>CM074724.1:391270266-391406140 GCA_037306005.1 Rhinophrynus dorsalis
CTCTGAACACCACAAGGGTGTGCACCTTATGCCAATGCACTAGCTGTACATCTCTCTTGGGTTAAATGGGTTAAATGGACATTAAAAAGACCCATTTAACTAAATGGAAACAGTTTAATGATCCCATATGGAGCAGTGGGTTTGCCCCACAATTTCTCCTTTCATACTTGATGCATCAGCCTCACTGAGATTTTATCATTATTTTTACACAATGCTTTGTTTTTATACCCATCTTCACACAGTGCTGAGTTTTCCCACCTGGCTTCACATGTTGAGCGAACTGTGCTGTGTGCATCCGTGGGAATGCTCCAGATCTGCACCATGGTTAAAGTTAATTACAGGGTCCAGGGGTACAGAAGCTGATTCTCTGAAACTCTGCCCACTTCTCCTCCTTACCACCCTGTTACCACCCTGTTCCTCCCACTTCCTGCCCACTTCTCCTCCTTACCACCCTGTTCCTCCCACATCCTGCCCACTTCTCCTCCTTCCCACCCTGTTCCTCCCACTTCCTGCCCACTTCTCCTCCTTCACACCCTGTTCCTCCCACATCCTGCCCACTTCTCCTCCTTCACACCCTGTTCCTCCCACTTCCTGCTCACTTCTCCTACTATCTAGCTATCTATCTGGGGTACAGAAGCTGATTCTCTGAAACTCTGCCCACTTGTCCTCCTTTCCACCCTGTTCCTCCCACTTCCTGCGCACTTCTCATCCTTCCCATCCTGTTCCTCCCACTTCCTGCCCGCTTTTCTTCCTTCCCGCCCTGATCTTCCAACTTCCTGCTCATTTCTCATCCTTCCCACCCTGTTCCACTTCCTGCCAACTTCTCCTCCTTCCAACCCTGTTCCTCCCACTTCCTGCCCACTTCTCATCCTTCCTGCCCTGTTCTTACCACTTTCTGCCCATTTCTCTTCTTTCCCACTCTGTTCCTCCCACTTTCTGCCCACTTCTCCTCCTTCCCACCCTGTTCCTCCCACTTTCTGCCCATTTCTCTTAATTCCCGCCCTATTCCTCCCACTTCCAGTCCACTTCTCCTCCTTCTCACCCTGTTCCTCCTACTTTCTGCCTATTTCTTCTCCTTCCCACCCTGTACCTCCCACTTCTCCTCCTTCCCACCCTGTACCTCCCACTTCTCCTCCTTCCCACTCTGTTCCTCCCACTTATCCACCTTCCCACCATGTTCTTCCCACTTCCCACCACTTCTCCTCCTTCCCACCCTGTTCCTCCCACTTCCCAACCACTTACCGTCCTTCCCACACTGTTCTGCCCACTTCTCGTATCATGTCCAAATTAAGCCCCACCCCCTTTATGACCAAATCTCATAATCTGCTTACCTCTGGTGGCAGCACATTAACCCTCTCCAGGGGCTCAAGTGGAAGAAGTTCCCAGGTATGACTATGTGCCCCAGATCTCCTGGGGGAGAGAGAGAGAGATCCAGAACATTCCACACTGTGGTATATGACAGTCAGGGTCTCTCTTTTACTGTGGAGCGCCTCTTCCACAAGTAGGGCAATAGACAACGGCCCACTTGACCCTATTGGTGAAACATCCCTGGGTAAACCCTTCATCAGGATTTAATTGGTTTATTTTACGGAAAATTAGAATCTGTCCATAAATCGTACAAAAGATTTATCAGAAAATGAAATAATTTTTATGATATTAACCTTTATCAGTTGGTGGCACAATGTGGCACCTAATGCTAATTCTCTGTGCAGTATGCTAATTAGTTATGTTCTGTGCCAATCGTATCCTTCGTTGTGCTGTTAAAAGCTGCCCCAGTGCACGGGCTCTGCTCAGCACAGAAACTATCCTACATAATAATTCACTAAATGTGTGTTTGTCAGAAGCCGTCATGTGCTGCAGAGACGGCTGCGCTCGCTGCAGTCATGCGCACTACAGACTGCCCACACCTCGGCTGATAACGGAGCAGGCCTCCGTATTCAGACCATAGTCGGTACACAGAGAGGATAACGATCTGAATTTGGAGCGTGCATGACTGCACAGCGGCCGTTGCTGGGTGGCACTGTGGCCTGTGTACACGGGCTCTTCAACTTGTTTGTCATACAGTCCAGCTTGTGCCACCAGCAAGTAAAGATTTATTTCTCTAAAACTATTTATATTACAGATAAATGGTTAGCACGATAAAGAGGCAGTTTTTATTGCTCCTTAATATTAATTACACTTATGTTAACCCCTCTGGTCTACTTTAACCCTTTGAGTGTCAGAGGTGTACCCAATGCATCTGTGTCCCTCTGGCATATTAAGGGTTAAAGCTATGTTCGCATTGGTGACTTTATTGAAGGGTTACTAATGCTGGTAAACCGGAGGAACTATTTGTCCCAAGTTTCCGGAGAAACACTTTTAAGCTGAGGTCGGGGGTTTCCAAATAATGAGTTTTGTGTCATATTGTGGGTGGTGCTTAATTAGGTGGGCGGGGATAGTTGAAAAGAGGAGATTGCCATGAAATGAGTGGGAAAGTGGGAGGAACAGGGTGGGAGTGGGAGGACCAGACTGGAAAGTGGGCAGGGTTATAGCTGAACTCAACAAGCCAAAGAATTAGCCTCTTTCCCCTGAAACCAGGTAATTAACCCCCTACCGCCCGAGTACGTACATGTACATCCCGAGCGGATGTCCCAGGTGGACAGAGGATGTACATGTTCGTCCCAGAAGTCTTTAAAAACAATGGAAAAAAAGTGTTAAGTGCCGGCTACGTGGGCGCGTGGCTGGTCACTAAGGGGTTAAGTCTGAAAAAGGAGCCTCGAAGGGAAGATCCGGAGCATTCTGCTGATGTAAATGTGCCCTTTTGTAACAGCTTGGTTCCAATGTTGCAGTTTGCATGAGTGATTTCCACCTCGCAGGATACCCTGGAACGTAGCATGCTGCAACCTGGATACACTAATTCATTGGAAACACACACGTTTACAGCATGCGGAACTGTATGTAAGCCTATGGGCTGCCATGAGTATCGTTCACAAGGGTAATTCTGGAAGATGCAATGTCAGTCACATCATCCGCTGACTGGCTAATCCCATGTGGGCATCAGCCAATAATAGATGCTGATGGCCTTATGGCCTGGCCTTATGGCTCCATGTGAGCATAACTGGCAACTCTCTCAGTTTCACCCAGAGTCTCTGGATTTAGAGCACCGTCTCCTGGTCTCTGGATGAAATCTTGCATTCTCTGAGTAAGGTGCATTTGCTGCTCCTGCACAGCTAAAATTATTGTAAAAAAAAATAAACATTTCATAATGCCTCCTGTACTGACGTCGCGTTAGGCTTACGCAACGATGCCCCTGGCCCTGCACTATTGTGAGGCTGATACGTAGCATCCCAGAAATATCCACAAGCCGAAGTGACCTGAGTGATGTGACCCAGCCAATGTTGATTGGCTTTGCTGGAGAGAAAGTAGCAGAAGGCAGAAGGAAGAGCGATGACAGTGTGATGTCGTTGCTAAGTGATTGGCTTCTCAGGGCACAATAATAAGGAGAAGCAGCAGAGGCGAACCAGAGCACCTCTCCAGTCCAGCCAGTGTTGGTTGGTCACTTCTTAGTTTTATCATCAATGAATGTCATAATCATCGGGGAGCCAATCAGATGGGGGAAGTGGAGGCTTTCACTGTGGTGTGAGATTGTAACGGTTTTTTAAGACACTCAGACCAGCTGGTTAGAATAAAACACAGTTTTATTAAAAAAAAATAAAGAGGAAAGATCGCCCTCTACAGGCAACACAAAATAATAGTGATATAATGACAGTTATGCCTTCACAGGCCCAGTATACAAAACATAAGTATCACATATACTGTCTCAGGACAGGCACACAGTAGCAAGAATATTCAATGGTTAAATACAATAATCAGTCAGCCTCTGTTGTGGTGTTTGGCACACCCAAGGTGGTGATCAGGCAGCAATTGGTGTAGATGATGCAACACCTAAAGTTCTTAAGGCTAGAAAACTGCTAGGCAGTACCGGAATAGTGGTAGAGTCTGCAGAGAAGTTGCAGTGAATAGCCTCTCGCAGGCACAGTAACGTAAACCGACTACTCTGCTGGTGACAAGATAAGCCGCCATCTAGAGCTCAGCGGAAGTCAGAATGTCGCCACGGCGACACCAGCAGCAGGAAGCAGGAACAAAGCAGGAACAAGCCGGTTCAGGTCACGGAGCAGGAAGTCAGCCAGGCCGGGTCGGGTCACGGAGGTGGTTCTCAGACAAGCCAAATCAGTCACGAGTAGGAACGTCAGCCAAGCCGGGTCAGATCATGGAGGAGGTTCTCAGACAAGCCAGATCAGTCACGAGCAGGAACGTCAGCCAAGCCGGGTCAGATCACGGAGCAGGAACACAGAAGCATAGTCAAAACAGGCCAAATCGGTACACAGGAATCAGGAATGCAGGAACACAGCAACAGCAACACTGGCTCTGGAACACCATGAAAGGGCACCTGACAGGTGTCAATGGCCAGGCATAAAAACTAGTGTTGAGCGAGCATGCTCGGCCGAAGCTCGGTTCGGCTCGAGCATCGCTCTGCTCGGCACATGGCGGTACTCGTACGAGTACCGCATGTTATCGCCCGCCATATTCGGGTCTCCTCCCCGCACGTTTCGCGGCTCCTGCGCAGCCAATAAACGTGCGAGGAGGCTCTGACATCAGTGTAATGCCAGCAGCCATGTTGGCTGCTGGCATTACACTGATTGGCTGGCCAGAACCCGTGATCGGGTGCTGTATAGCACCTGACCAGCGAGTTCGGCTCAGTCTTAGCCAGGGAGAGATGAGGATAGGAAGGGAAAGTCAGTGTAGGGAGAAGAAAAGTGTTTTTGAACTCTTTAAAGACCCAAAAGTCCTTTTTAGGACTGTTGTGTGTGGGGGCAGCAGTTATATTTTGTTTGGGGGGGCACAAATTTAAAAAATAAACGTCACATATTCCGTTCACTGTGCCTAGCCGCAGAAACTGTGCCTGGTGCCAGAGCACAAGAAAGAAAGACATCCACCATACCTAGCTTCATGTCTCAGTTTACAGGGCGTCGCAGGACATCACTCTCGAGGTCAGACCACTGCGAACAGGTGGTCGGTTGGATTTCAGCTGATACTGCTTCCAGTCGGTTAAGCACCACCCTGTCTTCCACCAAGTCCACTCTCAGTAGCCAAGAGTCTGGTCAACACAATCCTCACCCTGATCATCCTTCCTCCCACCATAGAGGGTCTGGCTAAAGAAGTGATCCCACACTGGGATATAGTGAGGAGCTCGTCTCATCACCAATCCTTCATTTGAACCTCTCTCCAAGCACGCTTGCAGAGGAACATGACATCTTGTGCCCTGATTCACAACCTCTAGAGGGTACCCAATCACAAGAAGATGACAGAGGGGAACGGCATTTAAGGTCAAAGGAAGTGGATGATGATGATGATGAGACACAGTTGCCATCAAATCAACCACTATTACTATCTCAAGACCTTGATGAGGAGGATGATACACAGTTGTCAATGACTGAGTATGTGGTGGGATCAAGAAATGAGGAGGATGATCAGAGTGAGGAAGTGGAGGAGGACTTGGTGGACGATGAGGTGACTGACCCCACCTGGGAAGGTGGAGAGCCGAGCGATGACAGCAGTCCTGAGGGTGAGCCATCTGCAGCACCGCAACAGGCTGGAAGAGGCAGTGGTGTGGCTAAAGAAAGAAGGCGGACCGCACCAAACCGGCCCGCAAATGTTCCACGGAGCACCCCCTTGCGTAAATCTCCCTTGCCAAGGGCTAGGTGTTCCGCGGTATGGCGTTTTTTTAAGGAAAGTGCGGACGACAAAAGAATTGTAGTTTGCAACCTGTGCCACACCAGAATGAGCCGAGGCATGAACACTAGCAACCTCACCACCACCAGCATGACCCGACACATGGCATCCAAGCACCGTAAGTGGGAGGAACGCCCGGATCGCCAATCTGTGTCTGCAGGCCACACCACTGCCTCCTCTTTCCCTGTTTTCGGTGCCGGTCAATCGCCTGTCGAAGGCGCAGGCCCGCATACCTCCCGCCCTGCACCTGTACCATCTGAAGCACCATCAGCGACCACATCCACTTCCCTGTCCCAGCGCAGCGTCCAAATGTCGTTACCCCAGGCATTTGAGCGCAAGCGAAAATACCCAGCCACCCACCCACAGGCCATAGCACTAACCTCACACCTTTCCAAATTACTGGCCATCGAAATGCTGCCATTTAGGCTTGTGGAGACTGAGTCCTTCCGCAGCCTGATGGCAGCAGCTGTCCCCCGGTGTGCCGTCCCCGCCTTACACCACCATGTGTCCCGTAACATCACCCGTGCCCTGACCAACGCAGTTACTGGGAAGGTCCACTTAACGACTGACACATGGACAAGTGCTTGTGGCCAGGGACGCTACATTTCCCTGACGGCACACTGGGTGAATGTCGTGGAGGCTGGGAGTGACTCGGACCCTGGGATGGCACAGGTGCTACCCACGCCGAGGATTGCGGGCCCTACCTCCATCAGGGTTTCCGCCAGCACCTACGTTATTGGCTCCTCCTCCTCCGTTTCCACCTCCGAATTCTCTGCGCGCAGCGCCACTCACCCATCAGCCGGTAGCTGGAAGCAGTGTAGCACTGCAGTGGGGAAGCGTCAACAGGCCGTGCTGAAGCTGATCTGCCTTGGGGACAAACAGCACACGGCCTCAGAGCTGTTGCAGGGGATTAGTCACTAGACCGAGCAGTGGCTCTCGCCACTCAACCTGCAACCAGGCATGGTTGTGTGTGATAATGGGCGTAACTTGGTGGCGGCTTTGGAGCTCGGCAAGCTCACACACGTACCATGCCTAGCGCATGTATTTAATTTAGTGGTTCAGCGATTTCTAAAAACCTACCCCAATTTGCATGATCTCTTGACCAAGGTGCGCCGCGTGTGTGCACATTTCCGTAAGTCATCAACAGCTTCAGCCGGCCTGTTGAAGCTGCAGCAGCGCTTACAATTGCCAGCTCACCGGCTGCTGTGTGACGTGAGCACGCGCTGGAACTCCACCTTCCACATGTTGGCCCGGCTTTGTGAGCAGCAGAGGGCAGTAGTGGAGTACCAGCTGTTACACTGTCGTCGCCTCTCCGTTCAACTTCCTCTAATCAGAAGTGAGGAGTGGGAATGGATGTCAGACCTCTGTGAGGTTTTACGCAATTTTGAGGAATCGACACAGATGGTGAGCGGCGATAACGCTATTATCAGTGTAACCATCCCACTTCTGTGTCTACTGAAACGCTCGCTGCTCACAATTAAAACCGACGCTTTGCATGTGGAAGAGGTGGAAATGGGGGAGGAAGAGCTTACACAAGGTGATAGCCAGAGCACCCTCACTTCGTCTTCTCAGCGACAATTGGAGGAGGCGGAGGAGGAGGAGGAGGAGGAAGACACGGTTGCCTCCGCTACAGAGGGTAGCCATGGAACTTTAGTTCCATCCCTTCAGCGTGGGTGGGCAGAGGAGGAGGAAGAGGATGAGGAGATTGAGAGTCATCCTCCTGGTGAGGACAGCGAAATCTTGCCTGTTGGTACTCTGGCACACATGGCTGACTTTATGTTAGGCTGCCTTTCCCTTGACCCACGCGTTATACGCATTTTAGACAACACGGATTACTGGGTGTTCACCCTTCTGGACCCCTGCTACAAAGAGAATTTCTCATCTCTCATTCCTCCGGTGGAGAGGACAAGCAAAATGGTGCAATACCAGAAGGTTCTTGTCGAAAAATTGCTCCAAAATTTTCCATCTGACAAAGCTGGCGGCAGAGTACGTGCTACCTTGGCCAACCGAGAAGGGGAGAAAAGGGGAGCACACAGCCGTTCCGATAAAGGCAGGGCAACACTCTCCAAGGCGTGGGACACCTTCATGACACCCCGCCAGCACCCTCACCCTGATGTGCAGCCTAGTGTCACAAGGAGGGAAAAGTTTTGGAAGATGGTGAAGGAGTACGAAGCAGACCGTGTCAGCGTCCTCAATGATCCCTCTGTGCCTTACAACTACTGGGTGTCCAAGCTGGACACGTGGTATGAACTGGAACTCTACGCCTTGGAGGTGCTGGCCTGCCCTGCCGCCAGCGTTCTGTCTGAGCGGGTATTTAGTGCTGCTGGTGGCATCATAACAGATAAGCGTATCCGCCTTTCCACCGAAAATGCTGATAGGTTGACACTTATAAAAATGAACAAGGCCTGGATTTCCCCTGGCTTCTCCACTCCACTGGAGGAAAGCCCCAGGGGAACATAAAGTCACTTTAGATATGTTATTTACAATGATGGGAATACTCTGTATTCCCATTCACCCCTTCCACCCAAAAAACGGGTATATGGTTGACTCTTAATCTTCTCATCGTCCTCCTCCTCTTCCATATGCCCTCTGATACAATTTTTATATAGGGCCAGCTCACCAGCGGGCCCTGTGATACAATTTTTATATAGGGCCAGCTCACCAGCGGGCCCTGTGATATAATTTTTATATAGGGCCAGCTCACCAGCGGGCCCTGTTTGACAATTTTTGTATAGGTCAGCTCACCAGCAGGCCCTCTCATATAATGTTTTATAGCGTCAGCTCACTAGTGGGCCTTCGCATATAATGTTTAGGATGGTCAGCTCCGCAGCAGACCCTCACCCATAATGTTTTAGATGGTCGGCTCAGCAGCAGACCCTCATTCCTAATGTTTTAGATGGTCAGCTTAGCGGCATGCCCTCGCCCCTAATGTTTTAGAGGGTCACCAGCAGGCCATTAATCCTAATTTTTCAAGGGTGTGTATGATGCCCTCCTTTATGTGTAATAAAGGGTGTATTGGAGTGACATTGCAGTCTAATTTTTGGCAGCCCTTTCACTTAGTGCATAGGCTTTATGAGTGTTGGACCACTACCTGAACTATTGTACCACAATGTGAATGAGGCCCTCCATTTTGTGATATACAGGTTGTATCGGAGTGCCTCAGGTCCTCCCATTGAATTAAATAGGGCTGGGGTGTTCGACAGAGCAGAAGGTAGTTCTTGGCTTCATCCACTAAGTCACTTCGTCACTTTTACTCAATGGATCAGACCCCACTGTTCCGACTATAAATTTTGGACTTAACAAGGGCAAACGGACATATTGTAAAACCTGTGGTAGCTGCGGCCTCCGTTCCTGAATGCTGTACCTTACCCGGACCATAACCATGTTGAACACCTGCTTTACGCTGCGCACGTTTCCCTCTTAATCATGGCCCCAGTTCCGAAAAATCGATGAAATTTTTTGCAGATTTTGCAGATGATATACAAGTAAATATACAGCAAATACTGTTTGGTAACAATTTTTCACCTAAAATCGTTTTTATCTTCCTTTTTGTGTGTTTTACGGTCAGTCTGTAAAAATGGCTTACTACGGGCGAAACATCGTTCCCAGCAGCGACGTTGGAGTCCAAGATGCATCCAGACATCCTCCCTATGCTGTCCCTGAACCATTTCTGTGGTGTTTCCATCATTTTCTGCCCTTTTCCTATGGACCAGGCACCCTCCCCTCATCAGAGCAGGGGGTGCCTGGTGTAATGCTCGAGTCCTCCCATTGACTTCAATGGGGCTCGGGTGCTCGGCCGAGCACTCGAGCCTCCGGGGGTGCTCGGCCAGAGCACCCGAACACCCGAGCATTGGGGTGCTCGATCATCACTAATAAAAACGTCACCAGGGGCGGGCCAAACAGACTCAGCCAATCAGAGTGCACCAGAAGCGAGAGTGACAGAGAGGGATCACGGGCACCGTGATAGTGATGTGAGAGATGTCAAAACTCCTGAGAGTAGCATCTGTTATAACAGTATCAAGTGTTAGTACATGAGTCTACTAACAAGATAAGTTCTGGTAAGAAATGACCAAAGCCGAAGCTTTGGCTTTGGACATTCCTTACAAGAATTTATCTTGTAAGTAGACTCATGTACTTACACTTGATACTGTTGTAACAAATGCTTCTCTGAGGAGTTTTTGTGCTTTTTCCTTTTTTCTCTTTTTCTGCTCAGAATTTTACGGGTGACGCTGAGGACACTCCGAAAATAGCTGCATACCTGAGACGGGAACTGGACTGTGTTCTCTATATACTAGGACTCGTCTGAATTTAGACTTGGACATTTTCTGTGGGTATCTCTAACAGCAGGCGCGCACTGTTATCCATATTAGATTATTTCACGTGAGAGACGTCAACATTCAAGTTCCTGTAAGATGGAGCAGGACAAGGGGACAACTGTTCATTCATGAGTTGTTGTTTTTTTGTTTTGTTTTTTTAAATCTCAGGTTGAGCTATTTCTAGAGGTTCCCAGGTATCCATGTAAGTGAATCGTTCTGGGTATGCGGTAAGACAGAGGTAAGTTGGCAACGGGTGGCCAGACATGTTGGAGAACTTTGCCAAATCCCCCGTGTGAACTAAGCCTTAGGAAGTTACTTTGCCCTTTGTGATACCTCAACATACTTAAAGGATATAAGCAAATAATTAAGCATATGATGCAGAAATCCCATATGCTCAGAGCCCATCTGTTCCCCTTTAGGATTGTGACAGATCACTGGACTTTATCCCCACTTGCTGTTTTTGGCAGGGAAGCACTGCTAGCTCCAGTCTTGTGAAATTCCGGACAGGCTTCTGTTGAAAGCTTTTATATGTTCTCTGGGAGCCGAGAGGTACAGTAGGAGTCAGTGTGACGCAGACGGTCAAGAACAGTTTCTCTTGAAACAGACCAGATCAAGGAATTCTACATGTGTTAACTATTTCAGTCCCGGACATGCTTTGATCATTGTCCTTTCACAGGGTGCAACACAGGCTCAAACATTCTCTGTGACTTAAAAGCCAAGTGGAGAAATTCTGGGGCAAACGATTTGGTCCATAGGGGATAATTAACAATTTCCAAAATGTTCATTGATTTATTACATTGCCTGCCTACCTTTAAGTCATTAGAAATAATTACTCCCAAATCCCTTTCCTCTATTGTCTCAGTCAGTACAGTACCCTTAATAGTATATTTTTGATTTTTTTGAATTGATTTAACCCCTTAAACCTTGAGTGCCAGAGGGGTATGCAAAGTATTTCAAAATCTAGGGTGGTTTGCACTTAAAGTGTTAGTAATGTCTGAAAAAAACTTTTTTTGCATTTAGAAGAGCTTAAAAAGCTGATCTAAATGCAAAAAAAACGTATCTCTCAAACCGCTATGGTTTAAGAGATACGGGCGTTTAAAGTTTGATTTCTCCTACTGACACGCTGGCACTTGAGAAGTGCTGGGATCTCGTTACTTACATGGAATCCCTTCATTGGAATGGTCTAAAACGTGTGCCTAGTGTTCAGGCCTAGTGTTCAGGCACACGTTTTAGACCATTCCAATGAAGGGATTCCATGTAAGTAACGAGATCCCAGCACTTCTCAAGTGCCAGCGTGTCAGTAGGAGAAATCAAACTTTAAACGCCCGTATCTCTTAAACATAGCGGTTTGAGAGATATGTTTTTTTGCATTTAGATCAGCTTTTAAGCTCTTCTAAATGCAAAAAAGTTTTTTTCAGACATTACTAACACTTTAAGAACCGGAGCAATTTTGACCTTTTTGACTATGTCTTCGTTCAACAGTGTTTTCCCTCTAAGTATTTTATTCCAGCCACACAAATTATATACCATTTTTTACGTACAATTAGGGTTTTCTTTTGATACCACACTTATTCGGATAAACACCATTTATTTTAATAAAATTAAAGAAAACTGTGACAAAAATGTAAAAAAAATAATTTTTATTGGTTCTTTTGTAACATAGTTGATACATAGTAACATAGTTGATGAGGCTGAAAAAAGACATGTGTCCATAAAGTCTAGCCCATGCCAAATCACTGTTGATCCAGAGGAGGGAAAAAAAAAAAGCACTCTGAAGCCATTTCCAATTTAGCCCCAAGTGGGTAAAAAAATTCTTCCTAATTCCAAATGGCAGTCAGATATTCTCTGGATCAACATCCTATCTGCATTGAAGCCAACTGTCATGATTGTCAATATTGTTCTGTGCTAGATAGTATCTATTGCTTTTTTAAAGAGATAGTAATACTTAAAATGTATAAAAAATATGTTGTAGGGTTTATCCCCCTGAGTAAAACAAGAGTACTCCCACTGCTGAAAGGTGTTTCATTCAAAAGTTATTCATTTCAAAGTTGAATTTTTTAGGTGCAATATCACAGTGGCCTGAAATTGTACAGTGGTGCTGTTGCTACACCATCCTATGGAGATTATGGTCCCGGGACCAGAACTGTACATAGGATCATGTAGCACAGCTCCACTGTACAATTTCAGGCCACTATGATATTGCACCTAAAAAATTCAACTTTGAAAATTAATAACTTTTGAATGAAACACCTTTCAGCAGTGGGAGTACTCTTGTTTTACTCAGGGGGATAAACCCCTACAACATATATTTTTTACATTTAAGTATTACTATCCCTTTAAAGCAGTTGAATTATCTGCAAGTACAACATCCCGAGGGAAAGAATTCCATAGCTTTATTGCCCTTACAGTAAAGAATCCCTGCCTTTGTGATCATTTGGTCATTCATACCTACAAAATGCACAGTTTTAGGGGGGCACTGTCCCTCTTGGGTGAAAATCCCCCATGTCCCTCTTTCCCTACCTATTTTGCCACTTTTTTACATATATATGGTTGTATTAATATATTTGTATGGTGTGTTTAAGTGTATTACCTTGATCCACAACAGTAAAACTACCATTAATGTTTGTTTAAACTATGGAAGATGTGTTTTATACATTGGTCTTTGTAAATAAAATAATTTAGCTTGTTCATATTTATAAAAAACAAAACAAAACAAGTTGCTGTTAGCAGGTCATAAATTGGTGTTCGCATTGATCCTAGAAGTGTATTAGCGATGGTGAGAGGAGGCTGCTGTGCGCATTGATGCTTGAAGTATATTATAGGTGGTGAGAGGAGGCTCGATACTAGAAATATATTAGAGATGTTGAAAGGAGGCTGACATGAGCATTGATACTAGAAGTGCATTTGAAATGGTGAAAGGAGGCTGGCATGCATATCAATACTAGAAGTGTATTAGAGATTGTGAGAGGAGGCTGAAGTGTATTAGAGATGGTGAGAGGAGGCTGGCGCACGCATCAATACTAGAAGTGTATTAGAGATGGTGAGAGGAGGGTGGCGTGAGCATCAATACTAGAAGTGTATTAGAGATGGTGAGAGTAGGCTGGTGCGCGCATCAATACTAGAAGTGTATTAAAGATGGTGAGATGAGGCTGGTGCGTGCATCGATACTAGAAGTGTGTTAGAGGTGATGAGAGGAGGATGGCATGCACATCGATACTAGAAGTGTATTATAGATGGCAGGAGGAGGCTGGTGTGCACATCAATACTAGAAGTAAATTAGAGATGGTGAGAGGAGGCTGGCGTGTGCATAGATAGTAGAAGTGTATTACTGATGGTGAGAGGAGGCTGGTGTTCACTTTGATCCTAGAAGTCTATTAGCGATGGTGAGAGGATGCTGGTGTGCGCATTGATACTAGAAGTGTATTAGAGATGGTGAGAGGAGGCTGGCATGCGCATCGATACTAGAAGTGTATTAGAGATGGTGAGAGGAGGCTGGTGTGTGCATTGATACTTGAAGTGTATTAGAGATGGTGAGAGGAGGCTGGCTTGTGCATCGATACTAGAAGTGTATTAGAGATCGTGAGAGGAGGCTGCATGCACATCGATACTAGAAGTATATTAGAGATGGTGAGAGGAGGCTTGTGTGTGCATCGATACTAGAAGTGTATTAGAGATGGTGAGAGGAGGGCTGGTGTTCGCATTGATCCTAGAAGCAGATTAGCGATGGTGAGAGGAGGCTTGTGTGTGCATCAATTCTAGAAGTGTATTAGAGATGATGAGAGGAGACTGGTGTGTGCATCGATACTAGAAGTATATTAGAGATGGTGAGAGGAGGCTTGTGTGTGCATCGATTCTAGAAGTGTATTAGAGATGATGAGAGGAGGCTGGTGTGCGCATTGATCCTAGAAGTGTATTAGCGATGATGAGAGGAAGCTGGTGTGCGCATTGATGCTTGAAGTATATTAGAGATGGTGAGAGGAGACTGGTGTGCGCATTTATACTAGAAGTGTATCAGAGATGGTAAGAGGAGGCTGGCGTGCACATCGATACTAGAAGTATATTAGAGATGGTGAGAGGAGGCTCGTGTGCGCATTGATGCTTGAAGTATATTAGAGATGGTGAGAGGAGGCTGGCTTGTGCATCGATACTAGAAGTGTATTAGAGATCGTGAGAGGAGGCTGCATGCACATCGATACTAGAAGTGTATTAGAGATGGTGAGAGGAGGCTTGTGTGTGCATCGATACTAGAAGTGTATTAGAGATGGTGAGATGAGGCTGGTGTTCGCATTGATCCTAGAAGCAGATTAGCGATGGTGAGAGGAGGCTTGTGTGTGCATCAATTCTAGAAGTGTATTAGAGATGATGAGAGGAGGCTGGTGTGTGCATTGATCCTAGAAGTGTATTAGCGATGATGAGAGGAGGCTGGTGTGCGCATTGATGCTTGAAGTATATTAGAGATGGTGAGAGGAGACTGGTGTGCGCATTTATACTAGAAGTGTATCAGAGATGGTAAGAGGAGGCTGGCGTGCACATCGATACTAGAAGTATATTAGAGATGGTGGGAGGAGGCTCGTGTGCGCATTGATGCTTGAAGTATATTAGAGATGGTGAGAGGAGGCTGGCATGCGCATTGATACTAGAAGTGTATTAGAGATGGTGAGAGGAGGCTGGTGTGTGCATTGATACTCGAAGTGTATTAGAGATGATGAGAGGAGGTTGGTGTGCACATTGTATTAGCGATGGTGAGAGGAGACTGGTGTGCGCATTAATACTAGAAGTGTATTAGAGATGGTGAGAGGAGGCTGGCATGCGCATCGGTACTAGAAGTGCATTAGAGATGATGAGAGGAGGTTTGTGTACACATTGATCCTTGAAGTGTATTAGAGATGGTGCGAGGAGGGTGATGTGTGCATCGAAACTAGAAGTGTATTAGACATGGTGAAAGGAGGCTGGCATGTGCATCGATACTAGAAGTGTATTAGAGATGATGAGAGGACGCTGGCGTGTGCAAGGATACTAGAAGTGTATTAGACATGGTGAAAGGAGGCTGGTATGTGCATCGATACTAGAAGTGTATTAGAGATGGTGAAAGGAGGTTGGCATGTGCATCGATACTAGAAGTGTATTAGAGATGATGAGAGGAGTCTGGCGTGCGCAAGGATACTAGAAGTGAATATTAGGGATGGTGAGAGGAGGCTGGCATGCGCATCGATCCTAGAGTTGTATTACAGATGGTGCGAGGAGGCTGGTAACAGAATTGTGCTCAGCAGCAAGAACCCACAGTGATTTTATGAATATAAGAATAACTCCCCTTCCATTCATTCAAGAGGATTACAGTATACTAAAATTGTAAGTCACTGCATTTTTACTCTATGTTATAATAATAAATCACCCCTAATTCATACCATATTGTAGGCTTCCTGAGCTGGATATAAAGAGGCAGCTGCAGCTTATTCCAGACCGTGTTATAATGAAGAACCTATATCTTTTTGATGGAGAGTGAGTATAGACATTTGGCACCAATAAGATATACTCCCCTTATTAAACATTATACCCTATTGTATGTTTCTGTTTTTCAGGACACATGACTAGATACCAGTAACGTGTGCATTACTTTGATATATCTTTTTGCATGTGTATTCACTTGTGGCTGCCCATTAGTTCAGAATAATTCTGGTTTCCATTATACTGTATAGTAATATTTGGACCAACAATCAGTGCATTAGTGTTTCTTTTGTTCTGTGTGTGTGTGTGTGTGTGTGTGTGTGTGTGTGTGTGTGTGTGTGTGTTTGTGCGTGTGTGTGTAAATGTGTGTGAGTGTGTAAATGTGCCTATACCTCCAAAGTGTCCCTTTTTAGGAGGGACAGTCCCTCTTTGAGACCCTAATCCTTCTGACACTCTTTCCCACCCGGTTGTCCCTCTTTTTAGGAGATCAAACTGTGTGGTGTGTATGTAAATGTATCATCCTGGTGTCCCTGTGTTTAGGAGATCAGACTGTGTGGTGTGTATAGAAGTGTATCACCCTGGTGTCCTTGTGTTTAGGAGATCAGACTGTGTGGTGTGTATATAAGTGTATCACCCTGGTGTCCCTGTGTGTAGGAGATCAAACTGTGTGGTGTGTACAGAAGTGTATCACCCTGGTGTCCCTGTGTATAGGAGATCAGACTGTGTGGTGTGTATATAAGTGTATCACCCTGGTGTCCCTGTGTTTAGGAGATCAGACTGTGTGGTGTGTATATAAGTGTATCACCCTGATGTCCCTGTGTTTAGGAGATCAGACTGTACGGTGTGTGTATGTAAGCGTATCACCCTGGTGTCCCTGTGTTTAGGAGATCAGACTGTGTGGTGTGTATAGAAGTGTATCACCCTGGTGTCCCTGTGTTTAGGAGATCAGACTGTGTGGTGTGTATATAAGTGTATCACCCTGGTGCCCCTGTGTTTAGGAGATCAGACTGTGTGGTGTGTATATAAGTGTATCACCCTGGTGTTCCTGTGTTTAGGAGATCAGACTGTATGGTGTGCATAGAAGTGTATCACCCTGGTGTCCCTGTGTTTAGGAGATCAGACTGTGTGGTGTGTATAGAAGTGTATCACCCTGGTATTCCTGTGTTTAGGAGATCAGACTGTGTGGTGTGTATATAAGTGTATCACCCTGGTGTCCCTGTGTGTAGGAGATCAAACTGTGTGGTGTGTACAGAAGTGTATCACCCTGGTGTCCCTGTGTATAGGAGATCAGACTGTGTGGTGTGTATATAAGTGTATCACCCTGGTGCCTCTGTGTGTAGGAGATCAGACTGTGTGGAGTGTATAGAAATGTATCACCCTGGTGTCCCTGTGTTTAGGAGATCAGACTGTGCGGTGTGCATGTAAGCGTATCACCCTGGTGTCCCTGTGTTTAGGAGATCAGACTGTGTGGTGTGTATAGAAGTGTATCACCCTGGTGTCCCTGTGTTTAGGAGATCAGACTATGTGGTGTGTATGTAAGTGTATCACATTGCTCCACAGCAATACAACTGACAGCAATGCTAGGTTAAACTTCAGTAAATGTGGTCTTGCTCTAAATCGTTTTTGCAGTTACAAAAAGTGGTGTCAGTAGGTCATAAAATAACCCACAAATTCTTTGTGATCATGAGTAAGAGTGTGTACAAGCGAAACACGTTGATCAGAGTCTAGCAAAGGGATCTACTTTAAGGGTTCCCACTAACTATCCTCTATGCCTGCCATTAAAGAAAGGTACAACTTGATTGTTTATATTTTGGAGAAATAAAGATTGATGTTTTTAATAATACACCAATATGTCTTCGATGTGAACACGTGGTGCACCTTAATATTTCTTTGTCCAAATTCTTGGTAATGCCCCGCCCACCAGCCACACCTCCAGCATCACACCCTAAAACACAAGTGTCCCTCTTTGGCCATCTGAAATGTTGGGAGGTGCGTATGCCTTTATGTGTTTGTGCGTGGGTGTGTTTGTAAATTGGTCATGTAAATGCGTGTGTGCGCATGTCTGTATGTGCTCATATGTGCATGTATATATCAATGTACAGCATGTGTGCATACATGTATTTATGTCTTATGTGTATGTGTGTGTGTCATTGTGCATATGTGTGTGTGTAGACGTGTATATGTGTGTGTGTTTGGACATATATATGTGTGTATGTATCTTGTTAGAATAACATGAAATTGCTACCTACGTGTTTATTTGTCTGAGTGTCATGTCATGAGGAGAGGGTATGACTCATAAATAATGACATACACATCTAATTGGGATAACAGACCACAGCTTTAACTACTTTATTCACTTTATGATTATTGTACTTATTCCAAACCATAATAATTAATCATTAATTAACCATTAATCATTCATTAACTGACAGTTCTTACCAATCTGCCTTCCTTGGAACTAATCATGGTCAAATTGTACGGGCTCATGCTAAAATTCCCACTTTCTTCAACACTACAGCCGATCCTAATGTTCGTCAGCACTTACCACTGACCACCATCCTTCAGCACTTACAGCTGACTCCACCAGTATTCAGCACTTACAGCTGACTCCACCATACCTTAGCACTTACAGCTGATTCCATCATCCTTCAGCACTTACAGCTGACTTCACCATAATTCAGCACTTACAGCTGACTCTACCATACTTTAGCACTTACAGCTGACTCCACCATACTTCAGCACTTACAGCTGATTCCACCATAATCCAGCACTTGCAGCTTACTCCACAATACCTTAGCACTTACATCTGATTCCATCATCCTTCAGCTCTTACGGCTGACTCCACCATAATTCAGCACTTACAGCTGACTCTACCATACTTTAGCACTTACAGCTGATTTCACCATTCTTCAGCATTTACAGCTGACTCCACCATAATTCAGCATTTACTGCTGATTCCACCATCCTTCAGCACTTACAGTTGACTCCACCATAATTCAGCACTTACAGCTGACTCCACCATACTTCAGCACTTACAGCTGATTCCATCATCTTTCAGCACTTACAGCTGACTCCACCATAATTCAGCACTTACAGCTGACTCTACCATACTTTAGCACTTACAGCTGATTTCACCATCCTTCAGCACTTACAGTTGACTTCACCATACTTCAGCATTTACAGCTGATTCCATCATCCTTCGGCACTTACAGCTGATTCCATCATCCTTCAGCACTTACAGCTGACTCCACCATAATTCAGCACTTACAGCTGATTCCACCATCCTTCAGCATTTACAGCTGACTCCACCATCCTTCAGCATTTATAGCTGACTCCACCATCCCTCAGCACTTACAGCTGATTCCACCATACTTGAGCACTTACAGCTGACTTCCAGATAATGACCCCATTGGCCATCCAGTTTAGCTTCAACGGGTAACGTCACCTCCCGCAACCTTGGTCCGGGGCAAATCTCCCAAAGGGCTTCTGCCCAAGGATAATATTCCCTAAGTTTACCACATCAGTTATTGATCTCTGAAAACCGTGCAAGGACCATCCGCCCACCCAAGACACACAACCACCACAAATAGAGAGGGAGGGATACTACTCCTTTGTTCTCTCTTTCCCCCAAGTGACAATCCACTTCCTGATATCAACCCCCATTTAAACCTTTCTCCCTAAACTCCTCCCTTTTACAGCACATCCTGTGTGGTTCAACCCTCCTCATGACATGCTTCCCCTCCTGTACCCTGCAGTCCTTTCCGGGGAATTTCTTGTTTAAGATAACATGGTAATGGGAAGGGGTGGAGGAGGTGGTAGAGGATTGTTGGGTGCTTAATAAGGGAAGAAAGGGTGTAGGTCAATGCAGGCCTATGAGTGAGTTATTATTATTTCTAACCTTGTCAACGTCTTGACTGTATTTCTGATTCATTTTGCTATTTGATGTACTAGTTGAAGAACCCATTGCACGGGCCACAGTGCCGGCCGGTCGCGGTACAGTCATGCATAGGGGAGACTGCCCGCGGCGCAGCTGATACAGATCAGCATGCCTGCTCCATATCAGCCGCTGCGGGGGCAGTCTCTGCTGCGCATGACTGCACAGCGCGCAGCCGTCTCTACTGCGCATGACGGCTTGGGACAAACTTTAGCGAATTATTGCATAGGATGTTTTCATGGAAAACAAGGTAATTTCTGAAGTGACCCCAAACTTTTGTACGGTTGTGTACGTTTCATTGTAAAAATGGTAATTGAAGACTCAAGCTTCCATTTCGGATCTGCTGAAGAACTTTATAAGCTTATATCTCTCATACTATACATGTCTGAGAGACGGGACCTACGTCATTGCAATATTATTTTTAATATCTACGATATTCAACTTTGTTAAAAGCAACCATTACTATCCCTTTAATATCTAAACGTTACTATCTCTTTAATACATATAGATGAGAGTTGGTACCATGTTAGCCGTAGAAATACTGAAGTCAAAAATGTAGTAAAGTTGATACCTTTATTGACTAACTAATCAGATTTAAAATGCAGGCTTTCAAGACTTATCCGATTTCTGTTATAAACAATGTGATGTGTACTTGTATTAAAGAGAAATGTGTTCATATTTATCTGTATAACACGCCTGAGGAAGAGACCTAAGAAGTCTTGAAAGCTTGCATCCTAAATCTGTTTAGTTAGCCAATAAAGGTATCAACTTTACTACATTTTTGCCTCCTTTAATACATATGACTCCTTCCTCTTACCTTGCACCATCGCTGTATGCCCAGTTGGTACCTGATCTGTCTAGGGAAGACACTTACCGTAACATACCGTGCCAGTGTTTCAGGGCAAATTTGGGCATATCAAGGGTCCTGCACAGTAATTCTGGAGCAACCGCCAGAATGATAGGGAATATACCCAAATGCCTAGCGATTTCAATGGGGCTTTTAACTCCTGGAATGCTAGCGGTCTACCACACATTGTGTCGCATCGATACACAGACATCACTATCATTCAAGGGGTTAAATATGTTGTTTAACCCTTTTGAGTGCCAGAGGGGTGCAAACGCATTGCAGACAAATGTGTTGTGTGCCCCCTCTGGCACTCAAAAGGGTTAAAGCCCCAATTTTCTTTTGTACATTTAGTCCCGAGAGCTTCATTCAGTAAAGATAATAGAGCGATTTGCCCTAGAGGCTGAATAAAAATCCCCTACATTTCCATTGATTTCAATGGTGCTTTTAACCCCTTCAGTGCTTGAGAGGTCTGAAAAGCATTGCTTGTTCGACTTTTATTTGTGACCCCACATGTCCACGAGTTTGCACACCCCTCTGGCACGCACAGAGTTAAATATACTAGTGTTAAGCTGATATATTATATCCCTCTGTGTCTACCTTCACCTAAAATGGATCACAGCGTGCAGAGAAACCTCCGCATAAGAGCAACTATATTATAATGATAATAATTATTATTATAAAGTCCCAGGGAGCCCAGGAAGGCTGCCATAGCAACCCCATGGTAACATCTAATGAACGCTGCATACACCAGCCGTGATCTATGCTAACAGCAGTCAGTGACTCATTCCTTCCCTGATAGGATTCCCTGCGGGGTCTGTAACAAGTGTATATTCTGTAACACAGGTGTGGGCTGTGTACAGAGCTGCCATTAGAAATCATGGGGTCCAGTACAAACATAATGCCAGGGCCCCCCTATTCCACACATTTGTACTGCCACCTAGAAGCATATGTGAGAACTTCGTCCACTTGAGAACCCAGAAAGGCCTCATGTGCTTCGACCAGCAGAATACAGATGACGCGATTCACGTAATAAAGGGATCGTGGTTTAATTTGGTGGGTGTGGCTTTTCATCCTTGTGTGGGTGGGAAGTGGGCTGAACAGGATGAGAAGGAGGGGAAGTGGGTGGAACAGGGTGGGAAGGAGAAGTGGGAGGGGAGTGGGAGGAACAGGGTGCGATGGAGAAATAGTGGGTGGGAAATGGTAAGATCAAGATGAGACAGAGGAGAAGTGGGCGGGAAGTGGGCAGAACAGCATAGGAAGGAGGAGAAAAGGGAGGAACAGGGTGGGAAGGAGGAGAAGTGGGAGGAACAGGTGGGAAGGAGGAGAAGTGGGTGGAACAGGGTGGGGAGGAGGAGAAGTGGGAGGAACAGGGTGGGAAGGAGGAGAATTGGGAAGAACAGGGTGGAAAAGAGGAGAAGTGGGTGGAACAGGGTGGGAAGGAGGAGAAGTGGGAGGAACAGGTGGGAAGGAGGAGAAGTGGGTGCAACAGGGTGGGAAAGAGGAGAAGTGGGTGGAACAGGATGGGAAGGAGGAGAAGTGGGAGGAACAGGTGGGAAGGAGGAGAAGTGGGCTGAACAGGGTGAGAAGGAGGAGAAGTAGGTGGAACAGGGTGGGAAGGAGAAGTGGGAGGGGAGTGGGAGGAACAGGGTGGGATGGAGGGGAAGTGAGAAGGAGGAGAAGTGGGCGGGAAGTGGGCAGAACAGCATAGGAAAGAGGATAAGCGGGAGGAACAGGGTGGGAAGGAGGAAAAGTGGGACAGAAGTGGGCAGAGCAGGGAGGGAAGGAGGAGAAGTGGGCGGGAAGTGTCCCAAGCAGGGTGGGAAAGAGAAGAAGTGGGAGAAACAGGTGGGAAAGAGGAGAAGTGGGTGGAACAGGGTGGGAAGGAGGAGAAGTGGGAGGAACAGGTGGGAAGGAGGAGAATTGGGAAGAACAGGGTGGAAAAGAGGAGAAGTGGGAGGAACATGGTGGGAAGGAGGAGAAGTGGGAGGAAGAGGGTGGGAAGGAGGAGAAGTGGGAGGAAGAGGGTGGGAAGGCCTGTGGGGCTGTTTTATTAGTGTATTCCCTCAGGAACACAGTAAAGTTACAGTAAGGAAGGTTTGTACAGAGGCCTATGGGGATGTATTATTACTGTATTCCCTCAGGAACGCAGTAAAGTTACAGTAAGGTCTGTACAGAGGCCTATGGGTCTGTATTATTACTATATTCCCTCAGGAACGCAGTAAAGTTACAGTAAGGTCTGTACAGAGGCCTATGGGACTGTATTATTACTATATTCCCTCAGGAACGCAGTAAAGTTACAGTAAGGTCTGTACAGAGGTCTATGGGGCTGTATTATTACTGTATTCCCTCAGGAACGCAGTAAAGTTACAGTAAGGTCTGTACAGAGGCCTGTGGGGCTGTATTATTTCTATATTCCCTCAGGAACACAGTAAAGTTACAGTAAGGTCTGTACAGAGGCCTATTGGGCTGTATTATGACTGTATTCCCTCAGGAACACAGTAAAGTTACAGTAAGGTCTGTACAGAGGCCTATGGGGCTGTATTATGACTGTATTCCCTCAGAAACACAGTAAAGTTACAGTAAGGTCTGTACAGAGGCCTATGGGTCTGTATTATTACTATATTCCCTCAGGAACACAGTAAAGTTACAGTAAGGTCTGTACAGAGGCCTATGGGTCTGTATTATTACTATATTCCCTCAGGAACACAGTAAAGTTACAGTAAGGTCTGTACAGAGGCCTATGGGTCTGTATTATTACTGTATTCCCTCAGGAACGCAGTAAAGTTACAGTAATGTCTGTACAGAGGTCTATGGGGCTGTATTATTAATGTATTCCCTCAGGAACGCAGTAAAGTTACAGTAAGGTCTGTACAGAGGCCTGTTGGGCTGTATCATTTCCTCAGGAACACAGTAAAGTTACAGTAAGGTCTTTACTGAGGTCTATGGGGCTGTATTATTTCTGTATTCCTTTAGAAAATCAGTTAGGAGAAAATACTCAATTTTCCCTTTCGTCCAGCCACCAACATAACAACAACCAAATCACCCACATCCTCCCCCCTTCGTCTGAAATAAACACACTGACTACAGAAGTATAGTGCAAATTGTGAGGTTACAGCTTTTATTCATTGGGATTTTTAATGGAAACCCAGGAGGAGTACCCTACCACCTACTATGTGATACCCCCAGAATCTCTAATAATTTGGGCTTGCGGCCACAGGAAGTAAAGGGCGAGTCCTTTCAGGCAACCACTGCCTTCCCACCTCTGGTCCCTCTCCTTGGCCACCACCAAACCATACCAGGGCAGGCGAAAAGGCCCCAGTGTTAATCTGCCACAACACTATCTCCATGCCTCCCTCCCACAGTGCTTTATGGCTATTACTCGCCCTTTATGCAGGCTGACCTGACTCTAAAGCACAATCCTGCCTGCCCACCTTCACTGTCTTGGCTATGCCGCAGTGTCAGGGCCCTGGAAACGCCACACCCGCTAAGGGCCTAAGTGGGTCTTCATCCCACTCCTTCCAGGCCTAAGTGTGACCTATTCGCACAGCATCCTTGCACCATGATAACCTGTAACTAGGGTTGCCACCCAGCCGGTATTTTAATGGCAGGCCGGTAAAAAATTGGCTTCTGTCCAATGTTAAGTCTATGGAGGGAATGCCATGGCCGGTATTTTTTTGAAGAAAAGGTGGCAACCCTACCTGTAACATACAGAGGGAGGGAAAACAAAACACACTCCTACTCCCCTAGCCTGTTTAAACTTAAAATCCTCCTGCCCTTTTATTCACGCTCTTACCTGAAACGCTTCCCCCCCGCCTGCTCTAGCGGTGAGAGAAGCAGTCCCTTCTCTCGTTGTCCTGGACTCCCTCTGCCACCATCTAAAACCAGCATAAAGGGAGGGATGAAGGATGCCAGGCCTACTGGTCCTTGCTGGGCTTCCTACTCCATTTTAAAGTTCCAGTAATGACTGTAAAGATCCCTACGCTGCCACAGGAACATGTTTCACACAAGCTATATGGGAGCTTCAGATTTGCATTCATGGGAGGTTGGTTTGCTGTTCCTCATTTCTTTTGTGCACATGGCCCAGAATCGTAACCCTTTGAGTGCCAAAGGGGTATCCAACCCATTGCAAAGCAATGGGTTGGATACCCCTCTGGCCCTCAAAGGGTTAATTTGGCAGAAGACATAGAAAATGAAGTAAGACATATTTCTTTCTTTGTACAGACACATGTATTAACACGTAGCACCCGCAGAAGTCTGAACTTACAGGAATGATAAAAGCAGATTACCACGACATAACAAAGACTTATTATAAGACTGGGGTGAGACGAGGGAACAAGGAGGTATTTTTGTTTTATTATCTCCCTTCTGATCGCTGTCACTCTTTACCGATACTCCAGTCCCTTATCTCAGGCACTCTGTGCGCATAAAGGTATTTTAGTCCATCAACCGAGCTCACACCTCCCAAGTGTCCCTCTTTAGGAGGGACAGTCCCTCTTTTGGATCCAAATCCCTCTGTCCCTCTTTCCTACCCTGATGTCCCTCTTTTTAGGATATTGGATTGCATGATGTGTATAGAAGTGTATCATACTGCTCTACATCAATACAATTCACATTATTGTTTGTTTAAAGGGATAGTAATACCTAAAATGTAAAAAAAAATATGTTGTAGGGTTTATCCCCTTGATTAAAACAAGAGTACTCCCACTGCTGAAAGATGTTTCATTCAAAAGTTATTAATTTTCAAAGTTGAATTTTTTAGGTGCAATATCACAGTGGCCTGAAATTGTAGAGTGGCGCTGTTGCTACACCATCCTATGGAGATTTATGGTCCTGAGACCAGAGCTGTCCATAGGATCGTGTAGCAACAGCGCCACTCTACAATTTCAGGCCACTGTAATATTGCACCTAAAAAATTCAACTTTGAAAATTAATAACTTTTGAATGAAAGATCTTTCAGCAGTGTGAGTACTCTTGTTTTACTCAGGGGGATAAACCCTACAACATATTTTTTTTTACATTTTAGGTATTACTATCCCTTTAAATGTTAGTATATGTGTTTATAAATTATTCTGTGTAAATAAAATACTTAGATCTTGTTAGAAGTAATTTATTTGGTTACACAAGGAGGTATCAATAGGTCATGAAATAGCCTAAAAATTCTCGGTAACATCCCACCCACCAGCCACAACCCCAGCAACACCCCCTAAAACAAAAGTGTCCCTCTTTGGCAATTTGAAATGTTGCGAGGTATGCGAGCTCACAGATGGTTGGTGGAGATTTTCCATCAAACAGGATGGCCAGCCTTCAGACTTCTTGCCTGTAGTACACAAAGTCAAAATGATGTAACAATATAAATGTATAACTATTTTTCTTACAAAATCCAGCTTTTAAAATATTAAAATAAAAAAAAACAAAAAAAAAAACAGAACATATAGGCAGTTTGAACTGTTTATTTATATGCGACTAAGTTTGTTGGAGGTGAAAGGTCCACTTTTATGACACTACAATAGCATATCACCCATTAGTTCATGCTCTTAAACATCTGAAAGACTTTTACTTGGCCCAGAGTAGATTAGACATTAGTCTCACAATTCCAAAAAGTATCAACCACGCCTCTCATTCTGCCCTTTCCATTAAACTCTCATGAGAAATGGGAATAAGGTTCCCACCGGCTCTTGATTTTCATTGACCATAAAATACCTGTAGCTCAGGTTTTGCAGGTTCTACTCAAAGAGGCCGCTCGTTATTCTTAACAACAGGATCATCTATTGATATGTAATGTGTAAATCCAAGGCAAGTAGTCTGTCCGGCAGAACGACTTCAGTCTGATATTGTGACTCTTACAATGCCAGGGCAATGTGTCTGACACCCCTCTGGCACTCTAACTCCTGGACCAGGACCCGTAGTATGGAGTTTTCAATGCACCCTTAAATTCTTTAGGTTATTTCACAGGTACGTCATTACCAGAATGAATATAGATAATTATTTTTAGGCCCTTGAAAACAGAATGCCAAAACAAGTAGAGGTATTATTATTTGCCATTAATAACTTTTTCCATAAATGTATTTTTTTAAACTCTGCATTTACGGTAAAGAACACTGAATGTATAACAAGGATTACGCATGGAACCAGGCTCGGGAGTTGGTGTTCTAGCCTACTAACTCCGGTTTACTATGCCCAAACCTCCCAAGTGTCCCTCTTTATGAAATATTAGGGGCCCATACCTCCCCAGTGTCCATCTTTAGTAAATATTAGGGGCCCGTACCTCCCAAGTGCCCATCTTTAGGAGATAATAGGGGCCCGTACCTCCCAAGTATCCCTCTTTATGAGATATTAGGGGCCCATACGTCCCAAGTGTCCATCTTTATGAGATATTAGGGGCCCATACCTCCCAAGTGTCCCTCTTTAGGAGATATTAGGGCCCTATACCTCCCAAGTGTCCTTCTTTATGAGATATTAGGGGTCCATACCTTCCAACTGTCCATCTTTAGGAGATATTAGGGGCCCGTACCGCCTAAGTGTACATCTTTAGGAGATATTAGGGGCCCATACTTCCCAATTGTCCCTCTTTATGACATATCAGGGGCCCATACCTCCCAAGTGACCCTCTTTGGCAATTTGAAATGTTGGGAGGTATGTATGCTGCATATGCCAGAATTCCTCCTCTCAATGCAACCTGCCCTAAGAAAGGGACAATGGCTCAGTCTATGGCCATTTCAATTAGTTCCTTTCCTCTACGCCTTATTTAACCCTTTGAGGTCCAGAGGATTATTTTAAAAAAATACCCCTCTGGCACTCAAAGGGTTAATGCAATGTATTGACACACCTCCCAACTGTCCCTCTTTATGTGATATCAGGGCTCCATACCTCCCAAGTGTCCCTCTTTAGGAGATATTAGGGGTCCATTCCTACCAAGTGTCCTTCTTTAGGAGATATTAGGGCTTCATATCTCCCACGTGTCTCTCTTAAGGAGATATTAGGGGTCCACACCTCCCAAGTATCCCTCTTTAGGAAATATTAGGTGTCCATACCTCCCAAGTGTCCCTCTTTGAGACCCAAATCCCTCTGTCCATGTTTTTCATCCTGGTTTCCCTGTGTTTAGGAGATCAGACTGTGTGGTGTGTATAGAAGTGTATCACCCTGGTGTCCCTGTGTTTAGGAGATCAGACTGTGTGGTGTGTATATAAGTGTATCACTCTAGTGTCCGTGTGTTTAGGAGATCAGACTGTGTGGTGTGTATAGAAGTGTATCACCCTGGTGTCCGTGTGTTTAGGAGATCAGACTGTGTGGTATGTATATAAGTGTATCACCCTGGTTTCCCTGTGTTTAGGAGATCAGACTATGTGGTGTGTATATAAGTGTATCACCCTGGTGTCCCTGTGTTTAGGAGATCAGACTGTGTAGTGTGTATATAAGTGTATCACCCTGGTGTCCCTGTGTTTAGGAGATCTGACTGTGTGGTGTGTATAGAAGTGTATCACCCTGGTGTCCCTGTGTTTAGGAGATCAGACTGTGTGGTGTGTATATAAGTGTATCACCCTGGTGTCCCTGTGTTTAGGAGATCAGACTGTGTGGTGTGTATAGAAGTGTATCACCCTGGTGTCCCTGTATTTAGGAGATCAGACTGTGTGGTGTGTATATAAGTGTATCACCCTGGTGTCCCCGTGTTTAGGAGATCAGACTGCATGGTGTGTATATAAGTGTATCACCCTGGTGTCACTGTGTTTAGGAGATCACACTGTGTGGTGTGTATAGAAGTGTATCACTCCGTTGTCCCTGTGTTTAGGATATCAGACTGTGTGGTGTGTATATAAGTGTATTACCCTGGTGTACCTGTGTTTAGGAGATCAGACTGTGTGGTGTGTATAGAAGTGTATCACTCTGGTTTCCCTATGTTTAGGAGATCAGACTGTGTGGTGTGTATAGAAGTGTATCACCCTGGTGTCCCTGTGTTTAGGAGATCAGACTGTGTGGTGTGTATATAAATGTATCACCCTGGTGTTCCTGTGTTTAGGAGATCAAACTGTGTGGTGTGTATATAAGTGTATCACCATGGTGTCGCTGTGTTTAGGAGATCAGACTGTGTGGTGTGTATAGAAGTGTATCACCCTGGTGTCCCTGTGTTTAGGAGATCAGACTGTGTGGTGTGTATAGAAGTGTATCACTCTGGTTTCCCTATGTTTAGGAGATCAGACTGTGCGGTGTGTATATAGAAGTGTATCACCCTGGTGTCCCTGTGTTTAGGAGATCAGACTGTGTGGTGTGTATAGAAGTGTATCACCCTGGTGTCCCTGTGTTTAGGAGATCAGACTGTGTGGTGTGTATAGAAGTGTGTCACCCTGGTGTCCCTGTGTTTAGGAAATCAGACTGTGTGGTGTGTATAGAAGTGTATCACCCTGGTGTCCCTGTGTTTAGGAGATCAGACTGTGTGGTGTGTATAGAAGTGTATCACCCTGGTGTCCCTATGTTTAGGTAGAGTTGCCACCCATAATGTGGGCAGTGTGGAAGTGGGCAATGTGTGGAGGAGGACAGGGTGGGCACTGTGGAGATGGACAATGAGAAGTTGGACAGGGTGGGCAATGTGGGGGTGGACAATGTGGACAGTGTGAAGTTGGGCAATAAGGTAGTGGACAGTATTGAGGTAGACAGGGTAGGCAGTATGTGGAGGAGGATGGGGTAGACAGTTTGTGGAGGTGGGCAGTGTGGAGGGGGAGTGGGCAATGTTGAGGTGGGCAGTGTGTGGAGGAGGATGGGGTGGACAGTTTGTGGAGGTGAACAGTGTGGGCAATGTTGAGGTGGGCAGTGTGTGATGGAGGAATGGTTTGGGCATTGTATGGAGGAGGAACGGGGTGGCGGGGGGGGGGGGTAGAAAATGTACCTGTTTTGCTGTTTCTCTTGTCTCGCAATGAGCCTGTGTTTGAAAAGAGAACCTTAATATCAATGGAAGATTGTTTTGTTGGTAGTTGCTAGTTGGTGTGTCCCCACGTGGCTCCTTTTTTGTCTTATTTTCCACTTCATCCCACTGGCAGTTTTCCCTGTTTAATTACAATACACATGACACAAGAATTACACATGGGAGTCAGGTGAGTGGTGTTGTGTTGCTCTTTTCACTCTTTAACTAGAAGGGTACACAACCCAACACATTGCAACATTGAGTGATTCTGCCCCTTTCGTGGCTCCTCCCTTTTCCGGCTCCTCCCTTTTGTGGCTCCTCCCTCACCGACCCACAACTATGGCAACATCCTATATAATAATTTGCTAAAGTTTCTCACAAGCCGTCATGTGCAGTAGAGACGGCTGCGCCCGGTACAGTCATGAGCAGCAGAGATGGCTGCGCCCGGTACAGTCATGCGCAGACTCCACTGCGCATGACTGCACCGCGACTGGCCAGCACTGTGGCCCGTGTAACGGGCTCTTCAATTACTCATAGCAGAAGTGACCATACTCAGATAATTTATTCCTTGCACAATCCTTATTGCCCCCACATTTTATTCCCCCTGAGATGATCTGTTTACAATAGAATTTCTTTGCTGATGTCACTTAGACAAACCAAGGGAGAGATGCACTAAGCGGTAATAAAGAGGTGATAAAGTGGAGATGACATCTCCAGTGATATCACTTCTCCAGTTCCTATGTTATTGTATGTAGCCTATGCACTAAGATTTCTTCAGCTTTGGAGCTCTTAGTGCATAGGTTCTATAGAATAACATAGGAACTGGAGAAGTGATCTCCTCTTTATCATCTCTATTATCTCTTTATCACCACTTAGTGAATCTCCCCCGTGGTTTGCAGACACACTTTTGTAGTTCCAATGACGTAATTTTTGTAGACAACGCTATTTCCGTCCCAGGACAGGATCTCCTACTGTCAGCCAGTGGCGTAACAATAGGGGTCGCAGGGGTCGCACCTGAGACCGGACCCGTCACTCTCAGGGGCCCGGCCGCCCCCTGCGACCCCCTCGCCACCCACCCGCAGCACAGCTGACGTCCCAGCGGCCAGCGCTCGAGTAATGCAGAGTGCTGGGAGATGACATAATCTCCCAGCGCTCTGCATTACTAAGGACCGCGTGGGAGCATGTCACACACACCGCTAGACCACCAGGAGGTAGGACGACAGGGTTCAGTAGGGGCAATGTGGCGATGGGGGCATTGTTCAGATTAGGGGGAAATGTGGAGCATGAGGGGCATTGTGATGGGGGCATTGTGGAGATTGGGGGGAAATGTGGAGAATGAGGGGCATTGTGATGGGGACATTGTGGAGATTGGGGGGAAATGTGGAGAATGAGGGACATTGTGGAAGGGGCAATGTGGAGGTGGCCAATGTGGTTGGGGGGGGCCAATGTGGTCGGAGGGGGGCCCGTGACAATTCTTGCACCAGGGCCCCGTGGCTTCTAGTTACGCCTCTGCTGTCAGCTAGAGCGCTGACTGGAGTAAAAGGGAAGCTTATATCTTAATCTATACATGTTTAAGAAACCGGACTTACATCATTGCATTTATATTTTTAATATGTTTAATATTAAAGGAGCAGTAAACTTTTATTTATGAAAACTCACATTTTATAGAGCATTTTGTGCTGAATAAAACAAGGTCACTCCCATCGCTGTCAGATGTTTTATTCAAAATTTATAGCAGTTTAAATAATCAGGAAGTTAATTTACTGTGTTTACTTCCTGATAATTCTAACTGACAGGAAGTGAATTTACTGTGTTTACTTCCTGATAGTTCTAACTGACAGGAAGTGAATCTACTGTGTTTACTTCCTGATAGTTCTAACTGACAGGAAGTGAATCTACTGTGTTTACTTCCTGATAGTTCTAACTGACAGGAAGTGACTCAGCCGTTTCTATCACATTCTATGGAGAACTGTATGTCTCTGACTTTTCTGACTTTCCTCTCCATTAGAATCTAAAAGGAAAACTAATTAGAATTTGACCACTAGAGGGCACTGCTAATGTAAAAAAACATGGGTTTAAACTGTTATAACTCTGGAAATATAAATCTCTCAGCAGTGGTAGTACCCTTATTTTACTCAATAAGAAAATCCCTACAATATATAATTTTTCATAAAAAAAAGTTTACTGCTCATTTAAACTTTATCAAAATCAAGGATTACTATCCCTTTAAGGACCCATGACAGTCCCGGCATGTCATGGATTTCAGGGCTCCCCACGAGGTTGTACGCCATTCGGGGAACCGTGAATCCAATCCGGTTACAAAAAAAAAATGTTCCATGGACCTTAATGGGTTAACATCCAACGATGAAGGTCCTGGCACGTCATTCGTCATTAAAGGGGAACTATCATCCCAAATAAAGCCCCCACCCCCATAATTAGGCATCTATCGATAAACTTATCAATAGTACCATTATCCAGAATAATCACCTTGTTAGAAATCCTACTTCTGCTGAGACTGACGGCCAGGCAACAGCTTTTTAGAGGAATCTGCGCTCCTGCACCGTCAGTCCCTTCTGGTACCTAAAGGTTCCATGCAGCGCCTCCTAGAGGAGACTGGGACAGACAGCGCAGGAGCATGATGTCTGAAAGCAAAGCTGTCTGCGCTGTTGCCCGGCCGTCAGTCTTGGCACAAGTAGGATTTCTGACTAACGCGGTAATTATTCTGGATGATATGACTATTCCTATCGCTAGATGTCTAATTATTGGGGATGGGACTTTATTTGGGGTGATAGTTCCCCTTTAACCCTTTGAGTGCCAGAGGGGTGTGCAACGCATTGCTTTGAGATGTGTTGAGTACCCCTCTGGCACTCGAAGGGTTAAGAAGTTAACGCCTACCTACAGGACTACAGAAACAGTTGTACTGTCTTGAAATCTAATTATTAGTCCAAATGAGATATACACAAAGTGAGAGAGCAAACAGGGTTGAATTTACATCCCAGGTTCTCTTAGCTCCGCCCACAGCCCCACCCCAATCATCCCATGACTCTGCCCCCAGTCCCACCCACTGTTTTCTGGTACAGGAAATATGCTTGGTCTATAAAAAAGCCTTAACCACTGGGTTGCTAGACAGAAGCAATACATTGGAGATCTCTCTTGCATCCGAGAGGTTAAAGGGATAGTAATGTTTCATAATAAAAGCAGCTCCAGTTAATCTTCATAATATTTGGGCCGTGGAGAGTGTTATTTTATTACTGTCAGAGTTGTAGTTCAAGAGTAATTCAATGACAAAGTATCCCCCTCCCGCCCCTTCTACTGATGTAACACTGTTCAGCCAGATCAGAAGGGAGGTGCCCAGGTAGACTGCAGAGAGGGACAATCTTCAATCAAGATAAGGGAAAAACCTGAAAAACCTGTCAAGGGAGGCAGGGATTTCCTTATGATCACAGTAAGAAGATTGCCCCTTGCTGTGATCTGTCCGGTCAAGAGACCAGATTCCACATCTGAGGGGAGGCGTCTTACACTAGGTAAAAGTGGCGGGAGGGGGACATTTTATCATTCAATTACTCTTGAACTACAACTCTGACAGTACTGAAATAACACTCTCCATGGCCCAAATACTATGAAGATTAATTGGAGCTGCTGTTTTTGTGAAACATTACTATCACAAGGAATAGTAACGGATGCCAATAAATGTATCTCAATTTAATGCTCATATGTTCGGTTTGATTTTTCGCTGGTATCAATATTCTCTGACATGTAGTTCAAAAGTAATTCCGTTTGAAAGAATCCCCCTTATGGCCCTTTAACCTCTAATATGCGCCTCCCCCGCAGCTGTACAGTCCGTTCGCTTGACCAGACAGCGCACGGCAAGGGCCAATCTTCTCACTGTGAGCATAATAATATGGAGGAGTGCAGGATTTTCATTACGCTCACTGAATATTGTCCCTCGCTGCGTGCTGTCTGGATTGGCTTTGGGAGCGCACTGCATAGGTAAAAGGGGCAGGAGGGGGATACTTGAAAACTGAATTTCTTTTGAACTACACATTGGAGAATATTGACATACAGCGCAAAATGAAACGGAACATATGTTAAACAAAGATGCTTTTATTGGCATCCATTACTATCCCTTCAAATAAAAGCCTGTAATATGATATAAAGCTGGTCAGGGAAATTCACATTGCTTTGGCCACACCCACAATTTGGAAAATGGGAGTGGCCACCACAGCTGAGCCACCTCCCAAAATTTAGCTCTCTAGGCAGTTGCCTGCTTTGCTTATTGGGGGATCTGGTGCTGAGAGAAAATCAACTGCTTCATATTAAATGTTTTTACCCTTAGGCCCATGTAAATCAATGTTCATTTGCCCTTGATGGTGCATTTGATTTGCCCAAGAATTGCTCCATTAATTTTTAGTACGTGACCATCACTGTGTCTTTGGTTAGTTATTGGAATCAGGGGAATTTTTGCTCTTCTTATTGAAAAGGCTTGAAGCCTTCTGGCAGTCGGACACAGACAGTCAATATTGACCTCAGGATGTCGAGTCTGGAAGCTCGACCTGCCCCCCCCCCTTCTGCCAAGGTGCTGGGTTCCATGTTGTCTAGGGCTATGGCTGGAGTTCACGATCAATACCCTGACAGGACGCCCTCGTTTGTTCCGTAACTTAGCAGCTACCGGAATCTGAAAGCATCTGCTTGTTCCACTGCAGGGGAAAATGGTCTGAAAGCCAGCAAATTCTATATTAATACTTCCATCTGCTTGAGCTCAGAGCGGTCAGAATTTATAAGACTTGAATTCTGAGGTCCATGTGCACAGAGCCAAAAGTGGAGCAATTCTGGGGGGTACCAATTGAATCATACGGAGAAATTCACAGAGTTTCCCTTGATTTAAAGACAAACTTTATCATGTGAATACGTAGCTGTTAATTTAACAAAAGGACTTACCTAGGTAGGAGTCCATCATACAGCAGTCAGGTGTATCTATATAATTACTGTGTGTAACAGAAGTACTTACCTAGGTAGGAGTCCATCACACAGCAGTCAGGTGTATCTATATAATTACTGTGTGTAACAGAAGCACTTACCTAGGTAGGAGTCCATCATACAGCAGTCAGGTGTATATCTATATAATTACTGTGTGTAACAGAAGCGCTTACCTAGGTAGGAGTCCATCACACAGCAGTCAGGTGTATATCTGTATAATTACTGTGTGTAACAGAAGCACTTACCTAGGTAGGAGTCCATCACACAGCAGTCAGGTGTATATCTATATAATTACTGTGTGTAACAGAAGCACTTACCTAGGTAGGAGTCCATCACACAGCAGTCAGGTGTATCTGTATAATTACTGTGTGTAACAGAAGCACTTACCTAGGTAGGAGTCCATCACACAGCAGTCAGGTGTATATCTATATAATTACTGTGTGTAACAGAAGCACTTACCTAGGTAGGAGTTCATCACACAACAGTCAGGTGTATCTATATCATTACTGTGTGTAAGAGAAGCACTTACCTAGGTAGGGGTCCATCACACAGCAGACAGGTGTATCTATATAATTACTGTGTGTAACAGAAGCACTTACCTAGGTAGGAGTCCATCATACAGCAGTCAGGCATATCTATATAATTACTGTGTGTAACAGAAGCACTTACCTAGGTAGGAGTCCATCATACAGCAGACAGGTGTATCTATATAATAACTGTGTGTAACAGAAGCACTTACCTAGGTAGGAGTCCATCATACAGCAGTCAGGTGTATCTATATCATTACTGTGTGTAACAGAAGTACTTACCTAGGTAGGAGTCCATCATACAGCAGTCAGGTGTATGTCTATATAATCACTGTGTGTAACAGAAGCACTTACCTAGGTAGGAGTCCATCATACAGCAGTCAGGTGTATATCTATATAATTACTGTGTGTAACAGAAGCGCTTACCTAGGTAGGAGTCCATCACACAGCAGTCAGGTGTATATCTGTATAATTACTGTGTGTAACAGAAGCACTTACCTAGGTAGGAGTCCATCACACAGCAGTCAGGTGTATATCTATATAATTACTGTGTGTAACAGAAGCACTTACCTAGGTAGGAGTCCATCACACAGCAGTCAGGTGTATCTGTATAATTACTGTGTGTAACAGAAGCACTTACCTAGGTAGGAGTCCATCACACAGCAGTCAGGTGTATATCTATATAATTACTGTGTGTAACAGAAGCACTTACCTAGGTAGGAGTTCATCACACAACAGTCAGGTGTATCTATATCATTACTGTGTGTAAGAGAAGCACTTACCTAGGTAGGGGTCCATCACACAGCAGACAGGTGTATCTATATAATTACTGTGTGTAACAGAAGCACTTACCTAGGTAGGAGTCCATCATACAGCAGTCAGGCATATCTATATAATTACTGTGTGTAACAGAAGCACTTACCTAGGTAGGAGTCCATCATACAGCAGACAGGTGTATCTATATAATAACTGTGTGTAACAGAAGCACTTACCTAGGTAGGAGTCCATCATACAGCAGTCAGGTGTATCTATATCATTACTGTGTGTAACAGAAGTACTTACCTAGGTAGGAGTCCATCATACAGCAGTCAGGTGTATGTCTATATAATCACTGTGTGTAACAGAAGCACTTACCTAGGTAGGAGTCCATCATACAGCAGTCAGGTGTATCTATATCATTACTGTGTGTAACAGAAGTACTTACCTAGGTAGGAGTCCATCATACAGCAGTTAGGTGTATCTATATCATTACTGTGTGTAACAGAAGTACTTACCTAGGTAGGAGTCCATCATACAGCAGTCAGGTGTATGTCTATATAATTACTGTGTGTAACAGAAGCACTTACCTAGGTAGGAGTCCATCATACAGCAGACAGGTGTATCTATATAATAACTGTGTGTAACAGAAGCACTTACCTAGGTAGGAGTCCATCATACAGCAGTCAGGTGTATCTATATCATTACTGTGTGTAACAGAAGTACTTACCTAGGTAGGAGTCCATCATACAGCAGTCAGGTGTATCTATATCATTACTGTGTGTAACAGAAGTACTTACCTAGGTAGGAGTCCATCATACAGCAGTCAGGTGTATGTCTATATAATTACTGTGTGTAACAGAAGCACTTACCTAGGTAGGAGTCCATCATACAGCAGACAGGTGTATCTATATAATAACTGTGTGTAACAGAAGCACTTACCTAGGTAGGAGTCCATCATACAGCAGTCAGGTGTATCTATATCATTACTGTGTGTAACAGAAGTACTTACCTAGGTAGGAGTCCATCATACAGCAGTCAGGTGTATCTATATCATTACTGTGTGTAACAGAAGTACTTACCTAGGTAGGAGTCCATCATACAGCAGTCAGGTGTATGTCTATATAATCACTGTGTGTAACAGAGGCACTTACCTAGGTAGGAGTCCATCATACAGCAGTCTATTGTATCTATATAATTACTGTGTGTAACAGAAGGACTTACCTAGGTAGGAGTTCATCACACAACAGTCAGGTGTATCTATATCATTACTGTGTGTAACAGAAGTACTTACCTAGGTAGGAGTCCATCATACAGCAGTCAGGTGTATCTATATAATTACTGTGTGTAACAGAAGCACTTACCTAGGTAGGAGTCCATCATACAGCAGACAGGTGTATCTATATAATAACTGTGTGTAACAGAAGCACTTACCTAGGTAGGAGTCCATCATACAGCAGTCAGGTGTATCTATATCATTACTGTGTGTAACAGAAGTACTTACCTAGGTAGGAGTCCATCATACAGCAGTCAGGTGTATCTATATCATTACTGTGTGTAACAGAAGTACTTACCTAGGTAGGAGTCCATCATACAGCAGTCAGGTGTATGTCTATATAATCACTGTGTGTAACAGAGGCACTTACCTAGGTAGGAGTCCATCATACAGCAGTCTATTGTATCTATATAATTACTGTGTGTAACAGAAGGACTTACCTAGGTAGGAGTTCATCACACAACAGTCAGGTGTATCTATATCATTACTGTGTGTAACAGAAGTACTTACCTAGGTAGGAGTCCATCATACAGCAGTCAGGTGTATCTATATAATTACTGTGTGTAACAGAAGCACTTACCTAGGTAGGAGTCCATCATACAGCAGTCAGGTTTATCTATATACTTACTGTGTGTAACAGAAGCACTTACCTAGGTAGGAGTCCATCATACAGCAGTCAGGTGTATGTATATAATCACTGTGTGTAACAGAAGCACTTACCTAGGTAGGAGTCCATCATACAGCAGTCAGGTGTATCTATATCATTACTGTGTGTAACAGAAGTACTTACCTAGGTAGGAGTCCATCATACAGCAGTCAGGTGTATCTATATCATTACTGTGTGTAACAGAAGTACTTACCTAGGTAGGAGTCCATCATACAGCAGTCAGGTGTATGTCTATATAATCACTGTGTGTAACAGAAGCACTTACCTAGGTAGGAGTCCATCATACAGCAGTCTATTGTATCTTTATAATTACTGTGTGTAACAGAAGGACTTACCTAGGTAGGAGTCCATCACACAGCAGTCAGGTGTATATATATAATTACTGTGTGTAACAGAAGCACTTACCTAGGTAGGAGTCCATCACACAGCAGTCAGGTGTATATATATAATTACTGTGTGTAACAGAAGCACTTACCTAGGTAGGAGTCCATCATACAGCAGTCAGGTGTATCTATATAATTACTGTGTGTAACAAAAGCACTTACCTAGGTAGGAGTCCATCACACAGCAGTCAGGTGTATCTATATAATTACTGTGTGTAACAGAAGCACTTACCTAGGTAGGAGTCCATCATACAGCAGTCAGGTGTATCTATATAAATACTGTGTGTAACAGAAGCACTTACCTAGGTAGGAGTCCATCATACAGCAGTCAGGTGTATCTATATAATTACTGTGTGTAACAGAAGCACTTACCTAGGTAGGAGTCCATCATACAGCAGTCTATTGTATCTTTATAATTACTGTGTGTAACAGAAGGACTTACCTAGGTAGGAGTCCATCATACAGCGGTCAGGTGGATCTATATAATTACTGCGTGTAACAGAAGCACTTACCTAGGTAGGACTCCATCATACAGCAGTCAGGTGTATCTATATAATTACTGCGTGTAACAGAAGGACTTACCTAGGTAGGACTCCATCACACAGCAGTCAGGTATATCTATATAATTACTGCGTGTAACAGAAGGACTTACCTAGGTAGGAGTCCATCATACAGCAGTCAGGTGTATCTATATCATTACTGCGTGTAACAGAAGCACTTACCTAGGTAGGAGTCCATCATACAGCAGTCAGGTGTATCTATATCATTACTGTGTGTAACAGAAGCACTTACCTAGGTAGGAGTCCATCATACAGCAGTCAGGTGTATCTATATCATTACTGCGTGTAACAGAAGCACTTACCTAGGTAGGAGTCCATCATACAGCAGTCAGGTGTATCTATATCATTACTGCGTGTAACAGAAGCACTTACCTAGGTAGGAGTCCATCATACAGCAGTCAGGTGTATCTATGTAATTACTGTGTGTAACAGAAGCACTTACCTAGGTAGGAGTCCATCACACAGCAGTCAGGTGTATCTATGTAATTACTGTGTGTAACAGAAGCACTTACCTAGGTAGGAGTCCATCACACAGCAGTCTGGTGTATCTATGTAATTACAGTGTGTAACAGAAGCACTTACCTAGGTAGGAGTGCATCACACAGCAGTCTGGTGTGTCTATGTAATTACTGTGTGTAACAGAAGCACTTACCTAGGTAGGAGTCCATCACACAGTAGTCTGGTGTGTCTATGTAATTACTGTGTGTAACAGAAGGACTTACCTAGGTAGGAGTCCATCATACAGCAGTCAGGTGTATCTATATAATTACTGTGTGTAACAGAAGCACTTACCTAGGTAGGAGTCCATCACACAGCAGTCAGGTGTATCTATGTCATTACTGTGTGTAACAGAAAGACTTACCTAGGTAGGAGTCCATCATACAGCAGTCTGGTGTATCTATATAATTACTGTGTGTAACAGAAGCACTTACCTAGGTAGGAGTCCATCATACAACAGTCAGGTGTATCTATATAATTACTGGTGTAACAGAAGCACTTACCTAGGTAGGAGTCCATCATACAGCAGTCAGGTGGATCTATATAATTACTGTGTGTAACAGAAGCACTTACCTAGGTAGGAGTCCATCATACAGCAGTTAGGTGTATCTATACAATTACTGTGTGCAACAGAAGCACTTACCTAGGTAGGAGTTAAATCTATACACGTAATCCACTGCTGTTTTCATTCATGATCTGATAAGACGTTTTGTACTTTATGATACCTGTTTTTTTGCTGTGAGGAGGTGTGGCCTAGAGGGAGACTTCAGTAGAGACCAGTATAAAATGGACAGTGCAGATATAATTCCCTCTATGTGAGAAACACCTTCCAGATATGTAAATCAAAGAAACAAATTAAGAGACACTTATTTCTAGGACACAGTTACACTTAACTCTGTGAGCGCCAGAGTGGTACGGAATGCATTCCGTGCCACTCTGGCACTTAAAGGGTTAAATGGGGATTTCACCCCCTGGATGTTATAGAAGAATTAAACTCACTGTGTCACTTCTCACTGTGTTGGAGACGTCTCTATCATTCAATGTGTTAAATAAATTTAAAAAAAAATACATAAAATGCATATATATGGACTGATAGCCAACATCTGATTTTTTTTAAAAATAATTTCTCCAGCCTGCCAAAAAGCTACAGATGCCATTAAATTAGCAGTAAAGTTATATTGTGAAGTATATATAGTAAGGATTTTTCTCCTGAGTAAAACTAGCATTCACCCATTGCTAGGAGAGGCTTCATTTGAAAGTTATCACAGATCAGACTCTCAATGAAGCGGAGCTATTGCTGTTACTTTGTAGGGAAATGTAATCGAATTACCCTGAAATGCAAAGAGGGTTCTGTTATTAGTGTCTGTGCTGTTATAACTTTTGATGTAAAGATATAGTAATAGTAGGCTGACTATACCTCCCTTTTAAAAAGGGACACACATGAAAAATGCATACTGCAGGGTTGCTTTGATTTTGGTGAACTCCTGAAATATGCCTATTTCCTATGTGTCCCTTTTTAAAGGGGAGGTATGGTCAGCCTAAGTAATAGAATGTTACCAAAGCAGCTTAGTTTGTTAATCACAAGGAACAATACCTCCGTTTGCTGCTCTTATTGTCCAAAACTGTACAATTACGATGTTATCCTGCATAAAATAGCATCGTAATTGTACAGTTGTGGACAAGAGCACCATCCGACAGTACTATCCCTTACGATGAACAAACTGAGCTGATTTGGTAATGTTCTATTACTATCTCTTTAAGAATGTCTGTAGGTAAAGCCCTGTAATGTTTGAGTGTATGTGTCAGTAAGTGAGTTTGTGTGTCTGTGTGTGCGTTTGTGTGTGTTCAGTGTGTGTGTTTGTGTCAGTGTCTGTCTGTGTGGGTGTTTATGCGTCTGTCTGTGTGTGTGTGTGTGTGTGTGTGTGTGACTGTGTTTGTGTGTCTTTGTGTGTTTGTCAGTGTGCATGTCTGTCTGTGTGTGTATATATATGCCTATGTGTATGTGTCTATCTCTCTCTCTAGCATACAAGGGGTTAGAAGATCAATTCAATTTTAAAAAGATTTATATTCGTCCCCTATGGATCAGAATAACTCCAGTTTGCTGTTATAGATACAGTCCCTGGTCTCAGTGCTGGGAGGTGAGCAGGGAAAGGTTAAAGGGATAGTAATGTTTCATAATAAAACCAGTTCTAATTAATCATCATAGTATTTGGACTTTGGAGAGTGTTATTTCAATTCTGTCAGAGTTGCAGTTCAAGAGTAATTCAATGATAAAGTATCCCCCTCCCGCCCCTTTTACTGATGTAACACTGTTCAGCCAGATCAGAAGGGAGGCGCCCAGGTAGACTGCAGAGAGGGACAATCTTCAGTTAAGATAAGGGAAAAACCTGAAAAACTTGTCAAGGGGGGCAGGGCTTTCATTGTTCTCATAGGAAGAAGATTGTCCCCTGCTGTTATCTGTCTGGTCTATGGACTGGATTCCACATCTGAGGTGAGCAGTGTTACACTAGGTAAAAGGGGCGGGAGGGGGATATTTTATCATTCAATTACTCTTGTACTACAACTCTGACAGTAATGAAATAACATTCTCTATGGCCCAAATACTATGAAGATTAATTGGAGCTGATGTTTTTGGGAAACATTACTGTCACTTTAAGCCTGAGTTGTAGGTCTGACTGTGCTGTCAGGTGATGGCTCTTTGGGTTCAGTGTACTAGACTGTGACTGACCTGTTAATAAATCTCAGTGCCCGGAGTTGGTTCTCTGTCTGGAAAACGCTCTCAGTAGACTGGGGACTGATGAATAAATCTCTAACACTTACTAAATGCCCTGTTGTGTTAAAGAGACACTCGCACCCACAATGTTGTCTAGTATGAAAGCACACAGTAGGGTGATGTACTAAGAGAAACCAGGGCGAATCTCATTGATGATATGTGGTTTATTAATATTACTATGTAATGCTCAGGAGGGATTTGGGTGTCTGTCTCTTTAAGTTACAAATATAGTCATTGATACCTTTATTGGCTAACTAAGCAGATTTAGGATGCAAGCTTTCAAGACCTATTAGGTCTCTACGTCTGAGGAAGAGACCTAAGAGGTCTTGAAAGCTTGCTTCCTAAATCTGCTTAGTTAGCCAATAAAGGTGTCAATGACTATATTTGCCTCCTGTATTTCTACGGCTAACATGGTACCAACTTTCAGCTTTGGGTTAGGCATACATAATAATGTTCACTATGTCATTCAATGTTCTATCACCATCTTTGACTTGGAAAGCACCAACATATTGTCACTCACACGGAGGATAGGGACCCATGGGGTATCGACTCTGGTTCGGAAGCCAGGGTGCGAGGCTTGGGTGTGAGGCTTGAGAGCAAGTACTCCTTTGCTGCAGCTGAAGCTGGTTACAGGTGCTGGTCACGAAACCAGATTGTTCCACCCCGGTTGAGCCGGGGTGCAACCAGGATGGGAGTACCTGGGAACCATTTAGAACCAGGCCGATAAGACAAGCTGGATTCCGAGCAGAAACAGGGTAGGCAGGACAATGGCCCACCTGGTGGAGGGAAGTGAAGGCCGGAGACTAGTAATGGACAGGAAGCCAGAGGTCAGTGCCAGGAGTTCAGATCAGCCTTGGTCAGGTAGCCAGAAGTCAGTGCCAAGAGTTCAGATCAGCCATGGTCAGGTAGCCAGAGGTCAGTGCCCAGGAGTTCAGATCAGACGTGGTCAGGAAGCCAGAGGTCAGTGCCAGGAATTCATATCAGCCAGATGCTATAGCACAAATGGAGCTCATGGAACGGGCACCCGCAGTCTGAGGCAGCCCATTCAAATACTGGAGGCGGCCAATGAGAAGAGAACAGGAGGGGGCTCGCCTAGGAGCCATGAGGGATAGGAGGCTGTGGCCCAATGCAGAGCCAGACCGTACACATGCGCAGACGCCAATGAAGTGATAGCGGTGTTTTGCGCATGCACTGCCAACAAAGAGGTCCGGAACCTCACACAACAGCCACTGCTTGGAAGGAAGAGGCGGGTGACCCGTAAGATAGCACCGGCGGTGACACATACTTTGTGGTGTTGTACAACAAGAAAGAAAGGGACATATTTATTAAATAAAGTATTTGCTGTAAAATGTATCAAACAAGAGAGTAACTACAGCAGTTCTTACATAGGGGGCAGTAGTGACAGGACACAATTGTTCTTCAAACAATTTGTGTTCGGGACCCAATGAATGTTTGCAACGGGGCCCTCTAGTGTAGTGGTTCTCAATCTTTTTTTGTTTGGGGCACCATTAACACATAATCTAGAACATTCAAGGCACCCCTAACATATTTAATGTACTTTATCAGGGGTGTAATGAAGGGTACAATACATAAATATACAGTTATGATTAGGTCTTACAATCAAAGTAACAAAACTAAACTTATTGTGCAGAACAATTTCTGTTAATCTTTATTTAAAAGCACCCTAAGATGAGGTCCGTTGCACACCAAATTGCCACGACACCCTAGGTGAGAATCACTGCTCTAGTGACTGGTTACGCCACTGGTAACCATGGTGAAGTGCACATTGTGGAACGCAGGATCTTTGAACTATGACCTGTTACCTACACAGTGTTCAGTCTCATTAACCCTTTGAGTGCCAGAGGGGTATGCAACGCATTGCTTTGCAATGCGTTGCGTACCCCTCTGACACTCAAAGGGTTAATTGTATCTATTTAAGCTGCCTATGACTTTGGCTTTTTTTTTGTTTTGCAAACAGGTTAATAGGATCCTCTGTAATAAAATAGGCCTCTTACCTACACACCTTATAGTCTCCTTAAATGTATCTCTTTAAAGGGATAGTAATGTTTCACAATAAAAGCAGCTCCAATTAATCTTCATAGTATTTGAACCGTGGAGAGTGTTATTTCAATACTGTCAGAGTTGTAGTTCAAGAGTAATTGAATGATAAAATATCCCCCTCCCGCCCCTTTTACTGATGTAACACTGCTCACCTCAGAGCAGCAAGACTGTCCGGATGGATCACAGAGAGGGACAATCTTCAGTGAGCATAAGGAAAAACCTGAAAATCCTGTCAAGGGGGCAGGGTTTTCCTTATGATCACAGTGAGAAGATTGTCCCTTGCTGTAACCTCTCTGGTCATGTCACCAGTGAGTGGAGGCGGCTTACACTAGGTAAAAGAGGCGGGAGGGGATACTTTATCATTCAATTACTATTGAACTACAACTCTGGCAGTACTGAAATAACACTCTCCATGGCCCAAATACTATGAAGATTAATTGGAGCTGCTGTTTTTGTGAAGCATTACTATCACTTTAACCCCTTGAAGACTATGGGACATGCAAGCCCAAAAATGTAGTCTTACATGTGCTCTGTGGGAGGGAACATATTCCTGCCTTCTTCAGGTCTCCCCCAGACTCCCGTTACCACAACAAGCTTGATAGAAGTCTCAGAAGTGATAGTGCATCATTGTCTGCAAATGAGCTGAGGTAAAGTAAAAAGCCAGAATACAAGATTCTTGGGTACTAATATTAATACACTCATGGAATTAGCTATTCTCATTACAAACTACACTAACAAAATGTACATGCATTAAAAAAAAGTACATTTAGGATTAGATTTTAGGAATCCAACTTAAAATAACTTATTTTTACAGATGCTTCTTGGAGACACATCATTTTTTAAAAATATATAACTCCGTTCAAAGGAATTGCAACCCTTTATTTTGACATTACATATACATATGTCCCAAGTGTCCCTCTTTAGGAGGGACAGCCCCTCTTTTAGACCCAAATCCCTCTGTCCCTCTTTCCCACCCTGTTGTCCCTCTTTTAAGGAGATCAGACTGTGTGGTGTGTATATAAGTATATCACCCTGGTGTCCCTGTGTTTAGGAGATCAGACTGTGTGGTGTGTATAGAAGTGTATCACCCTGGTGTCCCTGTGTTTAGGAGATCAGACTGTGTGGTGTGTATATAAGTGTATCACCCTGGTGTTCCTGTGTTTAGGAGATCAGACTGTGTGGTGTGTATAGAAGTGTATCACATTACTCTACAGCAATAAAGCTCACATTAATGTTTGTTTAAACATCAGTATATGTGTTTATAAATTAGTCTGTGTAAATAAAATACTTTGGTCTTGTTATAAGTCATTTATTAGGTTACACAATGAGGTCTCAATAGGTCATGAAACAGCCTAAATATTATCGCTAATGCTCTGTCCACCAGCCACACCCCCAGCCAACTCCCCTAAAAATCAAGTGTCCCTCTTTGGCAAATTGAAATGTTGGGAGGTATGCATATACTGTAAGTGCATAATATGTACAGTCAAATTCATTATACTTTTTATTCATTTTTTAAAATGTATTTCATGTTCCTGTCAGTGAGGTTCCTGGATATCAGTATACAGAGAGTTTTCTGGTCGATAGACCATCAGAGCTGGGGGAGAGATTCACTAAAAAGTGGTGATAATGAGGAGATAAAGAGGAGATAACTTCTCCAGTGATATCACTTCTCCAGTTCCTATGTTATTCTATGGAGCCAATGCACTAAGATTTCTTCAGCTTTGGAGATATTAGTGAATAGGCTCTATAGAGTAACATAGGAACTGGAGAAGTGATATCACTGGAGAAGTCATCTCCACTTTATCACTAGGGTGCCACCTTTTTTTCAAAAAAATACCGGCCATGGCATTCCCTCCATAGACTTAACGTTGGACAGAAGCCAATTTTTTACCGGCCTGCCGGTAAAATACCGGCTGGGTGGCAACCCTATTTATCACCTATTTATCACTGCTTAGTGAATCTACCCCTAGGAGTTGATACAGTGTTAAAGATATAGTAATGTTTCAAGATAAATGCAGTTCCGATTATTCATTATCAATCTCTATGATGTGTAGTTCCACAGTAATTGAATTATAAAGTGTCCCCCTCCCACCCCTTTTACCTATGTAAAGCTGCACACCAAGACCGTCCGGATGGATCACAGCGAAGGACAATCTTCTGTTAGCATAAGGAAAAAACAGTCCTCTTCCTTCAAGTGACACAGGGTTTTCCTTATGATCACAGTAAGAAGATTGTCCCTTGCTGTGACCTGTCCAGTCAAGCGACCAGATTCCACATCTGAGGGGAGACGGCTTACACTAGGTAAAAGGGGTGGGAGGGGGATACTTTATCATTCAATTACTCTTGAACTACACATCATAGAGAGTGATAATACCACTCCCCATGACCCAAAAACTATAAAGAATAATTGGAGCTGCTTTTATTTTGAAACATTGCTATCCCTTTAAACTCTCCCTGCTGTACCCAGTGACATGTGTTTACATTGCATTATAAACTGTATCAATAGGCCTGCTTTCATGTTCCCTGAAAGAAAACTCTCTGTAAACAGATCCAGGTTTTCAATGACATAAAGGTGTAAAAATATAGGAAAAATTAAAGAAAAAAAAACAAATGGATAGGCAATTTTACTGTATATAATATGTTCCTGCTGAGTATGTAGTCAAAATAATAGGTCGCTATGAAGAAGCAGAATTGCATGAATGAGTATCGTTTGTCATTGTATAGACAGAGGTTTGACAAAATTCATCTTTCAACACTGGTATTACAGTTCATGGGAATCGTAATGTAAGAGCTTACTATGCACACGTTTATGTAGACACAATTATGACAAAGGTTTGTACAACATAAGGGAAGTAGAAATACAATGATGATAATTTAACAAGAAGGATTGTAGCAATTCTGGAGCAAACCAACTGCATAGGGGGTCAACTAAAAATTTCAAAAATCCTCTTTGATTTAAAAGAGGTATATAACCCCTTGAATGTTAGAGAGGTCACCAACGAATTGCTTCGAATTACAATGGAGACCTCTTTAGCATTAAAGGGGTTAAATGCCCCATTTAAATTAATGGCAACTTTTGTTTGTCCCCTATTGTACAGATTCTACAGTTCTTCTTAGAACATGATCTACAATGTACCTAGTACAGACATAATTACTATGTAAAGGGCTGGATGATAGATAGGGTTGCCACCTTTTCTTCAAAAAAATACTGGCCATGGAATTCCCTCCATAGGCTTACAGGAGCAGTAAACTTTTTTTATGAAAAAAATTAATATTGTAGGGATTTTCCTATTGAGTAAAATAAGGGTACTCCCACTGCCGAGAGATTTATTTTTCCAGAGTTATTACAGTTTAAACCCATGTTTTTTTTTACATTAGCAGTGCCCTCTAGTGGTCAAATTCTAATTAGATTTCCTGTAAGATTCTATTGGAGAGGAAAGTCAGAAAAGTCAGAGACATACAGTTCTCCATAGAATGTGATAGAAACTGCTGAGTCACTTCCTGTCAGTTAGAACTATCAGGAAGTAAACACAGTAAATTCACTTCCTGTCAGAACTATCAGGAAGTAAACACAGTAAATTCACTTCCTGTCAGTTAGAACAATCAGGAAGTAAACACAGTAAATTCACTTCCTGATTATTTGAACTGCTATAATTTTTGAATAAAACATCTGACAGCGATGGGAGTGACCTTGTTTTATTCAGCATGAAGAAGGACTGGGGATAGTCCATAACAATAAAACACGGACACACTAACTTGGGTAATGAACAGACGGTTTATTAAACCAAAACATTCCATACATTACACTTCTTAAAACCCTTTGTTCTCAAACCAATTTCACATAAAACTTTCTTTTTCATTAAACCTGTAATACAAGCATAACCCATCCTTTGCATGGCCAATTCAACCGGGCTCATGCTTAACATTTCTTTCCCATCACTCCGAACCAACCATTTAACCAATTACCCCAGTTGGGCCATTCCACACTCGGCTCCAACGGGTAACGTCACCTCCCACGACAAAGTCCGGGGCCACTTTTCCAATTGTTTCTCCCCCTAGGGAACCATCATCCTTTCTTTTATCCCATATCAACTTAATTATCCCAATAACAGTAAATTATCACACCGCCATCCAGCCCCAAGGGAGGGTGGGCGGGTGCTTACTTCTCTTTCTACCCCTCAACCTAAACTGCCTACACTTCCTTTACCCAACTACCCTAGTTCCTACCCCTCCCCCTAACCTACCTCATTTCCTACCCTCCCCTTCTTCATGCCTCCCCTTCCTTATTAGTCCGGGGAGTTTCTGGAAATGCTCTGTAAAATGTGTGTTTTCATAAAAAAAGTTTACTGCTCCTTTAACTTTGGACAGAAGCCAATTTTTTACCGGCCTGCTGGTAAAATACCAGCTGGGTGGCAACCCTAATGATAAAGGAGAAGGATTATAGATAGAGTTTTGATAAAAATTAAGGGCAAGAGACTGGCTTCAAATGCAGGTGCTAATTTTATCTCTGATTTTTTTCTCCAGGTATCCCCATAGACTACAATAGGAACTTGTTTGATAAAACAGGAGGTAACATTTATCTCTTGAAATTGAATCCAGTCCGAGATGTTCAGAAAGTCATCATAATGAAAAAATTGTCGGATCATGAGCTGGTGGTAAAAGAAGGACAATATTTTCAGAAGTAAATGTGTCTAAAGAACTGAAAATAATGTTCACAAGATATTGACGAACATTACGTTTAAAAATTCTGGCATTAAAAATATCTTTGATTTTGTCGTTGAAATTACAAATTGTTTCTCACTCCTGCTAATGGAACTTTAATTTGTCTTCTCCAAGTTTAGACCATTTTTATTTGGTCAGAATAAAATTATGTTAATCGGACAAAAAAGTGATGTTGAAATGAATATTTTTTTTCTGAAAATACCTTACGCTATGATGGAAGATTAAACCACGCCCACTTTTAAGGCGGCTTTTTCTCTTTGACACACATGGCGGAATTGGATGCAAAAAATGTCGGAAACATGACTGAGAACTGAAGGACAATGGTGTAAGTACTTTTTTATTCTGATTACAGACAATTTCAGTTACCACCACTTTGTGAACATCTTGTCCTAAGTCGGTGATTGTCAACCAGGGTGCCGTGGCACTTTGGTGTGCCATGGGCATCCACTCAGGGTACCCTATCTTTTCTATAAAGACTTCAATAAAATGTGAATCCCGGGTTTCAAATGTTTATTTCTGGAAATGTTTCTGCATGAAACGCTTATTTATATTATTCTGATTGTGGAACCTATAAAGAGCTATATATTTATGCAGTTGTATCAACCACTACGTGCTTGACAAATGACCTATAAAATATTAGGTGTGCCCTGACACTTCCAGACTGCACATTAGGGGTGAGTTGAACCATAAAAGGTTGAGAACCACTGCCCTAAGTCATAGTAAACATAATTTTCACTCAAAAAAAGAAAAATTTGGGGTTAAGATTCTGTGAACATCAAGTTCATGGGCTCCCTGTGTTTGACTTATGTCACGGATTCCAAAGATTTGCGGACAAGTACTTAGAGTAAAAATCACTTTTATTGAGAAAGACAAACAGATAATAGAATATATGTAATTAACACAAAGTGAGATAGGAATGACCATAACACAGAGCAAGATAGTACTATGAGAATTAGGAGACTGCGTCCACGTTTCTATCACGTAGACTAGGAAAGTCCAAGCGAAATTTGAGAAGTCTCCCAGAGCCACAGGTCTGTACCAGATTGGGTATCCGACTAAGCCAAGGACAACACGGAGTGGATAGGCAGACTGAGCAACAGGTCAGCACCAGAATGGGTAGAGAGACAAGCCAAGGTCAAGGCATGGAGCGGGTAGTCAGCCAGAGCCACAAGACTGCAACCGGAGGGATAGTTAGCCAAGCCTAGGTCATACAAGGAGCGGGTAGTCAGCCAGAGCCATAGGTCTGCACCAGATAGGATGGTCAGACAATGCCAAGGTCATACATGGAACGTAAATAGGAGAAAAAGCGACCGAATCTGACACCAATGTAAGGGCTACTGAGCTCAGAGTCCCCAGCCCCTATATGCCTAGCCAGGACGTAGCAAGGCGGAGCTACCCATGATCCAAGGCATAATGTCGGCATGCGTCACTCCACTAACATGCGTCTGAAAATGTCCCAACAACTGGCGCAGGTGCGTAGAGCCCTGTGTCGCCTGGATGAGGGAATCCAGCCTCTCCGCCCCGGGAAAGGACATGGCCAACCGCGAGAGGCACCAGATGCGGCCAGGCTGCGAGCAGATAGAGACATGGGGAGTGGAGAAGGAGCGTCAGTCCTGACCTTAGCCAGGCATCAGTAACCGGAAAACGACGCCGGCCCAGACGTACAGCAAGCTGTAACAACATGGCATCACAACTGAGATAATAGCATCACTGATTCCATCATATCTGACATCAGTAATAACGTAGTGAATGACTGATATCATTAAAAGTTATATGTTATCTGCAATGCACAGAGAGGATGCTGAGTAAATGTTCACAGAACCTTGGAGTGAATGTACCAGTTTGTCAGTACATCCATAGTGGCGTTAGTCTGTAACTCCAATGACTGCACTGCAGTGCGTAATGGCAGGCACATAGCATGGACAGGGGAATTGTGTTCATTTTAGCGCAGAATCGTTTTTGCACATTCACCCTCTCCTAGGGGGGAGATTCACTAAGTGGTGATAAAGTGGATATGACTTGATGGGGGAGATTCATTAACAGTGGGGTAAGTATACAAAAGAGGACCGAGCTGGAGCACAACGTGCCAGCCCATCTTTCCACTGGACCACCAGGGATTGGGAGGTAGGAGATGGGGGCATTGTGGAGGGCCAGGGAGTCAATGTGGTTTGGGGGGCCCTTCCTGAGGGTTCTAGTCACACCTCTGTTTATATTGTAACACATGATCACAGGGCGTTATCAGCACAGATGTTATTTTCTTTGTGGTCATCCTCGTTTTGTAGCATGTTTGAATTAATCATAATATATCTCATTGTGGTTGTTAGCATCAGAGAATATGCAGGGGTATCTGATAGATTGTCTACGAATGATGGCTTGTTTAGCTCCCTAGTATGTATTCACAAGAGCACTGAGCAGCTGTACTTCAGACTTTATATGGAGATTGTGATCCAGATAACATATTTACTGATAATCAGAAGATGCTGTAACGAACTCCACTAATAGAAGACATATGTAATCTTTCCATATTCCACAGCAACCATGTGTGCTAGCTCAAATCTCTCCCAAGACTTGAGCAATACAGTGCACTTCAACCATACGAGCCAGCACCACAAAGGTTAATATCACCATAAGACTCAGATGAAAATATAAACATTCATATTCTTTATTGAAATCAATTCTTCATAAACTACCTGTAATTGTTGCAACCCAATATCGAGAGCTAGGAAAGACTTGCATGTGGTTACCAGCAGAGGCGTAACAAGAAGCCACGGGTCCCTGGTGCAGGAATTGCCACGGGCCCCCCTCCGACCACATTGGCCCCCCTCAACCACATTGGCCACCTCCACATTGCCCCTTCCACAATGCCCCCATCACAATGCCCCTCATTCTCCACATTTCCCCCCAATCTCCACATTCCCCCCCAATCTCCACAATGCCCCTCATTCTCCACATTTCCCCCCAATCTCCACAATGCTCCCATCGCCACATTGCCCCTACTGACCCCTGTCCTCCTACCTCCTGGTGGTCTAGCGGTGTGTGTGACATGCCGAATGAGGAACAAACCTCTAACTGGTTGGTGCACAAGCTCCCGCGCGGTTCTTAGTAATGCAGAACGCTGGGAGATTATGTCATCTCCCAGCGCTCTGCATTACTCGAGCGCTGGCCGCCGGGACATCAGCTGTGCTGCGAGGGGGTCACAGGGGGCGGCCGGGCCCCTGAGAGTGACGGGCCCGGTCGCAGGTGCGACCCCTGCAACCCCTATTGTTACGCCACTGGTTATCAGTCAGGTGAAACAGACCATAGCTTCAGATCAACGCGTTTCATGCATACAGCACTTACTCATGATTATGAGTTCTCTCCAGCAGCTTACAAGGGCGCTTCCTGATCTGAGTGTTACATTTTCCACGTCGGCAGTTAATATCTGGTTTGAAAATCGGTTTGCTGTTAGCTCCGTTTCTTGATCTTCTTCTTGATAAGATTCTGCAATTGTTTTTTGTATATGCTTTTTGTATTAAAATTTCTGATTGTTACATCTTTTTCTGTGTGCCTGCTATGGTAACCCTCTGAGGAATACCATTTGCTTTACAGAAAATAGCATTTTGTTTTTATAATAGAACAGGTACGGACCCCTAATATCTCCAAAAGAAGGATACTTGGGAGGTACAGACCCCTAATATCTCCTAAAGGGGGACACTTGGGAGGTATGGACCCATAATATCTCCTAAAGAGGGACACCTAGGAGGTATGGAGCCCTAATATCTCCTAAAGAGGGGCACTTGGGCAGTATGGACCCCTAATATCTCCTAAAGAAGGACACTTGGGAAGTATGGACCCCTAATATCTCCTAAAGAGGGACACTTGGGAGGTACGGACCCCTAATATCTCCTAAAGAGGAACACTTGGGAGGTATGGAACCCTAATATCTCCTAAAGAGATACACTTGGAAAAATATGGAGCCCTAATATCTCCTAAAGAGGTACACTTGGGAGGTATGGACCCTAATATCTCCTAAAGAGGGACACTTGGGAGGTATGGACCCCTAATATCTCCTAAAGAGGGACACTTGTGAGGTATGGACTCCTAATATCACCTAAAGAGGGACACTTGGGAGGTATGGACCCCTCAAATCTCTAAAGAAGGACACTTGGGAGGTACGGACCTCTAATATCTCCTAAAGAGGGACACTTGGGAGGTACAGACCCCTAATATCTTCTAAAGAGGGACACTTGGGAGGTATGGAGCCCTAATATCTCCTAAAGAGGGACACTTGGGAGGTATGCCCCACTTATAATCACCTGAAACATCTAGCAACAAAGTTGCTTCAATAAAATCACCATGTGAGCTAGGCTGATATGTTGACTTTTTTTAATTCTCCCCATGAAACTACTGGGTTGCAACTGAATCAAATAGGATTGAATGCTGATCTGATTGCCCATTTGTCAGTATGTGTGTGGGCAGAAGAAATCAAATCTGGCACAAACAGAGCGCAAGTCTCTCCTTCTGTCAAGACAGAATGTTTTTACCAGCTGCAGATCATATTGAATGGTGTGTGGTTAATCCTTTGAGTGCCACAAGGGTGTTTAATGCATTGCTTTGCATTGGACACCCCTATGACGCTCAATCTTAAACATATATCAAATCATAAAGATTTGTAGAAATGATGCATGAACATTTTATCGTATAATACGATTAAGGCAAATCCTGTGCAGTCCTTTCTTCCATGTTTTGAAAACAGAAATGGACTGATATCCAGTGAGACAATAAGTAATACTTCTAGTGTTGGTATCATTTAAAATGGATATGCCACTATACAGATTTTAGCCTTATTTGGGCCCTGTTGACATGTCTGAGTTTAGCGCAGTGCTATTAGCATATGAACAAAATAATAAGTTTGGTATCATTGCTTCTAATTGTCATCGCAGGAAATTTCCTCTTGTCCACTAGTCTGTGACTACCAGAGGAGAAACAAATGATGCTCTTTTCTATCAGGAATGTGCTGTTAGCTTGAAAGTAATGATAGAAGCTGTAGTTTGGCAGCAGTTGGAGGGCCGCATGTTGCTCATTCCTATGGATACCAGTGCAGTGGGACAAGGCTGAGGGTCAGTATGTGTGGTTCTATGGCTACTGTGAGACTTGGCTTGGTGGGTCAGTATGTGTGGTTCTATGGATACCAGTGCAGTAGGACAATGCTGGGGGTCAGTATGTGTGACTCCATGGATACCAGTGCAGTGGGACAATGCTGGGGGTCAGTATGTGTGACTCCATGGATACCAGTGCACTGGGACAAGCCTGGGGGTCAGTATGTGTGGTTTCATGGATATCAGTGCAGTAGGACAAGGCTGGGGGGTCAGTATGTGTGTTTCTATGGTACCAGTGCAGTAGGGCAAGGCTGGGGGTCAGTATGTGTGACTCCATGGATATCAGTGCAGTAGGACAAGCCTGGGGGTCAGTATGTGTGGTTCCATGGATATCAGTGCAGTAGGACAAGGCTGGGGGGTCAGTATGTGTGGTTCTATGGATATCAGTGCAGTAGGACAAGGCTGGGGGTCAGTATGTGTGACTCCATGGATATCAGTGCAGTAGGACAAGGCTGGGGGGTCAGTATGTGTGACTCCATGGATATCAGTGCAGTAGGACAAGCCTGGGGGTCAGTATGTGTGGTTTCATGGATATCAGTGCAGTAGGACAAGGCTGGGGGGTCAGTTTGTGTGGTTCTATGATACCAGTGCAGTAGGACAAGGCTGGGGGTCAGTTTGTGTGGTTCTATGGTACCAGTGCAGTAGGACAAGGTTGGGGGTCAGTACGTGTGGTTCCATGGATACCAGTGCAGTAGGACTAGGCTGTGTGTCAGTATGTGCGGTTCCATGGATACCAGTGCAGTGGGACAAGGCTGGAGGCCAGTATGAGTGGTTCCATGGATACCAGTGCAGTGGGACAAGGTTGGAGGACAGTATGAGTGGTTCCATGGATACCAGTGCAGTGGGACAAGGTTGGAGGCCAGTATGAGTGGTTCCATGGATACCAGTGCAGTGGGACAAGGTTGGAGGACAGTATGAGTGGTTCCATGGATACCAGTGCAGTGGGACAATGCTGGGGGTCAGTATGTGTGACTCCATGGATACCAGTGCACTGGGACAAGCCTGGGGGTCAGTATGTGTGGTTTCATGGATATCAGTGCAGTAGGACAAGGCTGGGGGGTCAGTATGTGTGTTTCTATGGTACCAGTGCAGTAGGGCAAGGCTGGGGGTCAGTATGTGTGACTCCATGGATATCAGTGCAGTAGGACAAGCCTGGGGGTCAGTATGTGTGGTTCCATGGATATCAGTGCAGTAGGACAAGGCTGGGGGGTCAGTATGTGTGGTTCTATGGATATCAGTGCAGTAGGACAAGGCTGGGGGTCAGTATGTGTGACTCCATGGATATCAGTGCAGTAGGACAAGGCTGGGGGGTCAGTATGTGTGACTCCATGGATATCAGTGCAGTAGGACAAGCCTGGGGGTCAGTATGTGTGGTTTCATGGATATCAGTGCAGTAGGACAAGGCTGGGGGGTCAGTTTGTGTGGTTCTATGATACCAGTGCAGTAGGACAAGGCTGGGGGTCAGTTTGTGTGGTTCTATGGTACCAGTGCAGTAGGACAAGGTTGGGGGTCAGTACGTGTGGTTCCATGGATACCAGTGCAGTAGGACTAGGCTGTGTGTCAGTATGTGCGGTTCTATGGTACCAGTGCAGTGGGACAAGGCTGGGGGGTCAGTAGGTGTGGTTCCATGGATACCAGTGCAGTGGGACAAGGCTGGAGGCCAGTATGAGTGGTTCCATGGATACCAGTGCAGTGGGACAAGGTTGGAGGACAGTATGAGTGGTTCCATGGATACCAGTGCAGTGGGACAAGGTTGGAGGCCAGTATGAGTGGTTCCATGGATACCAGTGCAGTGGGACAAGGTTGGAGGACAGTATGAGTGGTTCCATGGATACCAGTGCAGTGGGACAAGGTTGGAGGCCAGTATGAGTGGTTCCATGGATACCAGTGCAGTGGGTCAAGGTTGGAGGCCATTATGAGTGGTTCCATGGATACCAGTGCAGTGGGACAAGGTTGGAGGCCAGTATGAGTGGTTCCATGGATACCAGTGCAGTGGGACAAGGCTGGGGGTCAGTATGTGTGGTTCCATGGATACCAGTGCAATAGGACAAGGCTGGAGGCCAGTATGAGTGGTCCCATGGATACCAGTGCAGTGGGACAAGGTTGGAGGCCAGTATGAGTGGTTCCATGGATACCAGTGCAGTGGGAAAAGGCTGGGGGTCAGTATGTGTGGTTCCATGGATACCAGTGCAGTAGGACAAGGCTGGGGGGTCAGTATGTGTGGTTCTATGGATACCAGTGCAGTGGGACAAGGCTGGGGGACAGTATGTGTGGGTCTATGGATACCAGTGCAGTGGGACAAGGCTGGGGGTCAGTATGTGTGGTTCTATGGATACCAGTTCAGTAGGACAAGGCTGGGGGGTCAGTATGTGTGGGTCTATGGATACCAGTGCAATAGGACAAGGCTGTGTGTCAGTATGTGTGGCTCCATGGATACCAGTGCAGTAGGACAAGCCTGGGGGTCAGTATGTGTGGTTCCATGGATACCAGTGCAGTGGGACAAGCCTGGGGGTCAGTATGTGTGGTTCCATGGATACCAGTGCAGTGGGACAAGGCTGGGGGGTCAGTATGTGTGGTTCTATGGATAGCAGTGCAGTATGACAAGGTTGTGAGTCAGTATGTGTGATTTAGTGGATAGCAGTGCAGTAGCATACCTCCCAAGTGTCCCTCTTTAGGAGGGACAGTCCCTCTTGAAGTCCCAAATCCCCCTGTCCCTATTTTCTACCCTGGTGTCCCTCTTTTTAGGACATCAGAGAGAGTGTTGTGTATATTAGTCTATAACACTGCTCTACAGCAATGAAACACACATAAATGTTTAGTTAGTCTTCAGTATATGTGTTTGTAAATTAATCTGTGTAAATAAAATACTTTAGTCTTGCTCTAAATACTTTATTCAGTTACACAAAGAGGTGTCAGTAGGTGACAAACTAACCTAGAAATTGTCAGTAATGTCCCATGCACAAGCCACAGCCCAAGAAACATAACCTAAAACACAAGTGTCCCTCTTTGGCTATTTGAAATGTTGGGAGGAATGCAGTAGGGCAAGGCTGGGGGGGTCAGTATGTGTGGTTCTATGGATGCCAGTGCATTAGGACAAGGCTGGGGGTCAGTATGTGTGGTTCCATGGATATCAGTGCAGTAGGACAAGGCTGGGGGTCAGTATGTGTGGATCTATGGATACCAGTGCAGTAGGACAAGGCTGGGTGTCAGTATGTGTGGTTTCATGGATACAAATGTAGTGGGACAAGACTGGGGGTCAGTATCTGTGGTTCTGTGAATATCAGTGCAATAGGACAAGGCTGTGAGTCAGTATGTGTGGTTCCATGGATACCAGTGCAGTAGGACAAAGCTGGAGGTCAGTATGTGTGGTCCCATGGATACCAGTGCAGTGGGACAAGGCTGGAGGTCAGTATGTGTGAATCCATGGATACCAGTGCAGTGGGACAAGCCTGGGGGTCAGTATGTGTGGTTTCATGGATACCAGTGCAGTAGGACAAGGCTGGGGGGTCAGTATGTGTGTCTCTATGGTACCAGTGCAGTAGGACAAGGTTGGGGGTCAGTTTGTGTGGTTCTATGGTACCAGTGCAGTGGGACAAGGCTGGGGGTCAGTATGTGTGGTTTCATGGATATCAGTGCAGTAGGACAAGGCTGGGGGGTCAGTATGTGTGTTTCTATGATACCAGTGCAGTGGGACAAGGCTGGGGGTCAGTATGTGTGGTTCTATGGATACCAGTGCAGCAGGACAAGGCTGGGGGGTCAGTATTTGTGGTTCTATGGATTCCAGTGCAGTAGGACAAGGCTGGGGGTCAGTATGTATGGTTCCATGGATACCAGTGCAGTAGGACAAGGCTGGGGGTCAGTATGTGTGGTTCTATGGATACCAGTGCAGTAGGACAAGACTGGGGGTCAGTATGTGTGGTTCCATGGATACCAGTGCAGTAGGACAAGGTTGGGGGGTCAGTATGTGTGGTTCCATGGATACCAGTGCAGTAGGACAAGACTGGGGGTCAGTATGTGTGGTTCCATGGATATCAGTGCAGTAGGACAAGACTTGGGGGTCAGTATGTGTGGTTCCATGGATATCAGTGCAGTAAGACAAGACTGGGGGTCAGTATGTGTGGTTCCATGGATACCAGTGCAGTAGGACAAGGCTGGGGGTCAGTATGTGTGGATCTATGGATACCAGTGCAGTGGGACAAGGTTGGGGGTCAGTATGTGTGGTTCTATGGATACCAGTGCAGTAAGACAAGACTTGGGGGTCAGTATGTGTGGTTATATGGATATCAGTGCAGTAGGACAAGACTGGGGGTCAGTATGTGTGGCTCCATGGATACCAGTGCAGTAGGACAAGACTTGGGGGTCAGTATGTGTGGTTCCATGGATACCAGTGCAGTAGGACAAGACTTGGGGGTCAGTATGTGTGGATCTATGGATACCAGTGCAGTAGGACAAGACTTGGGGGTCAGTATGTGTGGATCTATGGATACCAGTGCAGTAGGACAAGACTGGGGGTCAGTATGTGTGGTTCCATGGATACCAGTGCAGTAGGACAAGACTTGGGGGTCAGTATGTGTGGTTCCATGGATACCAGTGCAGTAGGACAAGACTTGGGGGTCAGTATGTGTGGCTCCATGGATACCAGTGCAGTAGGACAAGACTTGGGGGTCAGTATGTGTGGTTCCATGGATACCGGTGCAGTAGGACAAGACTTGGGGGTCAGTATGTGTGGATCTATGGATACCAGTGCAGTAGGACAAGACTTGGGGGTCAGTATGTGTGGATCTATGGATACCAGTGCAGTAGGACAAGACTGGGGGTCAGTATGTGTGGTTCCATGGATACCAGTGCAGTAAGACAAGACTTGGGGGTCAGTATGTGTGGTTCCATGGATACCAGTGTAGTAGGACAATGCTGGGGGTCAGTATGTGTGACTCCATGGATATCAGTGCAGTAGGACAAGACTGGGGGTCAGTATGTGTGGTTCCATGGATATCAGTGCAGTAGGACAAGACTGGGGGTCAGTATGTGTGGATCTATGGATACCAGTGCAGTAGGACAAGACTGGGGGTCAGTATGTGTGGTTCCATGGATATCAGTGCAGTAGGACAAGACTGGGGGTCAGTATGTGTGGTTCCATGGATATCAGTGCAGTAGGACAAGACTTGGGGGTCAGTATGTGTGGATCTATGGATACCAGTGCAGTAGGACAAGACTGGGGGTCAGTATGTGTGGTTCCATGGATACCAGTGCAGTAGGACAATGCTGGGGGTCAGTATGTGTGGTTCCATGGATATCAGTGCAGTAGGACAAGACTGGGGGTCAGTATGTGTGGATCTATGGATACCAGTGCAGTAGGACAAGACTGGGGGTCAGTATGTGTGGTTCCATGGATACCAGTGCAGTAGGACAATGCTGGGGGTCAGTATGTGTGGTTCCATGGATATCAGTGCAGTAGGACAAGACTGGGGGTCAGTATGTGTGGTTCTATGGATACCAGTGCAGTAGGACAAGACTGGGGGTCAGTATGTGTGGTTCCATGGATACCAGTGCAGTAGGACAAGACTTGGGGGTCAGTATGTGTGGTTCCATGGATACCAGTGCAGTAGGACAAGACTTGGGGGTCAGTATGTGTGGTTCCATGGATATCAGTGCAGTAGGACAAGGCTGGGGGTCAGTATGTGTGGATCTATGGATACCAGTGCAGTGGGACAAGGCTGGGGGTCAGTATGTGTGGTTCCATGGATACCAGTGCATTAGGACAAGACTGGGGGTCAGTATGTGTGAATCCATGGATATCAGTGCAGTAGGACAAGACTGGGGGTCAGTATGTGTGAATCCATGGATATCAGTGCAGTAGGACAAGACTGGGGGTCAGTATGAGTGGTTCTATGGATATCAGTGCAGTAGGACAAGGCTGGGGGTCAGTATGTGTGGTTCTATGGATATCAGTGCAGTAGGACAAGGCTGGGGGTCAGTATGTGTGGTTCCATGGATACCAGTGCAGTAGGACAAGACTGGGGGTCAGTATGTGTGGTTCCATGTATATCAGTGCAGTAGGACAAGACTGGGGGTCAGTATGTGTGGTTCCATGGATACCAGTGCAGTGGGACAAGGCTGGGGGTCAGTATGTGTGAATCCATGGATACCAGTGCAGTAGGACAAGACTTGGGGGTCAGTATGTGTGGTTCCATGGATATCAGTGCAGTAGGACAAGACTGGGGGTCAGTATGTGTGGTTCCATGGATACCAGTGCAGTAGGACAAGACTGGGGGTCAGTATATGTGGTTCCATGGATATCAGTGCAGTAGGACAAGACTGGGGGTCAGTATGTGTGGTTCCATGGATACCAGTGCAGTAGGACCAGACTTGGGGGTCAGTATGTGTGGTTCCATGGATACCAGTGCAGTAGGACAAGACTGGGGGTCAGTATGTGTGGATCTATGGATACCAGTGCAGTAGGACAAGACTGGGGGTCAGTATGTGTGGTTCTATGGATACCAGTGCAGTGGGACAAGACTGGGGGTCAGTATGTGTGAATCCATGGATACCAGTGCAGTAGGACAAGACTTGGGGGTCAGTATGTGTGGTTCCATGGATATCAGTGCAGTAGGACAAGGCTGGGGGTCAGTATGTGTGGTTCCATGGATACCAGTGCAGTAGGACAAGACTGGGGGTCAGTATGTGTGGTTCCATGGATATCAGTGCAGTAGGACAAGACTGGGGGTCAGTATGTGTGGTTCCATGGATATCAGTGCAGTAGGACAAGGCTGGGGGTCAGTATGTGTGGTTCCATGGATATCAGTGCAGTAGGACAAGACTGGGGGTCAGTATGTGTGGTTCCATCGATATCAGTGCAGTAGGACAAGACTGGGGGTCAGTATGTGTGGTTCCATGGATACCAGTGCAGTAGGACAAGACTGGGGGTCAGTATGTGTGGTTCCATGGATACCAGTGCAGTAGGACAAGACTGGGGGTCAGTATATGTGGTTCCATGGATATCAGTGCAGTAGGACAAGACTGGGGGTCAGTATGTGTGGTTCTATGGATACCAGTGCAGTAGGACAAGACTTGGGGGTCAGTATGTGTGGTTCCATGGATACCAGTGCAGTAGGACAAGACTGGGGGTCAGTATATGTGGTTCCATGGATACCAGTGCAGTAGGACAAGACTGGGGGTCAGTATGTGTGGTTCCATGGATACCAGTGCAGTAGGACAAGACTGGGGGTCAGTATATGTGGTTCCATGGATATCAGTGCAGTAGGACAAGGCTGGAGGTCAGTATGTGTGGATCTATGGATATCAGTGCAGTAGGACAAGACTGGGGGTCAGTATGTGTGGTTCTATGGATATCAGTGCAGTAGGACAAGACTGGGGGTCAGTATGTGTGGTTCCATGGATACCAGTGCAGTAGGACAAGACTGGGGGTCAGTATGTGTGGTTCTATGGATACCAGTGCAGTAGGACAAGACTTAGGGGTCAGTATGTGTGGTTCTATGGTACCAGTGCAGTAGGACATGACTTGGGGGTCAGTATGTGTGGTTCCATGGATACCAGTGCAGTAGGACAAGACTTGGGGGTCAGTATGTGTGGTTCCATGGATATCAGTGCAGTAGGACAAGACTTGGGGGTCAGTATGTGTGAATCCATGGATATCAGTGCAGTAGGACAAGACTGGGGGTCAGTATGTGTGGTTCTATGGATACCAGTGCAGTAGGACAAGACTGGGGGTCAGTATGTGTGGTTCCATGGATATCAGTGCAGTAGGACAAGACTTGGGGGTCAGTATGTGTGGTTCCATGGATACCAGTGCAGTAGGACAAGACTGGGGGTCAGTATGTGTGGTTCTATGGATATCAGTGCAGTAGGACAAGACTTGGGGGTCAGTATGTGTGGTTCCATGGATACTAGTGCAGTAGGACAAGACTTGGGGGTCGGTATGTGTGGTTCCATGGATACCAGTGCAGTAGGACAAGGCTGGGGATCAGTATGTGTGGTTCCATGGATATCAGTGCAGTAGGACAAGACTTGGGGGTCAGTATGTGTGGTTCCATGGATACTAGTGCAGTAGGACAAGACTTGGGGGTCGGTATGTGTGGTTCCATGGATACCAGTGCAGTAGGACAAGGCTGGGGATCAGTATGTGTGGTTCCATGGATACCAGTGCAGTAGGACAAGACTGGAGGTCAGTATGTGTGGTTCCATGGATATCAGTGCAGTAGGACAAGACTGGGGGTCAGTATGTGTGACTCCATGGATACCAGTGCATTAGGACAAGACTGGGGGTCAGTATGTGTGGTTCCATGGATATCAGTGCAGTAGGACAAGACTGGGGGTCAGTATGTGTGGTTCTATGGATACCAGTGCAGTAGGACAAGACTGGGGATCAGTATGTGTGGTTCTATGGATACCAGTGCAGTAGGACAAGACTTAGGGGTCAGTATGTGTGGTTCTATGGATACCAGTGCAGTGGGACAAGACTTGGGGGTCAGTATGTGTGGATCTATGGATACCAGTGCAGTAGGACAAGACTTGGGGGTCAGTATGTGTGGTTCCATGGATATCAGTGCAGTAGGACAAGACTGGGGGTCAGTATGTGTGGTTCCATGGATACCAGTGCAGTAGGACAAGACTGGGGGTCAGTATGTGTGGTTCTATGGATACCAGTGCAGTAGGACAAGACTTGGGGGTCAGTATGTGTGGTTCCATGGATACCAGTGCAGTGGGACAAGACTGGGGGTCAGTATGTGTGGTTCCATGGATACCAGTGCAGTAGGACAAGACTTGGGGGTCAGTATGTGTGGTTCCATGGATACCAGTGCAGTAGGACAAGACTGGGGGTCAGTATGTGTGGTTCCATGGATACCAGTGCATTAGGACAAGACTGGGGGTCAGTATGTGTGGTTCCATGGATACCAGTGCATTAGGACAAGACTGGGGGTCAGTATGTGTGGTTCCATGGATATCAGTGCATTAGGACAAGACTGGGGGTCAGTATGTGTGGTTCCATGGATATCAGTGCAGTAGGACAAGACTGGGGGTCAGTATGTGTGGTTCCATGGATACCAGTGCAGTAGGACAAGACTTGGGGGTCAGTATGTGTGGTTCCATGGATACCAGTGCAGTAGGACAAGACTGGGGGTCAGTATGTGTGGTTCCATGGATACCAGTGCAGTAGGACAAGACTGGGGGTCAGTATGTGTGGATCTATGGATATCAGTGCAGTAGGACAAGACTTGGGGGTCAGTATGTGTGGTTCTATGGATACCAGTGCAGTAGGACAAGACTGGGGGTCAGTATGTGTGGTTCCATGGATATCAGTGCAGTAGGACAAGACTGGGGGTCAGTATGTTTGGCTCCATGGATACCAGTGCAGTAAGACAAGACTGGGGGTCAGTATGTGTGGTTCCATGGATACCAGTGCAGTAGGACAAGACTGGGGGTCAGTATGTGTGGTTCCATGGATACCAGTGCAGTAGGACAAGACTTGGGGGTCAGTATGTGTGGTTCCATGGATACCAGTGCAGTAGGACAAGACTGGGGGTCAGTATGTGTGGTTCCATGGATACCAGTGCAGTAGGACAAGACTGGGGGTCAGTATGTGTGGTTCCATGGATATCAGTGCAGTAGGACAAGGCTGGGGGTCAGTATGTGTGGTTCTATGGATACCAGTGCAGTAGGACAAGGCTGGAGGTCAGTATGTGTGGGTCTATGGATACCAGTGCAGTAGGACAAGGCTGGAGGTCAGTATGTGTGGGTCTATGGATACCAGTGCAGTAGGACAAGACTTGGGGGTCAGTATGTGTGGTTCCATGGATACCAGTGCAGTAGGACAAGACTGGGGGTCGGTATGTGTGGTTCCATGGATATCAGTGCAGTAGGACAAGACTGGGGGTCAGTATGTGTGGTTCCATGGATACCAGTGCAGTAGGACAAGACTGGGGGTCAGTATGTGTGGTTCTATGGATATCAGTGCAGTAAGACAAGACTGGGGGTCAGTATGTGTAGTTCTATGGATACCAGTGCAGTAGGACAAGACTTGGGGTCAGTATGTGTGGTTCCATGGATATCAGTGCAGTAGGACAAGACTTGGGGGTCAGTATGTGTGGTTCCATGGATATCAGTGCAGTAGGACAAGACTTGGGGGTCAGTATGTGTGGTTCTATGTATATCAGTGCAGTAGGACAAGACTGGGGGTCAGTATGTGTGGTTCCATGGATACCAGTGCAGTAGGACAAGGCTGGGGGTCAGTATGTGTGGATCTATGGATATCAGTGCAGTAGGACAAGACTGGGGGTCAGTATGTGTGGTTCTATGGATACCAGTGCAGTAGGACAAGACTAGGGGTCAGTATGTGTGGTTCCATGGATACCAGTGCAGTAGGACAAGGCTGGGGGTCAGTATGTGTGGTTCTATGGATACCAGTGCAGTAGGACAAGGCTGGGGGTCAGTATGTGTGGTTCTATGGATACCAGTGCAGTAGGACAAGGCTGGAGGTCAGTATGTGTGGTTCCATGGATACCAGTGCAGTAGGACAAGGCTGGAGGTCAGTATGTGTGGTTCCATGGATACCAGTGCAGTAGGACAAGACTGGGGGTCAGTATGTGTGGTTCCATGGATACCAGTGCAGTGGGACAAGGCTGGAGGTCAGTATGTGTGGTTCCATGGATACCAGTGCAGTAGGACAAGGCTGGGGGTCAGTATGTGTGGTTCCATGGATACCAGTGCAGTAGGACAAGACTGGGGGTCAGTATGTGTGGTTCCATGGATACCAGTGCAGTGGGACAAGGCTGGAGGTCAGTATGTGTGGTTCCATGGATACCAGTGCAGTAGGACAAGGCTGGGGGTCAGTATGTGTGGTTCCATGGATACCAGTGCAGTAGGACAAGGCTGGGGGTCAGTATTTGTGGTTCTATGGATATCAGTGCAGTAGGACAAGGCTGGGGGTCAGTATGTGTGGTTCTATGGATACCAGTGCAGTAGGACAAGGCTGGGGGTCAGTATTTGTGGTTCTATGGATATCAGTGCAGTAGGACAAGGCTGGGGGTCAGTATGTGTGGTTCCATGGATACCAGTGCAGTAGGACAAGACTGGGGGTCAGTATGTGTGGTTCCATGGATATCAGTGCAGTGGTACAAGGCTGGGGGTCAGTATATGTGGTTCCATGGATATCAGTGCAGTAGGACAAAACTGGGGGTCAGTATGTGTGGATCTATGGATTCCAGTGCAGTAGGACAAGGCTGGGGGTCAGTATGTGTGGTTCCATGGATATCAGTGCAGTAGGACAAGACTGGGGGTCAGTATGTGTAGTTCTATGGATACCAGTGTAGTGGGACAAGGCTGGGGGTCAGTATGTGTGGTTCCATGGATACCAGTGCAGTAGGACAAGACTGGGGGTCAGTATGTGTGATTCTATGGATACCAGTGCAGTGGGACAAGGCTGGGGGTCAGTATGTGTGGATCTATGGATCTCAGTGCAGTAGGACAAGGCTGGGGGTCAGTATTTGTGGTTCCATGGATACCAGTGCAGTGGGACAAGGTTGGGGGTCAGTATGTGTGGTTCTATGGATACCAGTGCAGTAGGACAAGACTTAGGGGTCAGTATGTGTGGTTCTATGGTACCAGTGCAGTAGGACAAGGCTGGGGGTCAGTATTTGTGGTTCTATGGATATCAGTACAGTAGGACAAGGCTGGGGGTCAGTATGTGTGGTTCCATGGATACCAGTGCAGTAGGACAAGACTGGGGGTCAGTATGTGTGGTTCCATGGATACCAGTGCAGTAGGACAAGGCTGGGGGTCAGTATGTGTGGTTCTATGGATACCAGTGCAGTAGGACAAGGCTGGGGGTCAGTATGTGTGGTTCCATGGATACCAGTGCAGTAGGACAAGGCTGGGGGTCAGTATGTGTGGGTCTATGGATACCAGTGCAGTAGGACAAGACTGGGGGTCAGTATGTGTGGATCTATGGATATCAGTGCAGTAGGACAAGACTGGGGGTCAGTATGTGTGGTTCCATGGATATCAGTGCAGTAGGACAAGACTGGGGGTCAGTATGTGTGGTTCTATGGATACCAGTGCAGTAGGACAAGACTGGGGGTCAGTATGTGTGGGTCTATGGATACCAGTGCAGTAGGACAAGACTGGGGGTCAGTATGTGTGGATCTATGGATATCAGTGCAGTAGGACAAGACTGGGGGTCAGTATGTGTGGCTCCATGGATATCAGTGCAGTAGGACAAGACTGGGGGTCAGTATGTGTGGTTCCATGGATATCAGTGCAGTAGGACAAGACTGGGGGTCAGTATGTGTGGTTCCATGGATACCAGTGCAGTAGGACAAGACTGGGGGTCAGTATGTGTGGGTCTATGGATACCAGTGCAGTAGGACAAGACTGGGGGTCAGTATGTGTGGGTCTATGGATACCAGTGCAGTAAGACAAGACTTGGGGGTCAGTATGTGTGGTTCCATGGATATCAGTGCAGTAGGACAAGACTGGGGGTCAGTATGTGTGGTTCCATGGATACCAGTGCAGTAGGACAAGGCTGGGGGTCAGTATGTGTGGGTCTATGGATACCAGTGCAGTAGGACAAGACTGGGTGTCAGTATGTGTGGTTCCATGGATATCAGTGCAGTAGGACAAGACTGGGGGTCAGTATGTGTGGTTCCATGGATACCAGTGCAGTAGGACAAGACTGGGGGACAGTATGTGTGGATCTATGGATACCAGTGCAGTAGGACAAGACTTGGGGGTCAGTATGTGTGGTTCCATGGATATCAGTGCAGTAGGACAAGACTGGGGGTCAGTATGTGTAGTTCTATGGATACCAGTGCAGTAGGACAAGGCTGGGGGTCAGTATGTGTGGTTCCATGGATATCAGTGCAGTAGGACAAGACTGGGGGTCAGTATGTGTAGTTCTATGGATACCAGTGCAGTAGGACAAGACTGGGGGTCAGTATGTGTGGTTCCATGGATACCAGTGCAGTAGGACAAGACTGGGGGTCAGTATGTGTGGGTCTATGGATACCAGTGCAGTAGGACAAGACTGGGGGTCAGTATGTGTGGGTCTATGGATACCAGTGCAGTAAGACAAGACTTGGGGGTCAGTATGTGTGGTTCCATGGATACCAGTGCAGTAGGACAAGGCTGGGGGTCAGTATGTGTGGGTCTATGGATACCAGTGCAGTAGGACAAGACTGGGGGTCAGTATGTGTGGGTCTATGGATACCAGTGCAGTGTGACAAGGCTGGGGGTCAGTATGTGTGGTTCCATGGATATCAGTACAGTAGGACAAGACTGGGGGTCAGTATGTGTGGTTCCATGGATACCAGTACAGTAGGAGAAGACTTGGGGGTCAGTATGTGTGGTTCTATGGATACCAGTGCAGTAGGACAAGACTGGGGGTCAGTATGTGTGGTTCCATGGATACCAGTGCAGTAGGAGAAGACTTGGGGGTCAGTATGTGTGGTTCTATGGATACCAGTGCAGTAGGACAAGACTGGGGGTCAGTATGTGTGGTTCCATGGATATCAGTACAGTAGGACAAGACTGGGGGACAGTATGTGTGGTTCCATGGATACCAGTACAGTAGGACAAGACTGGGGGACAGTATGTGTGGTTCTATGGATACCAGTGCAGTAGGACAAGACTGGGGGTCAGTATGTGTGGTTCCATGGATATCAGTGCAGTAGGACAAGGCTGGAGGTCAGTATGTGTGGATCTATGGATACCAGTGCAGTAGGACAAGACTGGGGGTCAGTATGTGTGGTTCTATGGATATCAGTGCAGTAGGACAAGACTGGGGGTCAGTATGTGTGGTTCTATGGATACCAGTGCAGTAGGACAAGGCTGGAGGTCAGTATGTGTGGATCTATGGATACCAGTGCAGTAGGACAAGGCTGAGGTCAGTATGTGTGGTTCCATGGATACCAGTGCAGTAGGACAAGACTGGGGGTCAGTATGTGTGGTTCTATGGATATCAGTGCAGTAGGACAAGACTGGGGGTCAGTATGTGTGGTTCTATGGATATCAGTGCAGTAGGACAAGACTGGGGGTCAGTATGTGTGGTTCTATGGATACCAGTGCAGTAGGACAAGGCTGGAGGTCAGTATGTGTGGATCTATGGATACCAGTGCAGTAGGACAAGGCTGAGGTCAGTATGTGTGGTTCCATGGATATCAGTGCAGTAGGACAAGACTGGGGGTCAGTATGTGTGGTTCTATGGATATCAGTGCAGTAGGACAAGACTGGGGGTCAGTATGTGTGGTTCTATGGATATCAGTGCAGTAGGACAAGACTGGGGGTCAGTATGTGTGGTTCTATGGATATCAGTGCAGTAGGACAAGACTGGGGGTCAGTATGTGTGGTTCCATGGATATCAGTGCAGTAGGACAAGGCTGGAGGTCAGTATGTGTAGTTCTATGGATACCAGTACAGTAGGACAAGACTGGGGGTCAGTATGTGTGGTTCCATGGATACCAGTACAGTAGGACAAGACTGGGGGACAGTATGTGTGGTTCTATGGATACCAGTGCAGTAGGACAAGACTGGGGGTCAGTATGTGTGGTTCCATGGATACCAGTGCAGTAGGAGAAGACTTGGGGGTCAGTATGTGTGGTTCTATGGATACCAGTGCAGTAGGACAAGACTGGGGGTCAGTATGTGTGGTTCCATGGATATCAGTGCAGTAGGACAAGACTGGGGGTCAGTATGTGTGGATCTATGGATACCAGTGCAGTAGGACAAGGCTGGGGGTCAGTATGTGTGGTTCCATGGATACCAGTGCAGTAGGACAAGACTGGGGGACAGTATGTGTGGTTCTATGGATATCAGTGCAGTAGGACAAGACTGGGGGTCAGTATGTGTGGTTCCATGGATATCAGTGCAGTAGGACAAGACTGGGGGTCAGTATGTGTGGTTCCATGGATACCAGTGCAGTAGGACAAGACTTGGGGGTCAGTATGTGTGGATCTATTGATACCAGTGTAATGGGACAAGGCTGGGGGTCAGTATGTGTGGTTCCATGGATACCAGTGCAGTAGGACAAGACTGGGGGTCAGTATGTGTGGTTCCATGGATACCAGTGCAGTAGGACAAGACTGGGGGACAGTATGTGTGGTTCTATGGATACCAGTGCAGTAGGACAAGACTGGGGGTCAGTATGTGTGGTTCCATGGATACCAATGCAGTAGGACAAGACTGGGGGTCAGTATGTGTGGATCTATGGATACCAGTGCAGTAGGACAAGACTGGGGGTCAGTATGTGTGGGTCTATGGATATCAGTGCAGTAGGACAAGGCTGGGGGTCAGTATGTGTGGTTCCATGGATACCAGTGTAGTAGGACAAGACTGGGGGTCAGTATGTGTGGTTCCATGGATACCAGTGCAGTAGGACAAGACTGGGGGTCAGTATGTGTGGTTCCATGGATACCAGTGCAGTAGGACAAGACTTGGGGGTCAGTATGTGTGGTTCCATGGATACCAGTACAGTAGGAGAAGACTTGGGGGTCAGTATGTGTGGATCTATGGATACCAGTGCAGTAGGACAAGACTGGGGGTCAGTATGTGTGGTTCCATGGATACCAGTGCAGTAGGACAAGACTGGGGGTCAGTATGTGTGGTTCCATGGATATCAGTACAGTAGGACAAGACTGGGGGTCAGTATGTGTGGTTCCATGGATACCAGTACAGTAGGAGAAGACTTGGGGGTCAGTATGTGTGGATCTATGGATACCAGTGCAGTAGGACAAGACTGGGGGTCAGTATGTGTGGTTCCATGGATACCAGTGCAGTAGGACAAGGCTGGGGGTCAGTATGTGTGGTTCTATGGATACCAGTGCAGTAGGACAAGACTTGGGGGTCAGTATGTGTGGATCCATGGATATCAGTGCAGTAGGACAAGACTGGGGGTCAGTATGTGTGGTTCCATGGATACCAGTACAGTAGGAGAAGACTTGGGGGTCAGTATGTGTGGATCTATGGATACCAGTGCAGTGGGACAAGACTGGGGGTCAGTATGTGTGGTTCCATGGATATCAGTGCAGTAGGACAAGACTGGGGGTCAGTATGTGTGGTTCCATGGATATCAGTGCAGTAGGACAAGACTGGGGGTCAGTATGTGTGGTTCCATGGATACCAGTGCAGTAGGACAAGACTGGGGGTCAGTATGTGTGGTTCCATGGATACCAATGCAGTAGGACAAGACTGGGGGTCAGTATGTGTGGATCTATGGATACCAGTGCAGTAGGACAAGACTGGGGGTCAGTATGTGTGGGTCTATGGATATCAGTGCAGTAGGACAAGGCTGGGGGTCAGTATGTGTGGTTCCATGGATACCAGTGTAGTAGGACAAGACTGGGGGTCAGTATGTGTGGTTCCATGGATACCAGTGCAGTAGGACAAGACTGGGGGTCAGTATGTGTGGTTCCATGGATACCAGTGCAGTAGGACAAGACTTGGGGGTCAGTATGTGTGGTTCCATGGATACCAGTACAGTAGGAGAAGACTTGGGGGTCAGTATGTGTGGATCTATGGATACCAGTGCAGTAGGACAAGACTGGGGGTCAGTATGTGTGGTTCCATGGATACCAGTGCAGTAGGACAAGACTGGGGGTCAGTATGTGTGGTTCCATGGATATCAGTGCAGTAGGACAAGACTGGGGGTCAGTATGTGTGGTTCCATGGATACCAGTACAGTAGGAGAAGACTTGGGGGTCAGTATGTGTGGATCTATGGATACCAGTGCAGTAGGACAAGACTGGGGGTCAGTATGTGTGGTTCCATGGATACCAGTGCAGTAGGACAAGGCTGGGGGTCAGTATGTGTGGTTCTATGGATACCAGTGCAGTAGGACAAGACTGGGGGTCAGTATGTGTGGTTCCATGGATATCAGTGCAGTAGGACAAGACTGGGGGTCAGTATGTGTGGTTCCATGGATATCAGTGCAGTAGGAGAAGACTTGGGGGTCAGTATGTGTGGATCTATGGATACCAGTGCAGTAGGACAAGACTGGGGGTCAGTATGTGTGGTTCCATGGATACCAGTGCAGTAGGACAAGACTGGGGGTCAGTATATGTGGTTCCATGGATATCAGTGCAGTAGGACAAGACTTGGGGGTCAGTATGTGTGGATCCATGGATATCAGTGCAGTAGGACAAGACTGGGGGTCAGTATGTGTGGTTCCATGGATACCAGTGCAGTAGGACAAGACTTGGGGGTCAGTATGTGTGGATCCATGGATATCAGTGCAGTAGGACAAGACTGGGGGTCAGTATGTGTGGTTCCATGGATACCAGTGCATTAGGACAAGGCTGGGGGTCAGTATGTGTGGTTCCATGGATACCAGTGCAGTAGGACAAGGCTGGGGGTCAGTATGTATGGTTCCATGGATACCAGTGCAGTAGGACAAGGCTGGGGGTCAGTATGTGTGGTTCTATGGATACCAGTGCAGTAGGACAAGACTGGGGGTCAGTATGTGTGGTTCCATGGATACCAGTGCAGTAGGACAAGACTGGGGGTCAGTATGTGTGGTTCCATGGATATCAGTGCAGTAGGACAAGACTGGGGGTCAGTATGTGTGGTTCCATGGATACCAGTGCATTAGGACAAGGCTGGGGGTCAGTATGTGTGGTTCCATGGATACCAGTGCAGTAGGACAAGACTGGGGGTCAGTATGTGTGGTTCCATGGATACCAGTGCAGTAGGACAAGACTGGGGGTCAGTATGTGTGGTTCCATGGATATCAGTGCAGTAGGACAAGACTGGGGGTCAGTATGTGTGGTTCTATGGATACCAGTGCAGTAGGACAAGACTTGGGGGTCAGTATGTGTGGATCCATGGATATCAGTGCAGTAGGACAAGACTGGGGGTCAGTATGTGTGGTTCTATGGATACCAGTGCAGTGGGACAAGGCTGGGGGTCAGTATGTGTGGTTCTATGGATACCAGTGCAGTAGGACAAGGCTGGGGGTCAGTATGTGTGGTTCTATGGATACCAGTGCAGTAGGACAAGACTGGGGGACAGTATGTGTGGTTCCATGGATACCAGTGCAGTAGGACAAGACTGGGGGTCAGTATGTGTGGTTCTATGGATACCAGTGCAGTGGGACAAGGCTGGGGGTCAGTATGTGTGGTTCCATGGATACCAGTGCAGTAGGACAAGACTGGGGGTCAGTATGTGTGGTTCTATGGATACCAGTGCAGTGGGACAAGGCTGGGGGTCAGTATGTGTGGTTCTATGGATACCAGTGCAGTAGGACAAGACTGGGGGTCAGTATGTGTGGTTCTATGGATACCAGTGCAGTAGGACAAGACTGGGGGTCAGTATGTGTGGTTCTATGGATACCAGTGCAGTAGGACAAGGCTAGGGGTCAGTATGTGTGGATCTATGGATACCAGTGCAGTAGGACAAGACTTGGGGGTCAGTATGTGTGGTTCTATGGATACCAGTGCAGTAGGACAAGACTGGGGGTCAGTATGTGTGGTTCCATGGATACCAGTGCAGTAGGACAAGACTTGGGGGTCAGTATGTGTGGTTCCATGGATACCAGTGCAGTAGGACAAGACTTGGGGGTCAGTATGTGTGGATCCATGGATATCAGTGCAGTAGGACAAGACTGGGGGACAGTATGTGTGGTTCCATGGATACCAGTGCAGTAGGACAAGGCTGGGGGTCAGTATGTGTGGATCTATGGATACCAGTGCAGTAGGACAAGACTGGGGGTCAGTATGTGTGGATCTATGGATACCAGTGCAGTAGGACAAGGCTGGGGGTCAGTATGTGTGGTTCCATGGATACCAGTGCAGTAGGACAAGACTGGGGGTCAGTATGTGTGGTTCTATGGATACCAGTGCAGTAGGACAAGACTGGGGGTCAGTATGTGTGGTTCTATGGATACCAGTGCAGTAGGACAAGGCTAGGGGTCAGTATGTGTGGATCTATGGATACCAGTGCAGTAGGACAAGACTGGGGGTCAGTATGTGTGGTTCCATGGATATCAGTGCAGTAGGACAAGACTGGGGGTCAGTATGTGTGGTTCCATGGATACCAGTGCAGTAGGACAAGACTGGGGGTCAGTATGTGTGGTTCTATGGATACCAGTGCAGTAGGACAAGACTGGGGGTCAGTATGTGTGGTTCTATGGATACCAGTGCAGTAGGACAAGACTGGGGGTCAGTATGTGTGACTCCATGGATACCAGTGCAGTAGGACAAGACTGGGGGTCAGTATGTGTGGTTCCATGGATACCAGTGCAGTAGGACAAGGCTGGGGGTCAGTATGTGTGGATCTATGGATATCAGTGCAGTAGGACAAGACTTGGGGGTCGGTATGTGTGGTTCCATGGATACCAGTGCAGTAGGACAAGACTGGGGGTCAGTATGTGTGGTTCTATGGATACCAGTGCAGTAGGACAAGACTGGGGGTCAGTATGTGTGGATCTATGGATACCAGTGCAGTAGGACAAGGCTAGGGGTCAGTATGTGTGGTTCCATGGATACCAGTGCAGTAGGACAAGGCTGGGGGTCAGTATGTGTGGTTCCATGGATACCAGTGCAGTAGGACAAGGCTGGAGGTCAGTATGTGTGGTTCCATGGATACCAGTGCAGTAGGACAAGACTGGGGGTCAGTATGTGTGGTTCCATGGATATCAGTGCAGTAGGACAAGACTGGGGGTCAGTATGTGTGGTTCCATGGATATCAGTGCAGTAGGACAAGACTGGGGGTCAGTATGTGTGGTTCCATGGATACCAGTGCAGTAGGACAAGACTGGGGGTCAGTATGTGTGGTTCCATGGATACCAGTGCAGTAGGACAAGACTGGGGGTCAGTATGTGTGGTTCTATGGATACCAGTGCAGTAGGACAAGACTGGGGGTCAGTATGTGTGGTTCCATGGATACCAGTGCAGTAGGACAAGACTGGGGGTCAGTATGTGTGGTTCTATGGATACCAGTGCAGTAGGACAAGACTGGGGGTCAGTATGTGTGGTTCCATGGATACCAGTGCAGTAGGACAAGGCTGGGGGTCAGTATGTGTGGTTCCATGGATATCAGTGCAGTAGGACAAGGCTGGGGGTCAGTATGTGTGGTTCCATGGATATCAGTGCAGTAGGACAAGACTGGGGGTCAGTATGTGTGGGTCTATGGATACCAGTGCAGTAGGACAAGCCTGGGGGTCAGTATGTGTGGTTCCATGGATACCAGTGCAGTAGGACAAGACTGGGGGTCAGTATGTGTGGGTCTATGGATACCAGTGCAGTAGGACAAGGCTGAGGTCAGTATGTGTGGTTCCATGGATATCAGTGCAGTAGGACAAGCCTGGGGGTCAGTATGTGTGGTTCCATGGATACCAGTGCAGTAGGACAAGACTGGGGGTCAGTATGTGTGGGTCTATGGATATCAGTGCAGTAGGACAAGACTTGGGGTCAGTATATGTGGTTCCATGGATATCAGTGCAGTAGGACAAGACTGGGGGTCAGTATGTGTGGTTCTATGGATACCAGTGCAGTGGGACAAGGTTGGAGGCCAGTATGAGTGGTTCCATGGATACCAGTGCAGTGGGTCAAGGTTGGAGGCCATTATGAGTGGTTCCATGGATACCAGTGCAGTGGGACAAGGTTGGAGGCCAGTATGAGTGGTTCCATGGATACCAGTGCAGTGGGACAAGGCTGGGGGTCAGTATGTGTGGTTCCATGGATATCAGTGCAATAGGACAAGGCTGGAGGCCAGTATGAGTGGTTCCATGGATACCAGTGCAGTGGGACAAGGTTGGAGGCCAGTATGAGTGGTTCCATGGATACCAGTGCAGTGGGACAAGGCTGGGGGTCAGTATGTGTGGTTCCATGGATACCAGTGCAGTAGGACAAGGCTGGGGGGTCAGTATGTGTGGTTCTATGGATACCAGTGCAGTGGGACAAGGCTGGGGGACAGTATGTGTGGGTCTATGGATACCAGTGCAGTGGGACAAGGCTGGGGGGTCAGTATGTGTGGTTCTATGGATACCAGTTCAGTAGGACAAGGCTGGGGGGTCAGTATGTGTGGGTCTATGGATACCAGTGCAATAGGACAAGGCTGTGTGTCAGTATGTGTGGCTCCATGGATACCAGTGCAGTAGGACAAGCCTGGGGGTCAGTATGTGTGGTTCCATGGATACCAGTGCAGTGGGACAAGCCTGGGGGTCAGTATGTGTGGTTCCATGGATACCAGTGCAGTGGGACAAGGCTGGGGGGTCAGTATGTGTGGTTCTATGGATAGCAGTGCAGTATGACAAGGTTGTGAGTCAGTATGTGTGATTTAGTGGATACCAGTGCAGTAGCATACCTCCCAAGTGTCCCTCTTTAGGAGGGACAGTCCCTCTTGAAGTCCCAAATCCCCCTGTCCCTATTTTCTACCCTGGTGTCCCTCTTTTTAGGACATCAGAGAGAGTGTTGTGTATATTAGTCTATAACACTGCTCTACAGCAATGAAACACACATAAATGTTTAGTTAGTCTTCAGTATATGTGTTTGTAAATTAATCTGTGTAAATAAAATACTTTAGTCTTGCTCTAAATACTTTATTCAGTTACACAAAGAGGTGTCAGTAGGTGACAAACTAACCTAGAAATTGTCAGTAATGTCCCATGCACAAGCCACAGCCCAAGAAACATTACCTAAAACACAAGTGTCCCTCTTTGGCTATTTGAAATGTTGGGAGGAATGCAGTAGGGCAAGGCTGGGGGGGTCAGTATGTGTGGTTCTATGGATGCCAGTGCATTAGGACAAGGCTGGGGGTCAGTATGTGTGGTCCCATGGATACCAGTGCAGTGGGACAAGGCTGGAGGTCAGTATGTGTGAATCCATGGATACCAGTGCAGTGGGACAAGCCTGGGGGTCAGTATGTGTGGTTTCATGGATACCAGTGCAGTAGGACAAGGCTGGGGGGTCAGTATGTGTGTCTCTATGGTACCAGTGCAGTAGGACAAGGTTGGGGGTCAGTTTGTGTGGTTCTATGGTACCAGTGCAGTGGGACAAGGCTGGGGGTCAGTATGTGTGGTTTCATGGATATCAGTGCAGTAGGACAAGGCTGGGGGGTCAGTATGTGTGTTTCTATGATACCAGTGCAGTGGGACAAGGCTGGGGGTCAGTATGTGTGGTTCTATGGATACCAGTGCAGCAGGACAAGGCTGGGGGGTCAGTATTTGTGGTTCTATGGATTCCAGTGCAGTAGGACAAGGCTGGGGGTCAGTATGTATGGTTCCATGGATACCAGTGCAGTAGGACAAGGCTGGGGGTCAGTATGTGTGGTTCTATGGATACCAGTGCAGTAGGACAAGACTGGGGGTCAGTATGTGTGGTTCCATGGATACCAGTGCAGTAGGACAAGGTTGGGGGGTCAGTATGTGTGGTTCCATGGATACCAGTGCAGTAGGACAAGACTGGGGGTCAGTATGTGTGGTTCCATGGATATCAGTGCAGTAGGACAAGACTTGGGGGTCAGTATGTGTGGTTCCATGGATATCAGTGCAGTAAGACAAGACTGGGGGTCAGTATGTGTGGTTCCATGGATACCAGTGCAGTAGGACAAGGCTGGGGGTCAGTATGTGTGGATCTATGGATACCAGTGCAGTGGGACAAGGTTGGGGGTCAGTATGTGTGGTTCTATGGATACCAGTGCAGTAAGACAAGACTTGGGGGTCAGTATGTGTGGGTCTATGGATACCAGTGCAGTAGGACAAGACTTGGGGGTCAGTATGTGTGGGTCTATGGATACCAGTGCAGTAGGACAAGACTGGGGGTCAGTATGTGTGGTTCTATGGATATCAGTGCAGTAGGACAAGACTGGGGGTCAGTATGTGTGGCTCCATGGATACCAGTGCAGTAGGACAAGACTTGGGGGTCAGTATGTGTGGTTCCATGGATATCAGTGCAGTGGGACAAGGCTGGGGGTCAGTATGTGTGGTTCCATGGATATCAGTGCAGTGGGACAAGACTTGGGGGTCAGTATGTGTGGATCTATGGATACCAGTGCAGTAAGACAAGACTTGGGGGTCAGTATGTGTGGTTCCATGGATACCAGTGCAGTAGGACAAGACTTGGGGGTCAGTATGTGTGGTTCCATGGATACCAGTGCAGTAGGACAAGACTTGGGGGTCAGTATGTGTGGTTCCATGGATACCAGTGCAGTAGGACAAGACTTGGGGGTCAGTATGTGTGGATCTATGGATACCAGTGCAGTAGGACAAGACTTGGGGGTCAGTATGTGTGGATCTATGGATACCAGTGCAGTAGGACAAGACTGGGGGTCAGTATGTGTGGTTCCATGGATACCAGTGCAGTAGGACAAGACTTGGGGGTCAGTATGTGTGGTTCCATGGATACCAGTGCAGTAGGACAAGACTTGGGGGTCAGTATGTGTGGCTCCATGGATACCAGTGCAGTAGGACAAGACTTGGGGGTCAGTATGTGTGGTTCCATGGATACCAGTGCAGTAGGACAAGACTTGGGGGTCAGTATGTGTGGATCTATGGATACCAGTGCAGTAGGACAAGACTTGGGGGTCAGTATGTGTGGATCTATGGATACCAGTGCAGTAGGACAAGACTGGGGGTCAGTATGTGTGGTTCCATGGATACCAGTGCAGTAAGACAAGACTTGGGGGTCAGTATGTGTGGTTCCATGGATACCAGTGTAGTAGGACAATGCTGGGGGTCAGTATGTGTGACTCCATGGATATCAGTGCAGTAGGACAAGACTGGGGGTCAGTATGTGTGGTTCCATGGATATCAGTGCAGTAGGACAAGACTGGGGGTCAGTATGTGTGGATCTATGGATACCAGTGCAGTAGGACAAGACTGGGGGTCAGTATGTGTGGTTCCATGGATATCAGTGCAGTAGGACAAGACTGGGGGTCAGTATGTGTGGTTCCATGGATATCAGTGCAGTAGGACAAGACTTGGGGGTCAGTATGTGTGGATCTATGGATACCAGTGCAGTAGGACAAGACTGGGGGTCAGTATGTGTGGTTCCATGGATACCAGTGCAGTAGGACAATGCTGGGGGTCAGTATGTGTGGTTCCATGGATATCAGTGCAGTAGGACAAGACTGGGGGTCAGTATGTGTGGATCTATGGATACCAGTGCAGTAGGACAAGACTGGGGGTCAGTATGTGTGGTTCCATGGATACCAGTGCAGTAGGACAATGCTGGGGGTCAGTATGTGTGGTTCCATGGATACCAGTGCAGTAGGACAAGACTGGGGGTCAGTATGTGTGGTTCTATGGATACCAGTGCAGTAGGACAAGACTGGGGGTCAGTATGTGTGGTTCCATGGATACCAGTGCAGTAGGACAAGACTTGGGGGTCAGTATGTGTGGTTCCATGGATACCAGTGCAGTAGGACAAGACTTGGGGGTCAGTATGTGTGGTTCCATGGATATCAGTGCAGTAGGACAAGGCTGGGGGTCAGTATGTGTGGATCTATGGATACCAGTGCAGTGGGACAAGGCTGGGGGTCAGTATGTGTGGTTCCATGGATACCAGTGCATTAGGACAAGACTGGGGGTCAGTATGTGTGAATCCATGGATATCAGTGCAGTAGGACAAGACTGGGGGTCAGTATGTGTGAATCCATGGATATCAGTGCAGTAGGACAAGACTGGGGGTCAGTATGAGTGGTTCTATGGATATCAGTGCAGTAGGACAAGGCTGGGGGTCAGTATGTGTGGTTCTATGGATATCAGTGCAGTAGGACAAGGCTGGGGGTCAGTATGTGTGGTTCCATGGATACCAGTGCAGTAGGACAAGACTGGGGGTCAGTATGTGTGGTTCCATGTATATCAGTGCAGTAGGACAAGACTGGGGGTCAGTATGTGTGGTTCCATGGATACCAGTGCAGTGGGACAAGGCTGGGGGTCAGTATGTGTGAATCCATGGATACCAGTGCAGTAGGACAAGACTTGGGGGTCAGTATGTGTGGTTCCATGGATATCAGTGCAGTAGGACAAGACTGGGGGTCAGTATGTGTGGTTCCATGGATACCAGTGCAGTAGGACAAGACTGGGGGTCAGTATATGTGGTTCCATGGATATCAGTGCAGTAGGACAAGACTGGGGGTCAGTATGTGTGGTTCTATGGATACCAGTGCAGTAGGACAAGACTGGGGGTCAGTATGTGTGGTTCCATGGATATCAGTGCAGTAGGACAAGACTGGGGGTCAGTATGTGTGGTTCCATGGATACCAGTGCAGTAGGACAAGGCTGGGGGTCAGTATGTGTGGTTCCATGGATATCAGTGCAGTAGGACAAGACTGGGGGTCAGTATGTGTGGTTCCATCGATATCAGTGCAGTAGGACAAGACTGGGGGTCAGTATGTGTGGTTCCATGGATACCAGTGCAGTAGGACAAGACTGGGGGTCAGTATGTGTGGTTCCATGGATACCAGTGCAGTAGGACAAGACTGGGGGTCAGTATATGTGGTTCCATGGATATCAGTGCAGTAGGACAAGACTGGGGGTCAGTATGTGTGGTTCTATGGATACCAGTGCAGTAGGACAAGACTGGGGGTCAGTATGTGTGGTTCCATGGATATCAGTGCAGTAGGACAAGACTGGGGGTCAGTATGTGTGGTTCCATGGATACCAGTGCAGTAGGACAAGACTGGGGGTCAGTATATGTGGTTCCATGGATATCAGTGCAGTAGGACAAGACTGGGGGTCAGTATGTGTGGTTCTATGGATACCAGTGCAGTAGGACAAGACTTGGGGGTCAGTATGTGTGGTTCCATGGATACCAGTGCAGTAGGACAAGACTGGGGGTCAGTATATGTGGTTCCATGGATACCAGTGCAGTAGGACAAGACTGGGGGTCAGTATGTGTGGTTCCATGGATACCAGTGCAGTAGGACAAGACTGGGGGTCAGTATGTGTAGTTCTATGGATACCAGTGCAGTAGGACAAGACTGGGGGTCAGTATATGTGGTTCCATGGATATCAGTGCAGTAGGACAAGACTGGGGGTCAGTATGTGTGGTTCTATGGATATCAGTGCAGTAGGACAAGACTGGGGGTCAGTATGTGTGGTTCTATGGATATCAGTGCAGTAGGACAAGACTGGGGGTCAGTATGTGTGGTTCCATGGATACCAGTGCAGTAGGACAAGACTGGGGGTCAGTATGTGTGGTTCTATGGATACCAGTGCAGTAGGACAAGACTGGGGGTCAGTATGTGTGGTTCTATGGATATCAGTGCAGTAGGACAAGACTGGGGGTCAGTATGTGTGGTTCCATGGATACCAGTGCAGTAGGACAAGACTGGGGGTCAGTATGTGTGGTTCTATGGATACCAGTGCAGTAGGACAAGACTTAGGGGTCAGTATGTGTGGTTCTATGGTACCAGTGCAGTAGGACATGACTTGGGGGTCAGTATGTGTGGTTCCATGGATACCAGTGCAGTAGGACAAGACTTGGGGGTCAGTATGTGTGGTTCCATGGATATCAGTGCAGTAGGACAAGACTTGGGGGTCAGTATGTGTGAATCCATGGATATCAGTGCAGTAGGACAAGACTGGGGGTCAGTATGTGTGGTTCTATGGATACCAGTGCAGTAGGACAAGACTGGGGGTCAGTATGTGTGGTTCCATGGATACCAGTGCAGTAGGACAAGACTGGGGGTCAGTATGTGTGGTTCCATGGATATCAGTGCAGTAGGACAAGACTTGGGGGTCAGTATGTGTGGTTCCATGGATACCAGTGCAGTAGGACAAGACTGGGGGTCAGTATGTGTGGTTCTATGGATATCAGTGCAGTAGGACAAGACTTGGGGGTCAGTATGTGTGGTTCCATGGATACTAGTGCAGTAGGACAAGGCTGGGGATCAGTATGTGTGGTTCCATGGATATCAGTGCAGTAGGACAAGACTTGGGGGTCAGTATGTGTGGTTCCATGGATACTAGTACAGTAGGAGAAGACTTGGGGGTCAGTATGTGTGGTTCTATGGATATCAGTGCAGTAGGACAAGACTTGGGGGTCGGTATGTGTGGTTCCATGGATACCAGTGCAGTAGGACAAGGCTGGGGATCAGTATGTGTGGTTCCATGGATATCAGTGCAGTAGGACAAGACTTGGGGGTCAGTATGTGTGGTTCCATGGATACTAGTGCAGTAGGACAAGACTTGGGGGTCGGTATGTGTGGTTCCATGGATACCAGTGCAGTAGGACAAGGCTGGGGATCAGTATGTGTGGTTCCATGGATACCAGTGCAGTAGGACAAGACTGGAGGTCAGTATGTGTGGTTCCATGGATATCAGTGCAGTAGGACAAGACTGGGGGTCAGTATGTGTGGTTCCATGGATACCAGTGCATTAGGACAAGACTGGGGGTCAGTATGTGTGGTTCCATGGATATCAGTGCAGTAGGACAAGACTGGGGGTCAGTATGTGTGGTTCTATGGATACCAGTGCAGTAGGACAAGACTGGGGATCAGTATGTGTGGTTCTATGGATACCAGTGCAGTAGGACAAGACTTAGGGGTCAGTATGTGTGGTTCTATGGATACCAGTGCAGTGGGACAAGACTTGGGGGTCAGTATGTGTGGATCTATGGATACCAGTGCAGTAGGACAAGACTTGGGGGTCAGTATGTGTGGTTCCATGGATATCAGTGCAGTAGGACAAGACTGGGGGTCAGTATGTGTGGTTCCATGGATATCAGTGCAGTAGGACAAGACTGGGGGTCAGTATGTGTGGTTCTATGGATACCAGTGCAGTAGGACAAGACTGGGGGTCAGTATGTGTGGTTCTATGGATACCAGTGCAGTAGGAGAAGACTTGGGGGTCAGTATGTGTGGTTCCATGGATACCAGTGCAGTAGGACAAGACTGGGGGTCAGTATGTGTGGTTCCATGGATACCAGTGCATTAGGACAAGACTGGGGGTCAGTATGTGTGGTTCCATGGATACCAGTGCATTAGGACAAGACTGGGGGTCAGTATGTGTGGTTCCATGGATATCAGTGCATTAGGACAAGACTGGGGGTCAGTATGTGTGGTTCCATGGATACCAGTGCAGTAGGACAAGACTGGGGGTCAGTATGTGTGGTTCCATGGATACCAGTGCAGTAGGACAAGACTGGGGGTCAGTATGTGTGGATCTATGGATATCAGTGCAGTAGGACAAGACTGGGGGTCAGTATGTGTGGTTCTATGGATACCAGTGCAGTAGGACAAGACTGGGGGTCAGTATGTGTGGTTCCATGGATATCAGTGCAGTAGGACAAGACTGGGGGTCAGTATGTTTGGCTCCATGGATACCAGTGCAGTAAGACAAGACTGGGGGTCAGTATGTGTGGTTCCATGGATACCAGTGCAGTAGGACAAGACTGGGGGTCAGTATGTGTGGTTCTATGGATACCAGTGTAGTAGGACAAGGCTGGGGGTCAGTATGTGTGGTTCCATGGATACCAGTGCAGTAGGACAAGACTGGGGGTCAGTATGTGTGGTTCCATGGATATCAGTGCAGTAGGACAAGGCTGGGGGTCAGTATGTGTGGTTCTATGGATACCAGTGCAGTAGGACAAGGCTGGAGGTCAGTATGTGTGGGTCTATGGATACCAGTGCAGTAGGACAAGGCTGGAGGTCAGTATGTGTGGGTCTATGGATACCAGTGCAGTAGGACAAGACTTGGGGGTCAGTATGTGTGGTTCCATGGATACCAGTGCAGTAGGACAAGACTGGGGGTCGGTATGTGTGGTTCCATGGATATCAGTGCAGTAGGACAAGACTGGGGGTCAGTATGTGTGGTTCCATGGATACCAGTGCAGTAGGACAAGACTGGGGGTCAGTATGTGTGGTTCTATGGATATCAGTGCAGTAAGACAAGACTGGGGGTCAGTATGTGTAGTTCTATGGATACCAGTGCAGTAGGACAAGACTTGGGGTCAGTATGTGTGGTTCCATGGATATCAGTGCAGTAGGACAAGACTGGGGGTCAGTATGTGTGGTTCCATGGATACCAGTGCAGTAGGACAAGGCTGGGGGTCAGTATGTGTGGTTCTATGGATACCAGTGCAGTAGGACAAGGCTGGAGGTCAGTATGTGTGGTTCCATGGATATCAGTGCAGTAGGACAAGACTTGGGGGTCAGTATGTGTGGTTCCATGGATATCAGTGCAGTAGGACAAGACTTGGGGGTCAGTATGTGTGGATCTATGGATACCAGTGCAGTAGGACAAGACTTGGGGGTCAGTATGTGTGGTTCCATGGATATCAGTGCAGTAGGACAAGACTGGGGGTCAGTATGTGTGGTTCTATGGATACCAGTGCAGTAGGACAAGACTGGGGGTCAGTATGTGTGGTTCCATGGATACCAGTGCAGTAGGACAAGACTGGGGGTCGGTATGTGTGGTTCCATGGATATCAGTGCAGTAGGACAAGACTGGGGGTCAGTATGTGTGGTTCCATGGATACCAGTGCAGTAGGACAAGACTGGGGGTCGGTATGTGTGGTTCCATGGATACCAGTGCAGTAGGACAAGACTTGGGGGTCAGTATGTGTGGTTCCATGGATATCAGTGCAGTAGGACAAGACTTGGGGGTCAGTATGTGTGGATCTATGGATATCAGTGCAGTAGGACAAGACTGGGGGTCAGTATGTGTGGTTCCATGGATATCAGTGCAGTAGGACAAGACTGGGGGTCAGTATGTGTGGTTCTATGGATACCAGTGCAGTAGGACAAGACTGGGGGGTCAGTATGTGTGGTTCCATGGATATCAGTGCAGTAGGACAAGACTGGGGGTCAGTATGTGTGGTTCTATGGATACCAGTGCAGTAGGACAAGACTTGGGGGTCAGTATGTGTGGTTCCATGGATATCAGTGCAGTAGGACAAGACTGGGGGTCAGTATGTGTGGTTCTATGGATACCAGTGCAGTAGGACAAGACTGGGGGTCAGTATGTGTGGTTCCATGGATACCAGTGCAGTAGGACAAGGCTGGGGGTCAGTATGTGTGGTTCTATGGATATCAGTGCAGTAGGACAAGGCTGAGGTCAGTATGTGTGGTTCCATGGATATCAGTGCAGTAGGACAAGACTGGGGGTCAGTATGTGTGGTTCCATGGATACCAGTGCAGTAGGACAAGACTTGGGGGTCAGTATGTGTGGTTCCATGGATACCAGTGCAGTAGGACAAGACTTGGGGGTCAGTATGTGTGGTTCCATGGATATCAGTGCAGTAGGACAAGACTGGGGATCAGTATGTGTGGTTCTATGGATACCAGTCCAATGGGACAAGACTGGGTGTCATTATGTGTTCAGCAGAAAAACTGGAAAAACTGCTCAATTTGCAGAAATTCCCTCAAAAGGCAAAAAGTGCTGTTTTTTTGCTCTTTTCAAACATAGTATCCACTTGTTTAGTTATAGTCCTTATGTCCTTTATATCTACAAGAAAAGCAACTTCATTTAGGTGTTGTTCACCCAGAAATACATCTTTCCTGACAATTAAACTGGTTCCTTTCTGTTAAAGGGATAGTAATACTTCGTTTATCTTTATTTTATTTTGTAGGCATTAAAAAAACATGAAGAACGGTTTGAGAGATATTCACAAGTAAAGTTTCCCCCTCCCGCCCCTTTTACCTAGTGTAAGCCATCTCTTCTCAGATGTGGAATGCAGTCCATAGACCAGACAGATAACAGAAGGGGACAATCTTCTTCCTATGAGAACAATGAAAGCCCTGCCCCCCTTGACAAGTTTTTCAGGGTTTTCCCTTATGTTAATTGAAGATTGTCCCTCTCTGCAGTCTACCTGGGCACCTCCCTTCTGATCTGGCTGAAAAGGGAGAGGGAAACTTTGCTTGTGACTATCTCTTAAACCATAAAGGTTTGAGAGATAAGACTTATATCGTTCTTCATGTTTTTTTAATGCCTACAAAATAAAATAAAGATAAAACGAAGTATTACTATCCCTTTAAACTGGACTGTTGGGAGTGTGTCTCCAAGATGAGGGGAACGCCGGGTACGCACAGGCAATTACTAGGGATGAGCGAGCACCCCGATGCTCGGGTGCTCGGGTGCTCTGACCGAGCACCCCCTGATGCTCGAGTGCTCGGCCGAGCACCCGAGCCCCATTCAAATGAATGGGAGCACTCGAGCATTAAACCAGGCACCCCCTGCTCTGATGAGCGGAGGGTGCCTGGTCAATGTCCCCCTTCATCTCCGCTATGCCCCTCTTCCACAATGTCCCCCTTCATCTCCTATGCCATAGCGGAGATGAAGGGGGACATTGTGGAAGAGGGGCATAGCGGAGATGAAGGGGGACATTGTGGAAGAGGGGCATAGAGTCTATGCCCCTCTTCCACAATGTCCCCCTTCATCTCCGCTATGCCCCTCTTCCACAATGTCCCCCTTCATCTCCGCTATGGCATAGGAGATGAAGGGGGACATTGTGGAAGAGGGGCATAGCGGAGATGAAGGGGGACATTGTGGAAGAGGGGCATAGCGGAGATGAAGGGGGACATTGTGGAAGAGGGGCATAGAGTCTATGCCCCTCTTCCACAATGTCCCCCTTCATCTCCGCAATGCCCCCTTCATCTCCGCAATGCCCCCGTACCTCCATTCCCTGGTGGTCCAGCGGAGCGTCTTCGGATCTGTGCCTCTTCCGGCACAGATCCTCTTCACCCGAACATGTCGGGCGAGCACATGGCGGTACTCGTACGAGTACCGCCATGTGCCGAGCAGAGCGATGCTCGAGCCGATCCGAGCATCGGCCGAGCACGCTCGCTCAACACTAGCAATTACACTATCTGTCTGTACACGCACTGCTTTTTATCTTTGTAAAAGTTCTACCACTGGTTTCAATGGGATTGCAGTGGAATCGCACTGATATCCCAGGTAGCTGCATTTAAGTGCATTTTTGAGCAGCTGTTTATATTAAGTAGAAAGGATGCTTGGAGAAGAAAAAAAAACAACTTGCTTAAAATTGTATTTAAATGGCATTTAAAATGCAGGAAAATTACATGCTAAAAGCTGTCAAAAAGTATATATTATTTCTACCTGATTTCATACTACATATAAATTGCCTGTGTGAAGAGCATTTGTTTAAAGGGATAGAAATGTTTTGCAATAAAAGCGGCTCCGATTAATCTTCATAGTATTTGGGCCACGGAGAGAATTATTTCAGTGCTGTCAGAGTTGTAGTACAAGAGTAATTGAATGATAAAGTATCCCCCTCCCGCCCCTTTTACTGATGTAACACTGCTCACCTCAGAGCAGCAAGACTGTCCGGATGGATCACAGAGAGGGACAATCTTCAGTGATCATAAGGAAAAACCTGAAAAACCTGTGAAGGGGGCAGGGTTTTCCTTATGATCACAGTAAGAAGATTGTCCCTTGTTGTGATCTGTCCGGTCAAGAGACCAGATTCCACATCTGAGGGGAGGCGACTTACACTAGGTAAAAGGGACGGGAGGGGGATACTTTATCATTCAATTACTCTTGAACTACAACCCTTGCCTTTTTACACCCCTTGTGCTTCTCTTTTCACCCCTTGTGCCTTTTTTCCCCTCTTTTTACCCCTTATTCCTCTCTTTTCCCTTATTTTCATCCCATGTGCCACTTTTTCACCCCTTGTGTCTCTTTTTCACCCCTTGTGCCTCTCTTTTCCCCCCTTGTGCCTCTCTTCTCACCCCTTGTGCCTCTCTTCTCACCCCTTGTGCCTCTTTTCACCTCTTTTCACCCCTTGTGCCTCTCTTTCACCCCTTGTGCCTCTTTCTCCCCCACCTTGCCTGTTTATCTTCTCCTTCTGGCTCGCTCCCTCTCTTCTCTGCTTGCCTGGCTGTTCTCCTGCCTTTTACTCAGTCTCCCCACTGCCCGCACTGATGACAGCCGGGACGTGTCACATGCGGAGACGCAGCGTGGTGCATGCTGGGATTTTCTTCATCAGTCTGGGCGCCAGTTTTAAATTTGCACTGGCCTCCGAACAGAGGAAGAAAACCCCGGCATGCTCCACACGGCGTCTCCACATGTGACGCGGTCTCAGCCATCATCAGTGCGGGCAGTGGGTAGACGCTGCGCACAAAATAACATGCCTTGGGACTGCAAATTGCCGCCCCTGTCAGAGTGCCGCCTGGGTCCATGGCCCCACCGGGACCCATGTAAGGGCCGGCCCTGGTCTCGACAGCAGTAAGATTTCTCTATAAGGCGGTAATTATTCTGGTGAATAGCATTATTGTTCAGCTAGTCATCAGATGGGTAATTTTTGGGGAGAAACTTTATGTTGGGTGATAGTTCCCCTTTAACAAATGATTCCTCTACACTCCCTTTGAACATAAAGCCAATGATATGGGTACTGCTTGCACCGGACTACAAGTGGATGGGTCTAGGGGCGGAGTCATGAGAGAAGTGGGGGTGGAGTCATGGGAGAAGCAGAGGTGGAGTCATGGGCAGTGCTAAGGACACATAGGATGCCTTGCTTAGCCACATAAGATATAAATATGCTTTGAATCTATGGTGAAATAACTTTCTGGGTTCCTTTGGCTATAGTGTCAGAGGATTTTTATAAACATATGGCCTTTCTACATCATGGCAGCATCCATTGTTTCATGTGTATTTAGGCCTTGTTTACACAGGTAACTTCAGAGAAGGGTTAATACTGCTACATTAAAGACACCCCTATGAAAACGTTTTCCCCAATGGTTCCAATTGCACTTCTATCTCATGTAGCTCACCTTGGGCAGCACAGTGGCTCAGTGGTTAGCACTGTTGACTTGCAGCGCTGGGGTCCTGGGTTCATATCCCACCAAGGACAACATCTGCGATGAGTTTGTATGTTCTCGCTGTGTTTGTGTGTGTTTCCTCCCACACTCCAAAAACATACTGATAGGTGAATTTAGGTTGTGAGCCCCAATGGGGACAGGAACCAATATGAGTGTAAAGCGCTGCGGAATCTGTGTGCGCTATATAAATAAAGGATTATTATTATGCAGCTCACAGCAACTTGAAGGTTCTCAACTTCTCATGTGTCGGACACATCTAGGTTTTCTGTGGACCACTGGGCAGGTCATTCACAGGGGTGACATTGGAGGCTGAGATGCTGTTAGTAACCTCCAAGAATTTATGGCTGACGTTCATGTGGGTTGACCTTCTGGATCACCTCCGCCATACCTCCCCCCTACCCCATGCAAGAGGATTGGGATGAGAACTCAAGACATTGGAGGTAAGAACAGTTTGGATGGCCTTAGCTAAAAAAGAAAGTCAAACTGCCCATGTTAACAAGACTTTAGGCTCGCAGGTTGGTGTGAATGCAAACTCCACAGGTCAAGCCAGTGAACCTGGAGTCCAGGTCCATCTAAATCCAAAATGAATTGAGGAGGGACAGGGGCAAAGAGGGGCAAAGTGAGGAAGGAACTGGAAAGAATGGAAGGCAGAGGGCAGGACTGGGAGAGGGCAGAAGGAGGGAGCGGGATTGTGAGAGGGCAGAAGAAGGAAGGTGGGAGTCTCAGAGTGCAGGTGTGGGAGTGTGAGAGAGCAGAAGAGAAAGGGTGGGAGAGAGCAGAAGAGAGAGCAGAAGAGAAAGGGTGGGAGTGTGAGAGAGCAGAAGAGAATGGGTGGGAGTGTGAGAGAGCAGAAGAGAAAGGGTGGGAGTGTGAGAGAGCAGAAGAGAAAGGGTGGGAGTGTGAGAGAGCAGAAGAGAAAGGGTGGGAGTGTGAGAGAGCAGAAGAGAATGGGTGGGAGTGTAAGAGAAGAGAAGAGAAAGGGTGGGAGTGTGAGAGAACAGAGGAGAAAGGGTGGGAGTGTGAGAGAACAGAAGAGAATGGGTGGGAGTGTGAGAGAACAGAGGAGAAAGGGTGGGAGTGTAAGAGAAGAGAAGAGAAAGGGTGGGAGTGTGAGAGAACAGAGGAGAAAGGGTGGGAGTGTGAGAGAGCAGAAGAGAGTGGACAGAAGTGGGAGAGAGCAGACTAGATTGGGTGGGAGCAAGCTCTCCCTCTCCGGAAAACTCTCTGGAAACATAGGTATAGGGAGCTTTCTGTCAGGGACATAAAAAAAGTTTAAGAATTTTGACTATGCATAGTATGCACGTGCAGAATACGTAAAGCGCGGGGGTCCAAAACGCTGCCCGTCTGACTCCAGATTGCAGACCATTTGAGATTTAAAAAAAAAAATACATTCCTTTTACCTAATTTATTCATGACTTAAAGGGATAGTGATATACGTCTTATCTCTCATACCTTTATGGTTTGAGAGATATTCACAAGCAAAGTTTCCCCTCCCGCCCCTTTTACCTAGTGTAAGCCATCTCTTCTCAGATGTGGAATCCAGTCCATAGACCAGACAGATAACAGCAGGGGACAATCTTCTTCCTATGAGAACAATGAAAGCCTGGCCCCCTTGACAAGTTTTTCAGGTTTTTCCCTTATCTTAATTGAAGATTGTCCCTCTCTGCAGTCTACCTGGGCACCACCCTTCTGATCTGGCTGAGCAGTGTTACATCAGTAAAAGGGGTGGGAGGGGGATACTTTGTCATTCAATTACTCTTGAACCAGGGGCGGATTGACAGGACCCAGGGCCCCTGTCCAAAAAGAGGTCTGGGCCCCCTGCAGAAATCTCCACATTGCCCCTTCATCTCCACATTGCCCCCTTCATCTCCACAATGCCCCCTTCATCTCCACAATGCCCCTATCTCCACATTGCCCCCTTCATCTCCACATTGCCCCCTTCATCTCCACAATGCCCCCTTCATCTCCACAATGCCCCTATCTCCACATTGCCTCCTTCATCTCCACAATACCCCCTTCATCTCCAGAATGCCCCCTTCATCTCCACAATGCCCCTATCTCCACATTGCCCCCTTTCATCTCCACAATGCCCCCTTCATCTCCACAATGCCCCTATCTCAACATTGCCCCTTCATCTCCACATTGCCCCCTTCATCTCCACAATGCCCCTATCTCCACATTGCCCCCTTCATCTTCACATTGCCCCTATCTTCACATTGCCCCCTTCATCTCCACAATGCCCCCTTCATCTCCACAATGCCCCCTTCATCAACACAATGCCCCCATCTCCACATTGCCCCTTCCATAATGCCCCCATCTCCACATTGCCCCTTCATCTCCACAATGGCCCCCTTCATCTCCACAATGCCCCTTCCACAATGCCCCCATCTCCACATCGCCCCTTCATCTCCACAGTGCCCCTACCTCCAGTCCCTGGTGGTCTAGCGGCTTGGCTGTGCGAAGTCCCACGCGCCTCTAGTAATGCAGAGGCTGGGAGATGATAGCATCTCCCAGCGCTCTGTATTACTAGAACGGTGCGCCGGTGGCCGTTGTTGGAGAGCTGCTGAAGAGCGCTGGAAGCAGCGGCGGGCCCCCTTCAGTCACGGTCCGTGACCGAATGCCCGTATGGTCAGTCCGCCCCTGTCTTCAACTACAACTCTGACAGAATTGAAATAACACTCTCCAAAGTCCAAATACTATGATGATTAATTAGAGCTGCTTTTATTATGAAACATTACTATCCCTTTAAGTCAATGACAGTGATGATAAATAACATACATCTATTCTTGAACTGTACGGTACTAGCAGGCCAGGGGTTAGGTCTTACTGGCCTTAGTTCATGTGTGCTAGTTAATTACTAACTATACGGTAGTGGCAGAACGGGGGTTAGGTCTTACTGGCCTTCTATGTTACTATGTAATTAACTAGCACACATGAACTAGAAGACCAGTAAGACCTAACCCCCGGCCTGCCAGTACTGTACACTTCAAGAATAGATGAATGTTATATAGCAGCATTGTCATTAACTTAATTAATAAATAAGTTAACCCATATTTTTGAATTGCTGACCGGTTATAATTCACCATCATTAACAATTTAAAAAATATGCGGTCCTCACACTTATGGATTTCTGATCCTGTGGCCACGAATAGAAATCCTTGAACGCCCCCTGACGTGAAGTCAAAATAAAGATTAATAGGCCTTTAACCGTTTGAGTGCCAGAGGGGTATGCAACGCATTGCGTTGCATACCCCTCTGGCACTCAAATGGTTAAAGTGTATAGCCTTAGAATTTAAGGGGAACCGTCCTCTCCATTTATATTCTCCTTCCCTCATTAAAGTACACTTGGCATCCCCTGGGACCATATTTCTCTCAGTCCTTCAGTCCTTGTGTTTGTCTGGTTCCTCAGAGCGTGTTTACTTTTGGATTAATACGCTGGAGAGCAGACTCTCTGGATTAAGGGAATTAAATCATTGTAACAAGTTCTCTTTTTCTGTCTCTCTTAGCTCACTTTGTTTACTCTAGAAAAAGAATACGTCTGAGGTGGTATAAAATGACACACCTGCAGTGAGAAGCACAGAGCAGGGCAGTGTCTAGGAAGGTTCCGTGGGCAGTGTCTAGGAAGGTTCTGTGGGCAGTGTCTAGGAAGGTTCCGTGGGCAGTGTCTAGGAAGGTTCCGTGGGCAGAGTCTAGGAAGGTTCTGTGGGCAGTGTCTAGGAAGGTTCCGTGGGCAGAGTCTAGGAAGGTTCTGTGGGCAGTGTCTAGGAAGGTTCCGTGGGCAGAGTCTAGGAAGGTTCTGTGGGCAGTGTCCAGGAAGGTTCTGTGGGCAGTGTCTAGGAAGGTTCCGTGGGCAGAGTCTAGGAAGGTTCTGTGGGCAGTGTCTAGGAAGGTTCCGTGGGCAGAGTCTAGGAAGGTTCTGTGGGCAGTGTCCAGGAAGGTTCCGTGGGCAGTGTCTAGGAAGGTTCTGTGGGCAGTGTCTAGGAAGGTTCCGTGGGCAGTGTCTAGGAAGGTTCTGTAGGCAGTGTCTAGGAAGGTTCTGTGGGCAGTGTCTAGGAAGGTTCCGTGGGCAGTGTCTAGGAAGGTTCCGTGGGCAGTGTCCAGGATGGTTCCATGGGCAGTGTCTAGGAAGGTTCCGTGGGCAGTGTCTAGGAAGGTTCCGTGGGCAGTGTCTAGGAAGGTTCCGTGGGCAGTGTCTAGGAAGGTTCCGTGGGCAGTGTCTAGGAAGGTTCCGTGGGCAGCGTCTAGGAAGGTTCCGTGGGCAGTGTTTAGGAAGGTTCCGTGAAGACATTGCTACAACCATTCCTGCTACAAAAGTAATTACCAGGTCTCCGGGGACAGCGGCTGATTCTTCAGCATGTGGTAAGTTTCACCTGAAACTCTGCCCGCTTCTCCTCCGTCCCACCCTTTTCCTACCACTTCTCACACACTTCTCCTCCTTCCCATCCTGTTCTGACCACTTCCCACCCACTTCTCCTCCTTCCCATCCTGTTCTGACCACTTCTCACACACTTCTCCTCCTTCCCATCCTGTTCTGACCACTTCCCACCTACTTCTCCTCCTTCCCATCCTGTTCATCCCACTTTTCCTCCTTAACACCCTGTTCCCCCCACTTACCACCCACCGACTTCTCCTCCTTCCCATCCTGTTCTGACCACTTCTCACACACTTCTCCTCCTTCCCATCCTATTCTGACCACTTCCCACCGACTTCTCCTCCTTCCCATCCTGTTCTGACCACTTCTCACACACTCCTCCTTCCCATCCTGTTCTGACCACTTCTCACACACTTCTCCTTCCCATCCTGTTCTGACCACTTCCCACCTACTTCTCCTCCTTCCCATCCTGTTCATCCCGCTTTTCCTCCTTAACACCCTGTTCCCCCCACTTACCACCCACCTATTTCTCCTCCTTCCCACCCTGTTCCTTCCATTTCCTGCCCACTTCTCCTCCCACTTCTCATCCTACTCCTCCCACTTCCCACCCACTTCTCCTCCTTACCACTCTGTTCCTCCCACTTTCCATCCACTTCTCCTCCTTTCCACCCTGTTCCTCCCACTTTCCACCCACCTTTCCTCCCACTTCCCGCCCACTTCTCACTCTACTCCTCCCACTTCTCCTGTTTCTCACCCTGTTACTCCCACTTCTCCTCCTTCCCACTCTGTTCCTCCCACTTCCTGCCCACTTCTCCTCCCTCTTCCCTCCCACTACTCCTCCTTCCCACCCTGTTCCTGCCACTTCCCCCCACTTCTCCTCCTTCCCACCCTGTTCCTGCCACTTCCCCCCACTTCTCCTCCTTCCCACCCTGTTCCTCCCACTTCCCACATACTTCTCCTCCTTCCCTCCCTGTCCCTCCCACTTTTCCTCCTTCTGACCCTGTTCCACTTTACACCTACTTTTCCTCCTTCTGACCCTGTTCCCCCCACTTTCCACCCACTTTTCTTTTGACCCTGTTCTTCTCAGTTCCTATCCACTTCTCCTCTTTCTAATCCTATTCCCCCCAATTACCACCCATTTCTCCTCCTTCCCACCCTGTTCCTCCTACTTCCCATCTACTCCCTACCCCCTTTTTATGACACAAGGGTGGTAAACCACACCCACCCAACTAAGCCCCACCCCCTTTATGATGCAAATTTCTTCATTTACAACCCCCCGGTCGGCAGTACATAAGCCCTCTCCGGGTGGACGTTCCCAGCTATGCCTCCAAGCTTCCGTCACCTGGTTATTTGGACACTAGAGAGGTCAGAGTCATATCACTTCTTCAATGCTATGAAGATCTCTCCAAATGTTTAACTCTTTGGGTGCCAGAGAAATATACAATGTATTGCGAAGTAATGCACTCAATGCCCCTCTAGCATTCAAATGGTTAAACTTTCAAGCTTTTTAAAAAAAAAAAAAATAAATAACCCTGTAAGTATCAGAAGGGTGTGCAATTACCGTAAAATGAACAGAAATCCTAATGGTCTGAATGAATTTTTCGCTTGTTACCTGACTGATGACATAACGTGTTCAATCAATCCTGGAAGTCATATCTATGGAGGCGGACATGTCAATTTGTAGCAGAGCAACAGGAACTCGTGTCACTACAGTTGCCTGCTACAATGCGCAGTCAGTGTTCCCCACACTAATACACCTCCCAACATTTCAAATTGCCAAAGAGGGATAATTGTGTTTTAGGGGGTGTTACTGGGGGGAGTGACTGGTGGGCAGGGCATTAACTAGAATTTTTAGGCTATTTCATGACCTATTGTGTAACCCAATAAATGACTTATATCAAGAACAAAGCATTTTATTTACACAAACTATTTTATAAACACATATAGTGAAGTTTATACAGACATTAATGTGAGTTTTATTGCTGTGGACCAATGTGATACACTTCTATACACATAACACAGTCTGATCTCCTAAACACAGGGACACCAGGGTGATACACTTCTATACACACCACACAGTCTGATCTCCTAAACACAGGGACACCAGGGTGATACAATTATATATACACCACACAGTCTGATCTCCTAGGGTGATACACTTCTATACACACCACACAGTCTGATCTCCTAAACACAGGGACACCAGGGTGATACACTTCTATACACACCACACAGTCTGATCTCCTAAACACAGGGACACCAGGGTGATACACTTCTATACACACACCACACAGTCTGATCTCCTAAACACAGGGACACCAGGGTGATACACTTATACACACATCACACAGTCTGATCTCCTAAACACAGGAACACCAGGGTGATACACTTATATACACACCACGCAGTCTGATCTCCTAAACATAGGGACACCAGGGTGATACACTTCTATACACACCACGCAGTCTGATCTCCTAAACACAGGGACACCAGGGTGATACACTTCTATACACACCACAACTTCTGATCTCCTAAACACAAGGACACCAGGGTGATACACTTATATACACACCACACAGTCTGATCTCCTAAACACAGGAACACCGGGGTGATACACTTATATACACATCACACAGTCTGATCTCCTAAACACAAGGACACCAGGGTAGGAAAGAGGGACAGAGGTGTTTGCGTCTAAAAGGGACACTTGGAAGGTATGTACACCTAATATCTCCTAAAGAGGGACACTCGGGAGGTATGAACCTCTAATATCTCCTAAAGATGAACACTTGGGAGGTACGGACCCCTAATATCTCCTATAGAGGGACATTTGGGAGGTACAGACCCCTAATATCTCCTATAGAAGGACACGTGGGAGGTACAGACCCCTAATATCGCCTAAAAAAGACACTTGGGAGGGACTGACCCCTAATATCTCCTAAAGAGGGACACTTGGGAGGTATGGACCCCTAGTATCTCCTATAGAGGGACACTTGGGAGGTACAGACCCCTTATATCTCCTATAGAGGGACACTTGGGAGGTACTAACCTCTAATATCTCCTATAGAGAGACACTTGGGAGGTATGCACTAACTACCTGCTTGTTTTCCCAACAGTGAGGTGCAACACATAACATCCGTTCTTTAAAACCTCTGTTTTCACAGAAGGATGGGGCGGGATGTCAACTTTCTGACAAGTCTGCCATTCCGCAGGCATTCTTTTGGATTATTTTTGTGTATTTTTTACTTCTTTCAAAGAACTCAGTAAGCGTGGGTTGACAGTACATAGAAGAACTGTGTAACTTGTTTTAACAACATGACTAATGCTGGTGGAGGTGGTTATGACAGTGGGTGTGGGGACTCTGTGACTCTTGTCACCTCCGATTAACTCAGTCATCCTCCTCATCCGTGCTTTGCATTTGCACAATAGCAGTAGAACAAATGGGTGTTATTTTTAGCTAGGAAAATGATGTCCCACTTTCCAAAACATCAACAAATCTATTGTTATGTGCCCCTCGGTCACGTGCACTTTTAGGAGTGCCTCTACTGCTGTTAGTGAGTTTTCCAATTAGACCTGTAGCTCTGCTTCACATGGGATCTCAATGACACAGTTCCTAGACGTGATCCTGCCTTCACCTTGCCCATATGTACAGATGTGTTTAGCTTTTGGATCATGAGAGAAATATCTCCATACTGGGGGATTTCATAGACTAAGTGTTCATGAGAGAATACTACTACTACTACTACTACTATTACTGCTACTACATGTTGCAATAGTACTAGCAGTAGGTGGCAGTGGCGCTGCACTTCGAACAGCAGAAGCGCTCATAGCTAGAGTTGTGGATGTTGACCTCAATTGCTGCTTAGACAATAATAGTAAGTGTGACTGGGTTGGGGTTGGACCTGGAAGTGGTGATGCTGATGGTGATGACTGAGATTGCGAGCAGCCAGGCCTTAAGGAGTTAATGTTCAAAACAAATTATTGTAATTTTCATCTTAGGGGATTTATAGAATATTGACCACTAGTTTGTGAAGGCTTGTCACTGTCTGATAGAGTAGTTCGTGTCACTACTAAATCCTCCTCCGCTAAGGCAGACACTTGAATGTGACTTGTCTTTAGTGTTAACCCTTGGAGTGCCAGAGAAGTATGCAATGCATTGCATACCCCTCTGGCACTCAAAGGGTTAAATGGCTTAGCGCTACTACTGGTGGAACTTTTCCTATCATTTTTACGAACAGCCTCCTCAGAAGGAGGAGGAGGATCATCAAGCAACCATGTCCTCAGTCAGTTTTATTAGTACAATTTTACTACTCCCATCATGTCCATGAGCTTCTCCTACTCCTTTTCCCTTACCCCTGCACCTAGCATGTTTGAGGCACACAATAATAGTAGGGTTGATTTTTACTTTAATTAGAAAACAGAGGTGTTAGTGTGTGCAGGGGCATTTTGTCTGTTGTTGTCTGTCTGAAAATAATGTGTGATGTGCTTCTGTCTCTAGTATTTATCAATGTCACTCTCAGTTTCAACTCAGGTGTAGGATCTCCTGCCTGTCTCTCACCTTTCTGTCAGAAGTATTTTTAAACTGTTCTTGTCTGTCACTGTCAAAGTCACTGTCTCCAAATCACAACCATACTTGCATTGCTTGTGCTACAAACGTCACCCATGTGAAAGAGATCTAAGGTTTCTACTGAAGAAGAGGAATGGTGGTTTAATTCATCACTTGACCTTTCTCTGCAGTTTATTACATATAACAGTGCCCTGCAATTTATTCCAGGGAGAAGCATTCTGCATTTTATTACAATTAAATGGATAGTAATGTTTCACAACAAAAGCAGCTCCAACTAATCTTCATAGTATTTGGGCCGTGGAGAGTGTTATTTCAATACTGTCAGAGTTGTAGTACAAGAGTAATTGAATGATAAAGTATCCCCCTCCCGACCCTTTTACTGATATAATACTGCTCACCTCAGAGCAGCAAGACTGTCCGGATGGATCACAGTGAGGGACAATCTTCAGTGATCATAGGGAAAAACCTGTCAAGAGGGGCGGGGTTTCCTTATGATCACAGTAAGAAGATTGTCCCTTGCTGTGATCTGTCTGGTCAACAGACCAGATTCCACATCTGAGGGGAGGTGCTTACACTAGGTAAAAGGGGCAGGAGGGGGAAACTTTATCATTCAATTACTCTTGTACTACAACTCTGACAGTATTGATATAACACTCTCCATGGTCCAAATTCTATGAAGATTAATTGGAGTTGCTGTTTTTGAGAAACATTACTATCCCTTTAAAAATGCAACACATTGTGTACCCCTCTGGCACTCACAGGGTTAAGCACTTTACCCAGGGCTGGCCCAACACATTGTGCTGCCTGGGTCCAAGGATGAAATGTTGCCCCCCCAAACTACAGTCACCAAAACATGCCCATATTGGTTGCTCTAAGCAAATTTAACCCTTTGAGTGCCACAGGGGTATGCAGTGCATTGCAATGCGCTGCATACCCCTCTGGCACACTAAGGGTTAAGCCCCAGGTCTTTCAAAGCCAACCAACTCCCCTGGTTACATTCCCTGTGCAGTTAGTATAATGTGAAGACAAATGGAAGAACTGCACGTTTTAGATGATATTTTAAAACTGTCCATTTTTTACCATTGCAGCAGTGTTAGATAGCAATGTTTCACATAGGACACCACTTTCATAACCAGGGATGTCTGCCCTGTACTCAAAGGGTTAGAATTTTCTGCTCCTGTACTCAAAGGGTTATAAAATCTAACCGTACAGGAGCAGACATCCCTGGTTATGAATTTGTTAAGGTGGTGTCCTGTGTGAAAGACTGATATCTAACTCTGCTGCAGATGTAAAAAAATGTACAGTTATAAAATACCATCTGTCTGTCTCCCCCCATGTCTCTCCCTCCATGCCACCCATGTCTCTCTCTCCATGCCACCCATGTCTCTCTCTCTCCCTCCCTCCATGCCACCCATGTCTCTCTCTCTCCCTCCCTCCATGCCACCCGTCTCTCTCTCTCCCTCCATGCCATGCCTCTCTCTCTCTCCCTCCATGCCACCCATGTCTGTCTGTCTCTCTCTCCCTCCATGCCACCCATGTCTGTCTGTCTCTCCCTCCATGCCACCCATGTCTGTCTGTCTCTCTCTCCCTCCATGCCACCCATGTCTGTCTGTCTCTCCCTCCATGCCACCCATGTCTGTCTCTCTCTTCACCATGTCATACATGTCTCTCTCCTCTCCCCATGTGTCTCTTTGTCATGTATCTTCTCCTCTTTTGTCTCTCTCTCCTCCATGTCTGTCTGTCTGTCTCCTCTATCAACCCCTGCCTGTCTCTCTTCTCCTTCCATATGCCACAACCAGTTTGCCCATTAAATATGCCACTGCCAGATGCCCATTAAAACATGCCCCAGCACCCATATTGCTCACCTAGGACTTACCTCAGCACCCCAGAACATGCCTCATTGCCCACCCAGGACTTACCCCACAACATGCCCCATTGCCCACCCAGGACTTACCCCACAACATGCCCCATTGCCCACCCAGGACTTACCCCACAACATGCCCCATTGCCCACCTAGGACTTACCTCAGCACCCCAGAACATGCCTCATTGCCCACCCAGGACTTACCCCACAACATGCCCCATTGCCCACCCAGGACTTACCCCACAACATGCCCCATTGCCCACCCAGGACTTACCCCACAACATGCCCCATTGCCCACCTAGGACTTACCTCAGCACCCCAGAACATGCCTCATTGCCCACCCAGGACTTACCCCACAACATGCCCCATTGCCCACCCAGGACTTACCCCACAACATGCCCCATTGACCACCCAGGACTTACCCCAGAACCCCAGGACATGTCCCATTGCCCACCCAGGGCTTACCCCAGCAACCCAGGACATGCTCCATTGCCCACACTGCCCACCCAGGCTTACCCCAGCACCCCAAAACATGTTCCTTTGCCCATACTGCCCACCCAGGACTTACCCCAGCACCTCAGGACATGCCCCAATGCCCACCTGGGACTTTCCCCAGCCAGCACTCGCAGTTGTCCAGCTCCCTGGTGTCTAATGGCAGGCAGCTTGATCCTCCCATGCTGCCTCTCGCGCTCCCCGCGTGGTCTGATGTCTGAGCGCAGGCAGGTCATGTGAGTCCCGGTGCTCTGACCTCAGTACAGCGCAGGGAGCGTGAGAGGCAACATGGGAGGATGTCTGTGCACTAGTTGACAGCCCGCCTGCAGAGTGGCTGTTGAGTCAGCGCCCCTGCCGGCAAGCTTTTTTTTTTTTTTTTTTGCAGAAGAGAAATGCCTTGGGGAGGCAAATTGCCCCCTGGGTCCCATGGACCCACCGGGACCCATATAAGGGCCGGCTCTGACTTTACCATGTTATAGGTGAGAGCATTATACCATCTACTTTAGGTAATAATGTGTATAACAGAGCTAATCAGATTGTAGATGGTGGTCCAGTCAATTAATGGACTGTGGTCCAAGCCTGAACTTCGCTCTCACATCGTCTGGACAGGTTTCAGATCACTGTATCACTATATACAGGAAACTGCTGATACAATGACAAATGCATATACATAGGTAAACCTGACTGCTGTGTGATGGAGTCCTGCCAATAAATTATGAACCACTTTATCCTAGGGTATAATTGGATATTACATTGGATACTTCTCTGGCAATCCAAGGGTTAAATATAAAGATGATTATAAAAAAATAGGTTAAAAAATAGGTTTGGTACACTGTTATTTGTTTCAATTTCAATCTGATATCAACCTGTGTGAGGGAACTTGCAGGGTTTCACCCTGAGACTCCGGATTTAGAGCTCTGTCTCCGGATGAAACCTTCAGATCTCTGGGTACAGTGGCGTAACGATAGGGGTCGAACCTGCGACCAGGCCCGTCACTGCAGGGGCCCTGCCGCCCCCTGCGAACCCATCGCCCGCAGCCCGTGCCTGCAGCAGCTCAGCTAATCTCCCAGCGCTCTAGTAATGCAGAGCGCTGGGTGATTACATCATCTAGTAATGCAGAGCGCTGGGTGATGACATCATCTAGTAATGCAGAGTGCTGGGTGATGACATTATCTAGTAATGCAGAGCGCTGGGAGATGACATCATCTAGTAATGCAGAGCGCTGGGTGATTACATCATCTAGTAATGCAGAGCGCTGGGTGATGACATCATCTAGTAATGCAGAGTGCTGGGTGATGACATTATCTAGTAATGCAGAGCGCTGGGTGATGACATCATCTAGTAATGCAGAGCGCTGGGTGATGACATCATCTCCCAGCGCTCTGCATAACTGAGAACCGCACAGGAGCAGGTGATGGAGGTAGGAGATGGACATGGGGCAATGTGAAGATGGGGGGGGCATGGCAATTTCTGCACCAGGTCCCGGTGGCTTCTAGTTATGCCATTGTCTGGGTAGACCCATCATGATGACATTCATGCAGCATTTCATGCCGCTACAATATAATTATAACAGGGCTTATAATTTTAAGTCCTTTGCTACTAGCCAGACCTGAAAAGTTACTCGCCACTGCAAGACATTACAGATCCACCAGGGCTAAATTTTCACTCGCCATTGGCTAGTGGCGAGTGGAAATTTTGAGCCCTGCTGATAATGTAATAAATAGTGTACTGTGTGTGTGCATCCACCTCTGGTATTGTCATCATGTGACCCCTTCTGCTGTCCCCCCACCACCTGACTCAGTGATATTGCTGCGATCTAGCCAATTGTTGCTGCTGGCAATAAGAGGAAGAACGATGACAACATGATAATGTTGGCATCGCAGGGCAGCAGCAAGAGGAGCTGCCCCGCAGATGTGGAATCTGGTCGCTTGACCGGACAGATCACAACAAGGGACAATCTTCTTACTGTGATCATAAGGAAAACCCTGCCCCCCTTGACAGGTTTTTCAGGTTTTCCCATTTGCTCACTGAAGATTGTCCCTCTCTGCGATCCATCCGGACAGTCTTGCTGCTCTGAGGTGAGCAGTGTTACATCAATAAAAGGAGCGGGAGGGGGATACTTTATCATTCAATTACTCTTGAACTACAACTCTGATTGTATTGAAATAACACTCTCCATGGTCCTAATACTATGAAGATTAATTGGAACTGCTTTTATTGTGAAATATTACTTTCCCTTTAAACCTTTTAAGAACCAGAGGTCTGTGCAACACATTGCAAAGCAACTCTGGTCCTTAAAGGGACAAGATTTACATATGCAGTGTCCTGTGGTCCTTCTAACACATATCATGTCTATCTCCATGGTCATATTCTAGACTGATGGAAGATGTTATCTCTTGAAAAAAAACAAACAAACCCGGGCAAAGTTCATAGGGGCCAATGAAATTTTCTGCCTACAGTCAAGTATGTGAGGGGGATATCATTCGTAGGTGCTAGAACTGGGGATTCAGCCAGCACATCCAGTATCTAGCCAATCCCCTGCCCCTCCTTTTAACCCTTTGAGTGCCAGAGGGGTATCCAACACATTCTGGCACTCAAAGGGTTAAATTCATGAGCGCCATAGTCAGGCACTCTTTGATATCTTTGCAGAGATAATTTCAGCATTGCTGCGTGGTGGAGGTCTCCCAGATCCAAGCCCCTCTGCATACCATGAAAATGATCAGATCACCAGGGAATAAAGAGTTGAAATAAAGCAAGTGGAAAGCAGCAGAGGCAGGGTGAGAAAGACGAGGCGTTCAGTAGATAACGTGTTGCTGAACTGACACACGACAGAAGCTCAGATGCTTGCACTGTGTGGGAGGTTACACAAGTCTAGAATGCCTCGCTCTCCTTTCCCAGGCAGGAAACAAGCAAACCTACAATAGATGCCTTCATTCTGGTCTGGTGGCCAGCCAGATCCTCGCTCCATCAATTTCCTCCAGAGACACAAGATGACTACCCCTTCGCTCCCCTCTACATTAACCCATTCCCCTCTGAGTTCTGTTGCCTTGGCTCGGTGCAGGAATGTGGTTATTAAAGGGATAGTAATGTCTGTATTAAATTGCAGCTCCTATTCTTCTTTTTATAACACCTAGCATTATGTTTAAGCCCTTAAAGGGATAGTAATACTTTATTATTACTATCCCCCATATCCTATATAATAATTCACTAAGTTGTGTGTAACGCCCGACATGCGCAGTAGAGACTGCCGGCGCCGCGGCTGATACAGAGCTGGGCGCTCTGAAGGAGCGTCCGGCTCTGTATCAGCCGAGGCGCGGGCAGTCTCCACTGCGTGTGACTGCCCCACGACCGGCTGCCAGAGGCACTGTGGCCCGTGTAACGGGCTGTTCAACTAGTTGTACATATTTGAAATAAAAATATAATAGCACCCAGGTTCATCTCTCATACCCAGGGTTGCCACCCAGCCGGTATTTTACCGGCAGGCCGGTAAAAAATTGGCTTCTGTCCAATGTTAAGTCTATGGAGGGAATGGCATGGTCGGTATTTTTTTTTTAAGAAAAGGTCGCAACCCTACTCATACCTTTATGGTTTGAGAGATAACCGAAGGCAAAGTTCCCCCCTCCCTCCCCCTTCCCTGAAGTCAGCGTTGTGCTGACTGCAGGGATATCCGGTCTGACTTTCATCATGCGGCTCTGCAGCTGAGCCGAGATCCCGTTAGTGACAAAGAATTATTTCACTGAAACGGTCTTCTACATGTGCTTGCAAACCAATCACAAACCAATCACACGTAGAAGACCGTTTCAGTGAAATAATTCTTTGTCACTAATGGGATCTCGGCTCAGCTGCAGAGCCGCAAGCCTGACGTACGACAGACTTCCCCTGCAATCAGTACAACGCTGACTTCAGGGAAGGGGGAGGGAGGGGGGAACTTTGCCTTAGTTTATCTCTCAAACCATAAAGGTTTGAGAGATGAACCTGGAGGCTATTAACTTATTTTGCAAATACCTACAATATAAGGGATAGTAATAATAAAGTATTACTATCCCTTTAAGGACTGGGAAAATCTGAGGTGGATTTCATTTAAGGACCGGAGCAATTCTGACCTTTTTGACTATGTCTTTGTTCAACAGTGTTTTTCCTCTAAGTATTTTATTTTACCCACAAAATTAATATACCGTTTTTTATGCACAAATAGGGCTTTCTTTTGATACCGCACATATATGATTAGCCCACCATTTATTTTAGTAAAATTAAAGAAAACGTTAAAAAAAATGTTAAAAAAAAAAAAGCCTTTTTTTTTTCCTCTTGGGATCATTTGGGCACAATGGGTTAAATTTGTATGGAGACTGCATGAAAAGTATGACCGGTCAGTCATACCTTCAAAATGGGCAGTTTTAAGTGGGCATTGTCCCCCCTGGGTGAAAAACCCCATGTCCCTTTTTCCCACCCTATTTTCCCATTTTTTTATCGATGACATTTGGCGGTGTATATAAGTGTATTACATGGCTCCACAACAATCACACTTCCTATTTTGGTTATTGACATGTTTTTTTTTTTAATTAAAAATAAATAAATAAAATTATTGTGTTGGGTCTTTTAACAAAAAAAAAAGTTTTAGCAGGTTAGAAATGGACCTGAATCCAGCCAGCCTCCAGCACAGCAGTAAAGGGGTTAATACCCCCAGCTGCTGCATTTTATTTTTCCACTAGGTGTCTCCTCTTTGCTTCTCTGTCCCTTACTTTGATTGTAAGGGACAGACAGGCATAGGGGAGACACAGAGGCAGTATGCTTTGCATACTGTCTCATTCATTGAGAATGCCGGTACATGTGATCGCTGCTGCAGCGATCACATGACCTGGCACAATTGAGAAGGGATGAGACTGAACGGTCCGGTACCGGAGCCTGGAATGAATGATAGCAGCATGCACGGAGGCAAGCTGCTATCATTTAACCCATGACGGTCCAGGACCGTCATGGGTCCTTAACTGCTTTCAACCCATGATGGTCCTGGACTGTCATGGGTCGTTAAGTTGTTAAAGGGAAACTATCAGCCCCTATTCAAGTTTACCTCATTGTCACCCTCATATAGCGATGACATTTAATAGTTATTTGTTTTTTTATATATATACTAGCAGTTTGGGACGGCGTTGCCCGTCATGTTATGCAGGAAATGTTTCTTTTTTTTAAATAAATGTTATGATAGTGAATTATAGCGTAGGGTGTACGTGTCAGAAAGGTACACACAGTGATAGACAGAGACACATGCAACACACACATATACACACACATGCACTGACAACACAAACAGTGACACACAGCTGCAAATCAGAACATAAATACATACAGTGTGAGCAGTGTAAGTAACATACCTCCCAACATTTCATATGGCCAAAGAGGGACACTTGTGTTTTCGGTGGTGTTACTGGGGGCGTGGCTGGTGGTGTATTTTAGAGAATTTTTAACCCTTTGAGTGCCAGGGGGTAAGCAATGCATTGCATCCCCTCTGGCATTGAAATGGTTAAGTTACTCTTTCTGTAAGTGAATGATTTAGAAGAAGATGAAAGTATTTTTTTTACACAGACTAATGTAACAGATATATACAGAAGTTTATACCCACATTACTGTGGGTTTTATTGATGTGGAGCAATCTGATACACTGGTATATACACCACACAAAGTGATCTCCTAAATAGAGGAGCAGAGGGATTTGGGTGTCAAACAGGGACTGTCCCTCCTATACTGTATAGTGCCAGTCCTTATACACAGACACATGCAGACTGTATACTATACAGCAGAGGTTCTCAGCCCGTGCCCTCAGTGGCCACTAACAGGCCAGGACTTAGGAATTTCACTGCTAGAACACAAGTGTGTTGATCAGAGGCTCAGTCATATTGATTAACTCACCTGTGCTCTTAAAAGGAAATTCTAAAATCCTGGCCTGTTAATAGCCACTGAGGGCACAGATTGAGAACCACTGCTATACAGTGCCAGACCATTGTAGAGAATTTTTAACCCTTTGAGTGCCAGGGGGTAAGCAATGCATTGCATCTCCTCTGGCACTGAAATGGTTAAGTTACTCTTTCTGTAAGTGAATGATTTAGAAGAAGATTAAAGTATTTTTTTACACAGACTAATTTAACAGATATATACAGAAGTTTATACCCACATTACTGTGGGTTTTACTGATGTGGAGCAATCTGATACACTTGTACATTAGGCTGACCAGACCTCACCTTTAACCAGTGACGCATATGAAAAATGCATACTGCAGGGCTGCTTTGATTTTGGTGCACTCCTGAAATATGCTTATTTCCTATGTGTCCCCGGTTAAAGGTGAGGTCTGGTCAGCCTACTGTATATACACCACACCGTGTGATCTCCTAAATAGAGGAGCAGAGGGATTTGGGTGTCAAACAGGGACTGTCCCTCCTATACTGTATAGTGCCAGTCCTTATACACAGACTGTATACTATACAATGCCAGACCATATATAAATAGTTTGTCATACATGCTATACAGTGAGCTATGTACAGCATGGAGATGATTGCAGGAACTGGCACCTCTACTTACAGACAGACTGACAAACAACCTGCTCTCTTTCTCTCTCTTTGTGCAATATATAAATACAGTCACATCCATGTCTCTGCCATTTACCAGCTCAGCTGAAGCCTTGCTCTGCACTGCCTGATCACCTCTCTGCCGTTGTTTCCACTTTCTCAGCAAGCCAGTATCCTCCTGCTGATTGTTTAGAAATCAGCTCACTTGTAGTAATTAGCAGAGCTGTGTAGGCTCAAAGACAGGGAATGAAGAAGCTGCATAATACAGATTGGACCATGGCCTTCCAGCTGTAGCTTGAACATTGTTCCCATCATCCTCAGCGTGCGTGTGTGTATATGTGTGTATGTGTCTGCTAGTGTGTGTATATGTGTGTATGTGTCTGCTAGTGTGTGTGTGGGAGGGCATGTGCATGTGTCTGTGGTGTAGGAGTGTGTGGCAGCCATTTTTTTTTTCAGCCTTAGATAGTGGTGGGCGGGCTGGATAGTGGGGGCAGGCCAAAAATCACACTCCCACAGAATCACCCAATGGCAGCAGTAATCCTTTTTACTGCCGCCCCTGGGTGTGTTTTGCCAGGCACAAAGTCTTCCTTTATATATATATATATATATATATATATATATATAATGCATGCTGTGCAAAAATTACATTATTAAAAATGAGCCTGCACCTGGCTTCCGGACAGAATGCGCTTACGGCTATGTACTTCAGTCTGTCAATCTTCTTCTGTCCCCTCCCCCAGGATTGTCGCGTTCCAACCTCCTCCGATGACGGAGGATTTCTCCATGTAAGCTGGTTGGAACGCAATCATACTTGGGGAGGGAACAGAAGAAGATTGACAGGCTGTGGTGCAGAGCCGTAACCACAGTCTCTCTGGTAGTAAGGCAACGGCTCATTTTTAATAATGTACATTTCGTCACAGCATGCTTTTTTTTTTTTTTTAACAAAAGTAACCAACAAGTTAAGCTTATCACTAGATAAGGATTACAATAAGGTAAACTTGTATAGCAGTGATACTTCCCCTTTAAAGGGATAGTAATGTCTCTATTAAATTACAGCTCTGATTCTTAAAGGGATAGTATTACTTACATTTTATTATCCCCCCATCTTGTAGTGCTTAAAAAACTGACCCCAGTGGCATCTCTCAAACGTTTATGGTTTGAGAATATCCGCTTTCAAAGTTCCCTCTCCCCTGACATCAGCGCTCTAGCTGACAGCAGGGGAACCCGGTCCTGGTACTGGTGGAGTCTCTTCAGCAGAGCCGAGATCGCGTTATGGAAGAAGAAATCCTTCACTGAAATAGACTTCTACGTGTACTTGCAAACCAAGCCATTTTGTGCCTTTTCTAGAACGAGTATCCTACGTAGGGCCTGGACTCTCCTTCTCTCCTCTGCAGATTAACCCTTTGCCTGCCAGATAAGTGTATTTTAACAATTTCTGGGGTGAAATTTTAATGATACACACTGTATTTGGGTATTTCCTTATACTTGAACATTTTGACACTGTGAGAATGTCCATTCTGTTGGAGCTTGGAGCTAGGACTAAGACTAAGGGCGCTGGGGTCTCTGTGTCCCCCATTGCGCATTGCTCCTCATGTCAATCAGGGTTACCTAGAGAATTCTCAGGTCATTTATGCCCAGCATGTTCTGCTGTCACTGAGTCTCCCCCAGTTACAGGGGGTCTTCCACTTCTGGCAGACCTCCTACTTCTGTCAGATCTTCCCTACTGAAACCGCAGGGAGTGCCTGTCACTGTGCATTACCTCAGCCTGCGCCATTCAGCCGGAAGCAGTGTTCTGGACTTATGCTCCAGTGTCACTAGCCACGTCCCCCTCTGCCTGCGGCCTGGTCACGTCTGTTTCATTGTTACTGGCATCATGAATCAGGCATTTGCCCAGACGCCTGTTATAGGCCCAGCTTGGTGGACCTAATTGGTCCCGCCTTCTCCTACTCCTTTATAAACCTCTATGGGCCTGTGTATCAGTTACCCTTACGTTGTGTTCTGTGCAGTTCTAGTTCCAGTGGTTCCTGTATCCTGTGTAAGACCCGGCTTGTCTGACTATCCATTCTGGTGCTGACCTGTGGCTCTGTCTGACCATTCTCTCTGTGCGTTCCATTTGTCTTGACATCCAATCTGGTGCAGACCTTTGACTTTGGCTGACTACCCTCTCCGTTTATGACCCTGGCTTGTCTGACTATCCATTCTGGTGCTGACCTGGGACTCTGTCCAACTATTTTTCCAGTGTAGCTTACTCCTAGTTGGCATCCAATCCGGTGCAGACCAGTGGCTCTGGCTTACTACCCGCTCCGTGTATGACCTAGGCTTGTCTGACCATCCATCCTGTTGCTGACCTGTGGCTCTGCCTGACTATCCTCCCAGTGTAGCTTACTCATAGTGGACATCCTATGTGGTGCAGACCTGTGGCTCTGGCTGACTACCCGCTTCGTGTATGAACCTGGCTTGTCTGACTTTCCTAGCTGGTGCTGACCTGTGGGTCTGTTTACTCCGCTTGTGGCTCCGTTACCTACAGACACCCATCCTGGTGCAGACCTGGGGCTCTGGCAGACTCTGGCCTTACTGACTGCAGGCGTGAGTCAGTAGTCTCCATTGTTGCCATCCTTTTTGGAGACAAGCTTTTCCATACTGACTGCAGGCGTGAGTCAGTAGTCTCCTCTGTTGCCCCTTACAGGAGACTGTAGGGTCAGTGTTGTGTTCTCTCCGATTCCTGAGACTACCTGCTGGCTTCGGCCTAGTCTCCAGCAGTGTCACTGACCCGTCAGCAGGCTCCTATTGCTGATAGAGTCTCTAGCCTTTCCAGTCACCCTCTGCTTGTACTGTCATACTTACTTACTTATTATTAATAAAGGTGTTCTTAACTATACCGTCTGACTCTTTTTCTTGTTTTGCAAACCGTAACAGTGCCTGAAGTATCAGATTCCTCTTCCCAACAATGTCTTATAGCTGCGGGCGATATTTCATGCCCTTCACCACTGGAAGAGCCAGTTGGAGGACTGCCTGGCCCGGGTTCAGTCCGACAATGCCACAGCAGTAGCTTACATCAACAAGCAAGGCGGAACAAGTCGTCTCGCAGCTTGGTTAGAGGTCAAGGCTATCTTGTCCTGGGCAGAAGAACATGTTCCTGCCATATCTGCAGTTCACATTCCTGGAGTAGACAACATCCTGGCAGACTTCTTCAGTTGACACACAGTGGACAGTGGAGAGTGGGAACTGCATCCAGAAATGTTCGACCTCATTGTTCAGAGGTGGGGTCTTCCATGCATTGACCTGATGGTGACAAGACACAACCGGAAGTTGCAGACATTCTGCTCTCCCTGGAGCGATCTTCTGGCTCTAGCAGTGGATTACATCTTTCCTCCCTTTCCCATGTTGCACAGGGTGATAAGGAAACTGAGACTGGAGCGCTGTCTAGTCATTCTCATTGCTCCATACTGGCCTCGGCAGGCTTGGTTCCTGGATCTATCAGTGGCGGAGCCCTTCCGGCTCCCTTGCCGTCCAGATCTTCTTCCACAGGGTTACCTGTGTAAGGAGGTTGTCCATCGTCTAGCTTTGATGGCTTGGACATTGAATGCTCAGTACTGAGGAAGAAAGGGTTTTCTTCTGGTGTGGTGGAGACTACGCTCTCCAGAGAAGACAGCAGCAATGCTGGGAAAGAGAAGCCCAGGCTGAACCTGTACACTCAGGGCTGTAAGTTTATAATGTTACTGCCAGAGGTGGGACTAGGGGCATCATCCTCCTTCCTATTGGCTGTACAGGTAGATGTGGCATCAAAGCAGCCAATAGTAGTTTTCAGCTGCCTCTGTAGAGCTCAATGCATCATTGCTGGAGAGGAAAAGCCCAGGGGAACCTGTCCACAGAGAGCTGAAATGTGGTTATAATTCTGGAACTGCCACAGATGGGACTAGCAGTGTCAGTCTCATTCCTATTGGCTGTGCAGGTGGGTGTGACACAAAAGCAACCAACAGGAATAATCTGCTACCTCTCTGGATAGCGATGCACTAGAAAGGAGAAGTCCTAAGTTCTAAACACAACATTGACTACTGTGACAGAAAGGGGTGCCTGTGCTGGGCTACAAGAACATGGCCTCCAGACAGAGTTCTAAACACTACAGAAAACTGTCCATTGACTACTGTGACAGAAAGGGATGCATGTGCTGGGCTACACGAAAATGGCCTCCAGACAGCGTTCTAAACACTACAGAGAACTGCCCATTGACTACTGTGACAGAAAGGGATGCCTGTGCTGGGCTACAACAATATGTCATCCCCGCAAATTTCTAAAAATTAGAGGAAAAAATGAGCCCTGATTCCTGACACCACACAGAAGCTGTAACACAGTTTTTTTGTAATGTCAAAATGCTTGAGGCTTGACATCATTTTTTACTCCAGCACAGGTGTCACTTTCTGTCATAGCTCTTAATAGGTAGATCTCCCTCTTTAGAACCCTGTGATGCTCAGGAGAAAAAGCAGGTCTCGTACTGGTGTCCAGTAATGTCACGTGACCACACCTCCCAACATTTCAAATGGCCAAAGAGGGACACTTTTGTTTCAGGTGGTGTTTATGGGGGTGTGGCTGGTGGGCGGGGCATTACCGAGAATTTTTAAGCTATTTCATGACCTACCGGCTCGTCTTTGTGTAACTGAATAAATTATATAGAGCAAGACCAAAGTATTTTATTTACACAGATTAATTTATAAACACATATATTAAAAAATAACTACCCATTTATGTGAGTTTTATTGTTGTGGAGCATGTAATAAACACTACTCATTTTGATCTCCTGAAAAGAGGGACAAAAGGGTAGAAAAGAGGGACAGAGGGATTTGGGTCTGAAAGAGGGACTGTCCCTCCTAAAGAGGGACAATTGGGAGGTATGCGTGACCCAGCCGAGGGCCAGTTCTCTGCCAGTTCTCTGAAAAGCAGATGGAAAATGTGGTCATCCTGCTCTCTCTTGCTGCTGCTAATGCACCTACCTACCATCTCTAATATAATGTTCACTCTACTATAATGTTAGTTTTTTTCCACTGTTTTACCACTGTTTATTGAGAGCTGTATTATTATAATGCGGCCACTGCAGAAGTAGAACTAGTGGTGATTCATTAGTAACAATTCTAATGACCGAACCTCTATTTGATCTCAAATTGATTGTCTCTGCCAGTCATCAGGGAGGAACAGCCCCAAATTCTAGCGTCAGGGCTGGAGTGAGACTCATTGTCATTGAATAGTGATGCTGAACTGACCTGCTGGCTACGGCAGAAACTGGGGTATCACTTGACCTCATTTCCTAAGAACATGTAGCAAGAGCAATGACACTTCCTCAAGACAGGACACCACATGAGGAATATTCATCTGTCCTACTTACTGACACCTATCATGTGTCCCTTACTCATGTCTTAGCACTGTAGAACCAGTCACCCACGACTCTGACACATGGTGCATAAAACCAATCATGTTCTTTCCTTTGGCTCCACATAATATGTACTGACATCAGTGATAGATTTCCTAAGTATAGCACTGGAATGCTTAGTGAGGATTTTCCAGGATGAACAACGTTTCAGTTCTTTAGGTAATTACATATACACAAGACAATACATAAAACAATTATGTCATTTTGTTCTTTATATGAAACAGGCAGTTTCACAAGTTCCTCATCACTTCTTGCGAAGAAATGTGTCTTGTCTCTGTATTTAGTATTTTTAATAACTAACGAGATAGAAAGGTAATGAAGTGATGTCTAGATTAAAACAAACCAACCAAAAAACAAGTCCGTTAACACATCTTTTTAGCACGTTTCTGTATAGAATTACCCACAAGCCCTAAGAAGGGGAATCATGTCAGGGCTGTGGGGGATCAGTAAAGTGACCTAGGATTGGTGGGGGTACTTTGTGAGATAAGAAAGGGGTGGGGAGTCAAAACTAATAAAAGGGGATATTGGGGCGTCACTTCCTTTTGGGAAATGAACACAAGAAGATTCGGCCCTCCCTCCCTCTCTGTACTTGGGGTTTTTGGCCCTCCCTCCCTCTCTGTACTTGGGGTTTTTGGGGTAAAACTACCTGGGGTTTTCTTTGCTTGTCACAGCACGTTGGTTCCTTGCCAGTAAGGAAAATGGTACATCAATTTTTGGGAATATATATATATAAGTTGATGTCAGGCCAGCAGCCTCGGGACATGAAGCACCCGGATCATGGTCACGAGATGTAAGCACCGCCCCCATTGAGCTGCACAGACCAGCTAATGGGGTGTGGTGGGATAGAGGAAAAAGATGGGCTAAGCCTTGGCTCAGTAGGGTGGGGCATCTGAATTATGTCTGGCAAGTTGGCAAGGGACTCAACTTGTGTTGTTGTATTATGTAAGAGGTTATTAAAGATGTGGCCTGGTTTCATCCATATATAAGTTGTGTGTGTCGTTATTTGATCCAGGGGCGGATTCTTGGGGAATACCAGCCCGGGCATTTTTTTTTTAACCCTTTGAGTGCCAGAGGGGTACGGAATGCATTGCTTTGCAATGCATTCGGTACCCCTCTGGCACTCAAAGGATTAAAGCAGCCAACTAGCTGCACTGATGTCCCTATTGCGGCCCCCTTGTGGTCCCTGTGCAGCATCGAAGGCTATCACAGGGAGTGTCTGTGCCGGTGGCAACACAGACCTCTCTTTCAAAATATCGTGGGACGGTGAGGTAAGATCCTCTGATCTCGCCCACCGGCCCATGATCTAGCGGCCCACCGAGGGATGCCCGATCCCCCAATAGGACAATCCACCCATGATTTGATCTATACCACATGCCCTGCACATATGTCTGAACAAGCATAGGGAATTTTTTCAGGAAGGTCTGCTGGTCACATGACCCAGTTTTCCCGCTCTCTCTTCCCCTCTTCACTCCTGCTTCTCCCCAGGGCTGGATTTACATCTCAGGAGCCTGTAGGCACAGAAATCTGAAGCGCCCCCCCCCCCAATGGCCATCTCCACTGGACACCTCCACAATGCTCCTAATTTCCACATTGCCCCCATCATCTCCATATTGCCCTCACATTGCCCCCATCAGCTCCAACTTGCCCCCCATCAGCTCCATATTTCCCCCACCATCTCCATATTGTCCTCACATTGCCCCCCATGAGCTCCAACTTGCCCCCCATCAGCTCCACATTGCCCTCACATTGCCTCCACCATCTCCAACTTGCCCCCCATCAGCTCCATATTTCCCCCACCATCTCCATATTGTCCTCACATTGCCCCCCATCAGCTCCAACTTGCCCCCCATTGCCCCCACCATCTCCATATTGCCACCCATCAGCTCCAACTTACCCCCCATTAGCTCCACATTGCCCCCATCAGCTCCACATTGCTCTCACATTGCCCCCCATCAGCTCCACATTTCCCTCACCATCTCCATGTTGCCCGCACATTGCCCCCCCATTGTCCGTTTCCTACCTCCCCCCATTGTCCGTTTCCTACCTCCCTGGCAGGAGATCTGTCGTCTGTGCCTCCTTTGGCACAGTCCTGTAGCTGCTGGAGCTCCCGTGCGGTCTCCTATTCAGGAATGCAGAGCGCTGGAAGATGACATCATCTCCCAGCGCTCTGCATCACTAAAGAGCTGAAGAGGGAGCTCAGCACTTACAGGACTGTGCCAAGGAGACACAGATGACAGATCTCCTGCCAGGGAGGTAGGAAACGGACAATGGGGGGAAGTAGTAAACGGACAATGGGGCGGGGAGGCAATGTGAGGGCAATATGGAGCGGACGTTGAGGCTAATTTAAAAAAAATAAATAAAATTAAAAAAAGCGATCCCAATTACAGGTGCCCCTCTGTGGGGTGCTCCTCTAGGCAGATGCCTACTCTGCCTTATTTTAAATCCGGCCCTGCTTCTCCCGCTCTATTTCTATCCATCTCCCACTCACCCAAGCCCCATGTGAAGTTGCTCCCTCCCTTCTCTCTCTCTCGCCCAAATTTTTAGATTTTATTTCTTCCAGCCCCCCCCTCACTGTACCATGCTCTGGGCCCCCACTCCCTGCCCCATGTACTGACCCCCGCTAGCTGCTTCTCTATATCCACACTCCCTCCTCTCTTCCGCTCTGTCCCTATACCTCCTACACTTTATCACATCTTTTCGCTTTACGTCTGTGATTTGTCCCAGACTGATCTGGACGGATGGAGATTTGTCCCAAGTCCCTAGATTGTTCCGCGAAACAAACATTCCTAGTACTCACTACTAGTGAACTTTCTGGTATACTGTTCCTATAGGAAGCTTCAAAGACAACATTAAGGAGACGTACAAATCCGCCAGCACAGCGCATCTGCAGCATTAATATAAGGCTTGCAAATTTAGCGCCTGTACCTATGTGATTGTATAGATGTCTTCAGTACACACTGACGCACACAAATCCTCCAGAGCTTGACTCTAACAAGAACGAGTAATAACTCCACCACTATCGCAAGCGTAAGGGAAAAGTGAGATTCTGTGCCTATTTCCTCTGTCAGTAATGGGATAGTAAAACCTTGAAACAAATGCAGCTCCAATTGATCCTCCTATAAAGAGGATCATGTAACTCTTTATTTCAATATGCTCCATGTTGTAGTTCAAAAGAAAGGATTCCACTCCCGCCCCTTTTACAGTCTGCAAGCCTCCTCCTCTTAGATGTGGAATCCGGTCGTGGGACCGGACATTGCGTGGTGAGGAACAATCTTCATACACAGAGTATAAGGATTACCCTGCCCCCCTTGACGAAGGAAGGAAAGATTTCCATTATGCTTGTCCCTCTCTGTCCCTCTCTGTGCTCCGTACAGCATGCTGAAAGAGGCAGCGTAACATGGGTGAAAGGGGAGGGAGGTGGAATCCTTTAGCAGTGAATTCCTTTTCAACTACAAAACAGAGCATCCTATAATATAAAAGGTCAGATGTATGTTTGTCCGATGCAGTCATGGTCAGTAGAGACTGCCCGAACACAGGGTAGTCATGCGCAGTAGAGACTGCCCAAAAGCACAGAATGCTGGCTCCGTGGCACGTGTACACGGACTTTTACACTAGTATTGAAATAAAGCGTCACATGGTCCTCTTTATAGGTGATTCAATCGAAGCAGCATTTATTTCAAGGTATTACTAACCCTTTAAACAGGGTACAAAACTTAGGGTGGCCAAACACTCCATACACAATGTCTAAAGTGCAGCAAAGTGGGTGTTTGCTGTTTCTGAATTCTAAACCTTTACATGCCAGTACTGTACGAAGCGCTTTGCAAAGCAATATGCAGTGGAGTAACAATAGGGGTCGCACCTGCACCAGGCCCATCACTTCAGGTGCCTGGCTGGCCCCTGAAACCCCCCACCCAGCACCACAGACCTCTAGCGGCTCAGCTTTCCCTTGCCGGCACTCTAGTGGTGACATCATCTCCCATCTGCACTGCATTACTGGAGAGAGGTCTGTGCAGGAGCGCCAGGTCTTAATAGAGGTCTGTGCCTGCCACTCCGCTGGACCACCAGGGAGGTAGGAGATGGACACTGGGGGCAATGTGAAGATGTGGAGAGTTGGGGGGCAATGTGAAGATGTGGAGAACTGGGTGCAATGTGGAGAGCTGGATACTGAGGGCAATGTGGAGAGTTGGGTGCAATGTGGAGAGGTGGACATTGGGGGCAATGTGGAGAGTTGGGTACAATGTGGAGAGGAGGACATTGGGGGCAATGTGGAGAGTTGGGGGCAATGTGAAAATGTTGAGAGTTGGGGGCAATGTGGAGAGTTGGGTGCAATGTGGAGAGGATGACATTGGGGGCAATGTGGAGAGGAGGACATTGGGGGCAATGTGGAGAGTTGGGTGCAATGTGAAGATGTGGAGAGTTGGGGGCAATGTGGAGAGTTGGGTGCAATGTGGAAAAGATGACATTGGGGGCAATGTGGAGAGGAGGACATTGGGGGCAATGTGGAGAGTTGGGGGCAATGTGGAGAGTTGGATACAGGGGGCAATGTGGAGAGTTGGGTGCAATATGGATATGTGGAGAGTTGGGGCAATGTAGAGAGTTGGGTTCAATGTGGAGAGGATGACATTGGGGGCAATGTGGAGAGTTGGGGGCAATGTGAAGAAGAGGACATTGGGGGCAATGTGGAGAGTTGGGGGAAATATAGAGAGGATGACATTGGGGACAATGTGGAGAGTTGGGGGCAATGTGAAGAGGAGGACATTGGGGGCAATGTGAAGAGTTAGGTGCAATGTGGAGAAGAGGACATTGGGGGCAATGTGGATAGTTGGGGACAATGTGGAGAGGAGGACATTGGGGGCAATGTGGAGAGTTGGGGACAATGTGGAGATGAGGACATTGGGGACAATGTAGAGAGTTGGGGACAATGTGGAGAGGAGGACATTGGGGGCAATGTGAAGAGTTGGGGCAATGTGGAGAGGAGGACATTGGGGGCAATGTGGAGATTTGGGGACAACGTGGAGAGGAGGACATTGGGGGCAAAGTGGAGAGTTGGGGGCAATGTGGAGAGGTGGACATTGGGGGTAATGTGGAGAGTTGGGGGCAATGTGGAGAGGTGGACATTGGGGGCAATGTGGAGAGGATGACATTGGGGGCAATGTAGAGAGGATGGCATTGGGGACAATGTGGAGAGTTGGGGCAATGTGGAGAGGTGGACATTGGGGGCAATGTGGAGAAGAGGACATTGGGGACAATGTGAAGAGTTGGGTGCAATGTGGAGAGGTGGACATTGGGGGCAATGTGGAGAGGAGGACATTGGGGACAATGTGAAGAGTTGGGTGCAATGTGGAGAGGTGGACATTGAGGACAATGTGGCGAGGAGGACACTAGGGGCAATGTGGAGAGGTGGACATTGGGGGCAATGTGGAGGACATTGGGGGCAATGTGGAGAGGATGACATTGGGGGCAGTGTGAAGTTGTGGAGAGTTGGGGGCAATGTGGAGAGTTGAGGGCAATGTGGAGAGGTGGACATTGGGGGCAATGTGTAGATACCCAATGGGGCAATGTGGTTGGGGCCCATGGCAATTTTTGCACCAGGGCCCAATGACTTGTAAATATGCTTCTGGCAATACCTTACACACCCCTATGGCATTCAAAGGTTTAATACACTGGTGTTTGGCAGGGGCAGCACACAACACAGACTGGCACAAAAGTCTATTTGTACATACCCCTCCATCAAGCTGCTAATTATAAATCAAAGGAGCAGTTCAGTGGCAAATGTCTCTATTTAAATTGGGTTTTTAATCCCTTGAACGCAATAGAGGTCTCCAATGCATTGCGAAGCAATGCATTGGAGACCGATCTTGCATTCAAGTGGTTAAAATCCCCAACTGAAAATGATGAGGAATTTGGGAAGTATTTGTTCCCTGTGGTGTAGCCGGGTTGGTCCAGGGCACTCAATACATCACTGTCATTGTCTATATTTCACATGAGTGACCACATTCCCACACATTAAATAATGGATTAGGCAACTAATTATTCTGTGCTATGGTGTCTGATCATTTTGTGCAGCTGCCAAGTAGGGCAGCCCATGTGATCTCGGTATAAGGACGGTGACTCATCTGAGAGTTATAGACAATACAAAGCACAGATCAGAGAGAGGAAAAATGTTAATAGCGCAGGTGAACGCGCGTGAAAAATCGTCATTGTGAAAGAAACATTAAAGGAAATATAAGGGTTTATTGTGAATCCCGGGAACATACACCTCACACTTAACCCTTTGAGTGCCAGAGGGGTACGCAAAGCGTTCTGGCACCCAAAGGGTTGATCAGAGCGTAGAGACTAAGGGGCATGAATGAGTTTCTCTCTAGCTTGCCGGAACAGTACTTTTTTAAGACTTTAAAGGAATAGGAGCTCTTAATATGTAAAAAAATATATATTGTAGGGTTTATTATTCTTAGTAAAACAAGGGTACCCATACTGCTGAGAGGTGTTTTATGCAAAAGTTATTACAGCTCAAATGTTTTAGGCGCAGCATGTACAGTGAAGTTGTTGCCACACCATTCTGTGGCCAGCTCTGTCGATAGATCTGCTTGCCTATGAGCAAACCTGCTCTATCTACTCTATCTCATATCTATCTATTTCATATCTATCTATCTATCTATCTATCTGCTCCCGTTTGGTGGTTCAATGGGGGTGTGATTTTTGGCCTGCCCCCACCATCCAGCCCGCCCACCACTATATAAGGCTGAAAAAAAAAATGGCTGCCACTCACTCCTACACCACAGACACACACACATGCCCCCCACACACTGGCAGACACATACACACACTCATACAGAGACACACACTCGCACGCTGAGCAGCTGAGGATGATGGGAACTATGTTCCATCTACAGCTGGAAGGCCATGGTCCAAATCTGTATTATGCATCAGGGTATCCAGCACATAGATACAAGGTTATGGACTCGCTACAATAAACCAATCATATGCAGCTTCTTTATTCTCTGTCTGTGACCCTGCACAGCCCTGCCAATTACTACAAGTGAGCCGATTTCTAACTAATCAGCAGGCAGGATGCTGGGGAGCTGACTTGCTAGCACAGAGAAGCTGGGAAAGTGGAACAACGGCAGAGACATGATCAGGCAGTACAGAGCAGGTCTTCAGCTGAGCAGGTAAATGGCAGAGACATGGGTGTGACTGTATTTATATATTGCACAAAGAGAGAGAAAGAGAGCAGATTGTTTATCAGTCTGTCTCTAAGTAGAGGTGCCAGTTCCTACAATCATCTCCATTCTGTACATAGCTCACTGTATAGCATGTATGACAAACTATTTATATATAAAGTCTGTGTATAAGGACTGGCACTATACCGTATAGGTGGGACAGTCCCTGTTTGACACCCAGATTCCTCTGCTCCTCTATTTAAGACATCACACTGTGTGGTGTATATACCAGTGTATCAGATTGCTCCATATCAATAAAACCCACAGTAATGTGGATATAAACTTATGTATATATCTGTTAAATTAGTCTGTGTAAAAAATACTTTCATCTTCTTCTAAATCAGTGGTTCTCAACTCACCCACTAACAGGCCATGAATTAGGGATTTCCCTGCTAGAGCCCAGGTGTGGTGATCAGAGGCTCATTAACATTGGTTAACTCACCTGTGCTCTAACAAGGAAATCCTCAAATACTGGCCTGTTAATGGGTCCTGAGGACAGGAGTTGAGAACCACTGTTCCAAATCATTCACTTACACAAACAGTAACTTAACCAGAGGGTTAAAAATTCTCTACCATGATCTGGCACTGTATAGTATACAGTCTGCATGTGTCTGTGTATAAGGACTGGCACTATACAGTATAGGAGGGACAGTCCATGTTTGACACCCAAATCCCTCTGCTCCTCTATTTAGGAGATCACACTGTGTGGTGTATATACCAGTGTATCAGATTGCTCCACATCAATAAAACCCACAGTAATGTGTGTATAAACTTCTGTATATATCTTATAAATTAGTCTGTGTAAAAAAATACTTTCATCTTCTTCTAAATCATTCACTTACACAAAGAGTAACTTAACCATTTCAATGCCAGAGGGGTATGCAATGCATTGCTTACCCCCTGGCACTCAAAGGGTTAAAAATTCTCTAAACTATACCACCAGCCACACCCCCAGTAACACCACCTAAAACACGTGTCCCTCTTTGGCCATTTGAAATGTTGGGAGGTATGTTACTAACACTGCTCACACTGTATGTATGTATGTTCTGATTTGCATCTGTGTGTCACTGTTTGTGTATGTCAGTGCATGTGTGTGTATGTAGGTGTGTTGCATGCATCTCTGTCTATCACTGTGTGTCCCCCTGTATATGTGTATGTTTGCGCATGTGTCTGTGTATCACTGTGTGTACCTTTCTGACACGTACACCCTACACCAAATTTCACTATCATAACATTTAAAAAAAAAAAAAAAACAACCAAAACATTCCCTGCTTAACATGTCGGGCAACGCCGTCCCATATTGCTAGTCATATCTATTTATCTATCTATCTGTCTGTCTCATATCTATGTATCTATCTATGTATGTATCTATCTATCTATCTATCACATATCTATCTATATATATCATATCTATCTATCTATCTATCTATCTATCTATCTATCTATCTCATATCTATGTATATATCTATGTATCTATCTATCTATCTATCTATCTATCTATCTATCTATCTATCTCATATCTATCTATCTATCTATCTCATATCTATCTATATATATCATATCTATCTATCTATCTATCTATCTATCTATCTATCTATCTCATATCTATGTATCTATCTATCTATCTATCTATCTATCTATCTATCTATCTATCTATTTCATATCTTTCTATCACATATCTATCTTATTTCTATCTCATATCTATCTATCTATCTATCTATCTATCTATCTATCTATCTATCTATCTATCTATCTATCTTTTACACAGTAATTATTTTCCTACTGAGAGATATTTAATTCAAATATTATTACAACTTAAACTTTGTTTTAATTAAACTGCAGTGTTTGACTGTGTACATTAGGTGGTGCTTTTCCTATCACTTACAATAGGGAGTCAGACTCTATTACTGAAGCTCTCCCACAGAGTGCCTTATTTAAAACATAGGTTTTTAGACTCCAGATGGAGCTGTCACTGTTTAATTTAAATAAAAAAAAGCTTAAGTTGTAATAACCTTTGAATGACATATCTCACATCAGTGGAAGTACTTTGTATTAGTCAATGTGAAATGCTTTAGAACACATTATAGTAGATGTACAAAGAGAAAACTGGAGGAATTCTGTACCCAACCACCAGCACCATAATGAACTAATAAAATCCCGATATTACCATTAATTAACACCTTAACAACTGCCTGATAAGGACCATGGCATTTTTTTCATAGCAATGAATCCTGGGATGGTAGAGCGGCCTTCAGCCACACTGCCATCACCAAATTCCATTACGTGCCAGGACCGTCATCGGTCCTTAATGTCCAGACCGGCGTGACGGTCCCGGCATGCCACCGTTCCTTAAGGGGTAAAAGAGAGCCAATGCGTTAGAGATCTCGATAGTATTTCAATCTATAGAACATGTATCTGTCAGCTGTAATGCTGATTGCTTGCACTAGTCCTTAGTTTAGTTTTCATTAAAGGGATAATAATACTTCATTTTATGTTTATTTTATTTTGGGGGCATTAAAAAAACTTGAAGAACGATATAAGTCTTATCTCTCAAACCTTTATGGTTTGAGAGATATTCACAAGCAAAGTTTCCCCTCCCGCCCCTTTTACCTAGTGTAAGCCATCTCTTCTCAGATGTGGAATCCAGTCCATAGACCAGACAGATAACAGCAGGGGACAATCTTCTTCCTATGAGAACAATGAAAGCCCTGCCCCCCTTGACAAGTTTTCCAGGTTTTTCCTTTATCTTAATTGAAGATTGTCCCTCTCTGCAGTCTACCTGGGCACCTCCCTTCTGATCTGGCTGAGCAGTGTTACATCAGTAAAAGGGGCGGGAGGGGGATACTTTGTCATTCAATTACTCCTGTACTACAACTCTGACAGAACTGAAATAACACTCTCTAAAGTCCAAATACTATGATGATTAATTAGAGCTGTTTTTATTATGAAACATTACTATCCCTTTAAAAAAAACACACTGTTCCTTTAAATGTGGTGTGTCAGCAGGAAAATTGTTTAACGTCCTTTTTCCAGATGTGCATTCCACACCTGCTCTGCTGCTATCCAAGGAGGTGAGAGTCGTGCTTGGAGGCTGAGGCCTGGGATTTTTTCCCCATTTGTATATTTGTATAAATATAAACACACATGTATAAAGCTTTGTGGTTATCCGACGACTGACCCCCTATTTATGAAGCAATAAATGTTACACTGGAGAGATCTCTCTAGCATTCAATGAGCATTCAATGAGTTAAAATGTTAATTTAACCCTATGAGTGCCAGAGAGGTATCCAACACATTGCAACACAGCTACATAATTTTTATGGAGATAAATCGAAAGCTATTTTGCAGTTAGTATTCTCTTTGAGTACCGGGGTGCCCAATACATTGCTTTGAAATGTGCTGACGCATCTCAGAGAATGAACCCCCTTTAAATACATCACAATGCTTTGGAGATTTACAAAGTGCTTTATCAGGAAGAATACCGTACCTCCCAAGTGTCCCTCTTCAGTTAATCTTCAATATATGTGTTTCTAAATCAGTCCTTTTTAAATAAAATAATTTAGTCTTGCTGCAAATCATTTACTCAGTTACACAAAGAGGTGTCAATAGGTCTTTAAACTACCTTAAAATTATCGATAATGCCCCCCCACCCCCAAACATCACCTAAAATCAAAAGTGTCCCTCTTTGCCCATTTGAAATGTTGGGAGGTATGGAATACATTGAAATTTCAAGTGTTATGGGGTTTTTAATCAACCTGTAGCAACAGCACCAACTGTCGTTTCATAATGTACTCTGGGAGAGCTTGAATCCTGGACCCCATAGTAACTGATAAAAACAGCACCACCAGGTGATCACAGTAGAAAACTGCATTTTAATGAACAGTGGGAATATCCTTGTTCTACTCACCAGGGAAATCTCTGCAACCTATATTTTAATAAAAATAAGTTTACTGTTCCTATAGCAGTGATTTAAAATGTGTCTTTTAACCCCCTTGAATGCTAGCGAGGTCTCCAATCAATGCATGTAAATGAAGGAGACTTTGGGGAATGTTTGTCACCTATAGTGCAGATGGTTCAGTCCAGAATTGCTCCACTTTTTTCTTACTCCATGTTTCCCTTAACCCATTGAGTGCAACGCATTGCGTACCCCTCTGCACTCAAGGGGTTAAACTCACAACAAAGTACCCAATATAAAATGAATTTAGCTCCGTGTCCTATTTGGGATGCAGCCAGTCTCGATGTTAGGTTGCTAGGGAACGGGGCTGATGACTGGTTACGTGCCGCCTGTTTGTATTCGTTACATTATGGCAGGTGAATATTTGGGTTTGCATCACGGCAGACGCTCCCGCTGGTATCAGCTATAGAATTATGTGAACGAATGGAATGTGATTGCACACACCCACACAAAGCTGTAAGCAGAGCGGAGGCGTGAGAACATCAGCGAGGTAAATAACCTTATTATTCACATCAACGTGCTTCAGTCACTAAGCTTAAAGGAGAAGTAACTCCTCTCAATAATAGCTCTTCACATACTGAAAATCTTAATGACCCCTATCGATTTTGCTCTTGTGCCTTTGTTGAAGAGATAACATCTTCAACAGTGGTGTGCTAATAGGGGTCGCAACTGTGACCATGACCGTTGCTCCATGGGTCTGGCCACCGCGCTGCTAACCCTCTGCCCGGCACTTGCAACAAGCCTTTGCCGGTGGGAAGATCAGGCTGATCTCTCCAACGACAAGCCAAAAATGATGTGAGAGGCTCTGAGTACGAACAAAAGCACAATGACCTGTTCTCCGGCTAGTCACCGCTCAAGAGCATCACATTTTAGCTCTCTAGTGCCATTACAGAAGAGAAATTTCCACATACATATTAGACTAATCCCGCCCATAAGGGCGGTCCAGTACCAAAATGATGGGCAAGTCTCCTCTGCGCGGGAAAACCAGTTAACCCCAGACGTACGTTTCAGCCCTATTTGGGCCTCATCAGTGAGGTGCAGCTGGCTTCCCTAGGCACTGAGAGCAAGGGGTCCATGTCTGGATTACCCTTTACACTTAGGGAGAGACCCTAAGTGTTTCTCAAAAACAAGCCAAAAATGATGTGAGAGGCTCTGAGTACGAACAAAAGCACAATGGCCTGTTCTCCGGCTAATCACCACTCAAGAGAATCATATTTTAGCTCTCTAGTGCCACTACAGAGAAGAAATTTCCACATACATATTAGACTAACCCCGCCCATAAGGGCGGTCCAGTACCAAAATGATGGGAAAGTCTCCTCTGCGCAGAAAAACCAGTTAACCCCAGACATACGTTTCAGCCCTATTTGGGCCTCACCAGTGAGGTGCAGCTGGCTTCCCTAGGCACTGAGAGTAAGGGGTCCACGTCTGGATTACCCTTTACACTTAGGGAGAGACCCTAAGTGTTTCTCAAAAACAAGCCAAAAATGATGTGAGAGGCTCTGAGTACGAACAAAAGCACAATGGCCTGTTCTCCAGCTAGTCACCGCTCAAGAGCATCACATTTTAGCTCTGTAGTGCCATTACAGAGGAGAAATTTCCACATACATATTAGACTAACCCCACCCATAAGGACAGTCCAGTACCAAAATGATGGGCAAGCCTCCTCTGCGCGGAAAAACCAGCTAACCCCAGACATACGTTTCGGCCTTATTTGGGCCTCGTCAGTGAGGTGCAGCTGGCTTCCCTAGGCACGGGGAGCAAGGGGAGCAAAAATGATGTGAGAGGCTCTGAGTACGAACAAAAGCACAATGGCCTGTTCTACGGCTAGTCACCACTCAAGAGCATCACATTTTATCTCTCTAGTGCCATTACAGAGGAGAAATTTCCACATACATATTAGACTAATCCCGCCCATAAGGCCTCTCACATCATTTTTGGCTTGTTTTTGAGAAACACTTAGGGTCTCCCCCTAAGTGTAAAGGGTAATCCAGACGTGGACCCCTTGCTCTCAGTGCCTAGGGAAGCCAGCTGCACCTCACTGACAAGGCCCAAATAAGGTCAAAATGTCGGCTGGGATCAGCTGTTTTTCCCGCGCAGAGGAGACTTGCCCATCATTTTGGTACTGGACCGCCTTATGGGTGGGATTAGTCTAATATGTATGTGGAAATTTCTCTTCTGTAATGGCACTAGAGAGCTAAAATGTGATGCTCTTGAGCGGTGACTAGCCGGAGAACAGGCCATTGTGCTTTTGTTCGTACTCAGAGCCTCTCACATCATTTTTGGCTTGAATTCCCTAATGGCAAGCTCCTGAGGTCTGTGCCTTCTTCGGTACAGACCTCTATTATCAGCTCCCTCTCTGTCCCAGCACTCTTGTAATGCAGAGCGCTGGGATATGACATCATCTCCCAGCGTTCTACATTACTGGAGAGAGGACCACGCGGGGGAGCTCCTAATAGAGGTCTGTGCAGAAGGTGGCACAGACCTCTCCTGCCACGCCGTATGCTGCTGGAACACCTGGGATGAGCCCCCCCCCTTCTGAACCAGGTAGTAGCTGGAATTGGGAATATGAAGTTTAATGTGGGGAAGTGTAAAGTCATGCATTTGGGAGGAAATAATCCCAAGGCTACTTATAATCTTAATGGAACCATTCTAGGAGAAAGACCTCGGTATCAATCTTGGAAACAGTGACCAGTGTCAAACAGAAGTAGCAAAGGCAAACAAAATCCTGTCTTGCATAAAAAGAGGCATTGAAGCAAGAGTGGATAACATTATTTTGCCATTGTATAAATCTCTGGTAAGACCTCACCTTGAGCATGCAGTACAGTTTTGGGCACCGGTTCTGAAAAAAGATATACTAGAACTAGAGAGGGTACAGAGAAGAGCAACAAAATTAATTAAGGGAATGGAGGACTTGACATATGAGGATCGACTAGACAAACTTGGTTTATTTACTCTAGAGAAAAGACAACTAAGAGGAGATCTTATCACATTGTACAAGTATATGAGAGGTCAATACAAGGATCTCGGTGGTGAGCTATTTATTCCAAGGCCTGATCAGATGATAAGAGGCCACCCCTTGAGATTAGAGGAAAGGAGGTTTAGACTTCAGCAGAGGAAGGGATTTTTTACAGTAAGGTCTGTTAAATTCTGGAATTCTTTGCCCAAGGAGGTGGTTATGGCCGATACAGTGGATACATTCAAGAGAAGATTAGATACATTTCTTTAAATAGGGAACATACAGAGTTATACTGTTTATCAGTAGGCAGATCAGGAAGGTCTGATAAAGACTAACTTATTTGGTAGCAGGAAAGCTATAAAATGACTGGGGTATGAGGAGAAGGTTCAACTTGATGGACTTGTGTCTTTATTCAACCCAATTTACTATGTTACTATGTAATGCGGAGGTGGTAACTAGAGGCATTGTGGAGGTGGTCACTAAGGGTATTGTGGGGTTGGTGTCACTGGAGGCATTGTGGAGGTGGTGTCAATGCAATGAGGGCATTGTGGTGGTAGGTAGCGTGGATGTGGACAATGGAGGCAATGTGGAGGTGGACAGTGTGGAGGTGGACAATGGATGCAGACAATGGAGGCAATGTGGAGGTGGACAGTGTGGAGGTGGACAGTGGGGGCAATGTAGAGGTGGACAGTGGGGTAATGTGGTCGGGAGGCCCCATGGCAATTTTTGCACCAGGGCCCGGTGGTTTCTAGTTATGCCTCTGATCTTCAATGAGTCCTCAGATGTGGAATCTGGTCTCTTGACCGGACAGATCGCAGAGAGAGACAATCTTCTTACTGTGATCATAAGGAAAACCCTGCCCCCTTTGACAGGTTTTTACTTACGGTCACTGAAGATTGACCCTCTCTGCGATCCATCAGGACAGTCTTGCTGCTCTGAGGTGAGCAGTGTTACATCAGTAAAAGGGGGGAAGGGGGATACTTTATCATTCAATTACTCTTGAACTACAACTCTAACAGTATTGAAATAACACTCTCCATGGCCCAAATACTATGATGATTAATTGGAGCTGTTTTTATTGTGAAACATTACTATCCCTTTAACCCTTTGAGTGCCAGAGAGGCATCCAACACATTGCAACACCTCCCTGGTACTCAGAGGGTTAAGGGTTAAGATAACAGTGTGCGTCGAGCTGGGTTTGTACCCTGTGGTCTTGCAGGCAACTGTCATGTCCGTCTCCATAGACGCGATATCTGGGACTGTTTGAGGATGTTATCTCTTGAAATAAGGAACCAAGGAAAAAAATCATAAGGGCCATTAGGATTTTCTGGCCAGGGTATGGTAAGTTGAGGGTTAATATTAGAAGGCGGTAGTTCTCCTTTAACTCTTGGAGTGCCAGACGGGTATCCAACGCATTGCAAATCAAGGGAACTCCCACTGCTGAGAGTTGTTTTATTCAAAAGTTATTGTAGTTCAAACTTGAAATTTTTAGGTGCAGTATCACAGTGGCCTGAACTTGTACATTGGCTCTGTTGCTACACCATCCTATGGAAGTTTATGGTCAACTGACCAGATCTGTCCAATAGCATGGTGCAGCAACAGCGCCACTGTACAATTTCAGGCCACTGTGATACTGCATGTAAAAAATTTGAGCTGTAATAGCGTTTAAATAAAACGCCTTTCAGCAGTGGGAGTACTCATGACTTACTTAGGGCAGAGCTTTCCAAATTTTTCATGTTGGTGACACCCTTTTTAGACATGCATCATTTCGTGACACAGTACTTCAGTTTTGCTAGCAAACCGGAGGTTAAACTAATAATCCCTTATAAGAGATATGGACACACACATAAATTGTAATAAGAAGACGTGTGGGGATACAACATATCTCATAAAAACCTTTCATTCATACTGCGGAAGGGAATAAGCATGTTGTGTGTTTTTAAAATGGCGACATGAGAATGTTGCACTAAATATAAGAGCAAGATTCTCATGTCACATTATTAGATAGCGCATAACTGATTTTAGAAGTACTGTCCGTCTTTCCTGTCTCATCGGCGCCACAAACAGAAGCAGCAGCCATGTGACAGACAGCATCGGCGCACAGGGACACTCCAGCCTGGCAGCCCAAAGAGAGGGCAGGGGTATAGAGGGGGTGGCATCTCAAAAGATTTTAACAGCTGAAGTGCCAAAAGATTTGTAACAGCTGGAGTGCCTCCATGTGCTACATACATATTATGTATGCAGAACACGGAGGCACTCCAGCTGTTACAAATCTTTTGTGGCGCTCCAGCTGTATGCAGCACATGGAGGCAATCTCGCACTGTGTAAATGCGACCATTAAGTAGTAGTGTTGTATCTCAGCTCCTAATGTAGCTCGTGCTTGGGTTGAATGACAATCTCACGCTGTGTAAATGGCACCTTTGCCTGTGACACACCTACACACTGCAGCCTACACACTAACGTGCTACGACACACAGTTTGGAAAGCACTGACTTAGGGGGATAAACCTTATAACATATTTTTTTGACATTTTAAATCTTACTATCCCTTTAATACTAGGGGTTATAATAAAACAATCTTATGTATGGAGAAACCTGTAGAGGAAAGCTATTTAAACATTTCAATTAAGTGATCCAAATGTTAGAATCCAACACTGCACTTGTATTTATTCCTAATATTGTAAAACTATGTAAAACACTGCATACCTATTGGTGTTATATAAACAAACGTATACATTCCTACTTACTTTTGCCTCCGATCACTGTTCTTGCGCAAGGGTCAGCAATAAAAATAACGCAGAATGCGGGGCTGTCAGTACATAATGGTTTATGTGTCTTCCTTCTTATGAGGCATACCCCAAGCTTACCCAATTTCTCTAACATTGATTTATATTTTCTACAATCCTTCCATATACTTAGAGGCGTAAGAGTTTATGTACGGTTGAGCAATTCTTGGACATACCAAATGCACTGAAAAAGGCAAATTAAAAAATTTAATTTGTACTAGCTCTGTTAGTCGGTTTTACTAATACAAAGATATTAATAAATAGGCATTTGGTGACACATTTTTATGTGAACTATCAGTTGATATTTTAAAGTGATAGTATTGTCTATTTAAAATTTGTTGCGTGAGTCTTCTGTATAGTAAAAGGAACAGATTGTGCTAAGTTCAAAAGTTATGAAGTACTGTACCATCAGGGACGCATCTGATTGGCCCCAATAACGCATGATACTGCTGTGTTAACACATATAGTTAAATGGATTAATACAGCACAGAGTACAGAGATTTGGGAAAAAAATAGAATTGGAAGATATGGATTATAGAGATATAGTGAGTGTTATCTGGAGATGGAAAAAAACTCCATTTCAAAATCCAATAGTTGAAGACTTGCAAAAAAATGTGGTGGAAGATTGGGAAAAGATATATTTCAGGCTATATTTGCGATAGGTTCTTAACTTTAGTTATTATTGAAAAATCTATATGTGGTATTGATTTTGGAGTTTGGAAGGACTTAAAGCGGAACTAACACCCCTACAAGATGTACCCTCAATTAAATTGTTATCATCCATTATAACCCGCTGTGTAATTATTATTTTTTTTTTAAGGTGTTATTAAAGAATAAAACGTAATTGCAAAAAGTACCTGGTGACGTCTTCCCCCAGTAAAGCTCATTGCGCATGACAGCACGGAGCCGATCGGCTCTCTTGTAACTCCCTCCGGCTACACGAAAACACCTACGTCATCAGCTTTAGATTCTCGTGACCAGACGCAATCCTAATCTCAAACGAGTTCAGGTCATTCTAGCATAGTGCGAGCGAGTTCATGTAAAGCGCTCGCACTACGCTAGAAAGACCTGACCCCGTTTGAGATTAGGAGCGTGCCTGGTCACGAGAATCTAAAGCTGATGACGTAGGTGTTTTAGTGCAGTGAGTTAGCAGCCTCTTAACTCTTTGAGTGCCAGAGGGGTACACAACGCATTGCAAAGCAATGCGTTGCGTACCCCACGGGCACTCAAAGGGTTAACATTACCCAGACTTTGCCCCGTGTACACGGGCTTTTACACTAGTATATATATATATATATATATATATATATATTTATATATATATATATATATATATATATATATATATATATATATATGCAAGTAAATGTGTTGGAGACCTCTAGTGCAGCTGTCTTGCTCCACTTTTTACTCAAAAAGTTGCTACCAGAATCCTGGCGAGGTCCTCAATAGTTAAAGATGCAATATTGAGGTGGTGGGGGCTCAATGGAACCCATGAGGTTAAGCCATAATGCCTTCCCCACATATTAAAACTGGTGTTAGTCCTTTAAGACCGTAGATATCTGGCAGAGTTAAGCTTCCTCTATCAGCGGAGGTGAATAGAGAACACAATAATGTTTGAGAAAGCCATGGAAAGCTGGAAGATGAATTCTGTATTACTACTCCTGCACAGAGTAGGAAAAATGCATTAATGGCGCTCTAGAGAGTCTAGGGGATTATATGGAAACACCAGGTGTATCTGGAAAAGCACTTACACTGCAGCTTAAATCTCTCCTTGACTACATGTTCTATCCTGGGCCTGGAAAAGGCAGCAATCAAAGGCTGATGGACTAATGTGAACTGGAGAACCCCAGCTGTACCATACAGGAAAAATAAATGTTCCCGTTGATTTAAATGAGATTTTTAACCCTTGAATACCAGAGAGGTATCCAATGAATTAATTTTCAATTCGCTTGCCTTTCAAGTATTTCTGCGTACCACTCTGGCACCCAAAGGGTTAAGAGGTTAAAAGCACAGTTGAAACGAACCCTATCTTGCAAAATCTCTTTTTATTAGTTTGGAGAAGAGCTTTCAAATAACCTATATGTTGTTATATTAGCCAATTTTTATTTAGAAAACTAGTTTTTAAAGCAGAACTACCAGCCCTTCTAAACTTGCCCCCAAATAATTACCCATCTGGGGACTAGCTGCTCAATAGTACTAGTCACCAGAATTATTACCGCGTTATTGGGAAATCCTACTCTTCCCAGGACTGACAGCCAGGAAACAGCTCAGACATCTCTCCATAGTGACGTCTGCACCCCTGCTCTGTCAGTCCCTTCCGGTACCATATGGCACCTAGCAACGCCTCCTAGAGCAGACTGGGACTGACAGCACAGGAGTGCAGACTTCACTATGGAAAGATGTCTGCCCTATTTGGTGGCTGTCAGTCCTTGGAGCAGTAGGAATTCTCAATAACATGTTAATAATTCTGGCGACTAGCACTATTGAGCAGATACTCGCCAGATGGATAATTATTTGGGGGAAGTTTAGAAGGGGCTGTAGTTCCGCTTTAAGTTTGATTTATTGATTATGTTAATTAAGGGGCATGCTGAGCAGGTACTTCCTGTCTTAGCCCCACTGGGGGAGGTAATGTAGAGTTAGGACAGGAAGTGTCTGCACAGCATGACTTAATTAACATCATCTATATATCTAAATAACTCAAAAACTAGCTCTCTAAATTATAAAAGTCTAATACAACATAGAGATAATTTTCAGTGCTATGTAAGAATCACCAGTTGGTTTAACCCGTTAACTATGTATGACGTGCCAGGACCATCATGCCAGTGCGGATGTTAAGGACCGGTGACAGTCCTGGCATGTCATGTAATTCTGGGATCGCAGCCTGGCTACGCGCCGATCTGCGATCCCAGGGTTCTAGGGTCACCCACCACCGGATTCCCCTGTCGTTCAGGGGTTCAGGTTGTTTTTGGGTCCCTTTAAGTCAGTGGAGAGTTGGGGGAATTTTTTCTACTTGACCTCTGTGGTACAGGTGAGTAACTCCAGAATTTCCCTAGAGCTCTGCACATTGCCCTGATTATCTTTCTTTTAAAGGGATAGTAGTACCTAAAGGGGAACTATCACCCCAAATAAAGTTTCCCCCCCCCAACTATTACCCATCTAGTAACTAGCTGAACATTAGTAGTAGTCTCCAGAATATTACCAGCGTTATAGAGAAATCCTACTGCTGCCGAGACCGAGGGCCAGTCAACAGCCTGCGCCGTTAGTCCCTCCTGTACCTTAAAGGGATAGTAATACTTTGTTTTATCTTCATTTTATTTTGTAGGCATTAAAAAAACATGAAGAACGATATAAGTCTTATCTCTCAAACCTTTATGGTTTCAGAGATATTCACAAGCAAAGTTTCCCCCTCCCGCCCCTTTTACCTAGTGTAAGCCATCTCTTCTCAGATGTGGAATCCAGTCCATAGACCAGACAGATAACAGCAGGGGACAATCTTCTTACTGTGAGAACAATGAAAGTCCTGCCCCACTTGACAAGTTTTTCAGGTTTTTCCCTTATCTTATTGAAGATTGTTCCTCTCTGCAGTCTACCTGGGCACCTCCCTTCTGCTCTGGCTGAGCAGTGTTACATCAGTAAAAGGGGCGGAGGGGGATACTTTATCATTGAATTACTCTTGAACTACAACTCTGACAGAATTGAAATAACACTCTCCAAAGTCCAAATACTATGATGATTAATTAGAGCCGCTCTTATTATGAAACATTACTATCCCTTTAAGGAACCATGCAGCACCTCCTAGAGGAGACCGGGACTGACAGAGCAGGTGTGCAGATGTCTCTAAGCAAAGATGGCTGCACTGTTGCCTGTCTGTCAGTCTCGGCAGCAGTAAGATTTCTCTATAACGAGGTAATCATTCTGGATAATACTACTGTTGTTCAGCTAATCGTTAGATGGGTAATGGTTGGGAGGACACTTCATTTAGGGTGATAGTTCCTCTTTAATATGTAAAAAATATATATATATTGTAGTGTTTATGCCCCTGAGTAAAACAAGGGAACTCCCACTGCTGAAAGGTGTTTTATTCAAAAGTTTTTACAGCTCGAACATGAATTTGTTAGATGCAGTATCACAGTGGCCTGAAATTGTACAGTGGCGCTGTTGCTACACCATCCTATGGAGATTTATGGTCAACTGACCACAGATGTCCATAGGATAGTGTAGCAACAGCGCCACTGTACAATTTCAGGTCACTGTGATATTGTATCTAACAAATTCAAATTTAAGTTGTAATAACTTTTGAATAAAACACCTTTCAGCAGTGGGAGTTCCCTTGTTTTTTTTTCAAACTGAAGCAATCTGAGTGATTGAGACCACTTAACCCTTTAAGGACCGATGTGTTGCACACCCCTCTGGTTATTAAGGGGTTAAGGTTACTGTGAGCAATGAGCAGAATAAATGGTCCTGTCAGCAACTGCAATGTTCACCTTTAAGGACGTGATATCCAGGACTGACTGTCAGGACTGTCTCTCGAACCAAGGGAAAAAACTCAAAAGGGCCATTAGGATTCCGGGCATAGTAAGGTGAGTGGGGGTTATTTGCTTCCCCTTTAACCCATAATAAATATATATATATTTTTAGAGAACCTGTGTGTATATTGCTGCTTAACCCTAATGCGTTGCACACCCCTCTGGCACTCAAAGGGTTAAGACACCATTCTGGCACTGTAGGTGTTAACAGATTCAGTCCTACAGGTTCATGCTATTACCGCAGGGGGTCGGCCCTATTGTGTGTGAGACGCTGCGTGTTCTGTCCACGGAACCTTAAGCACAATTCATTGTTTATTAAAGGTATAGTAACGTTTCACAAAAACAGCAGCTCCAACTAATCTTCATAGTATTTGAGCCATAGAGAATGTTATTTCAGTTCTGTCAGAGTTGTAGTACAAGAGTATTGAAACAGGGTGGGAAGGAGGAGAAGTGGATAGGAAGTGGAAGAACTGGGAGGGCAGGAGGAGAAGTGAGTGGGAAGTGGGAGGAACAGGGAGGGAGGAGGAGAAGTGGGAGGAACAGAGAGGGAGGAGGAGAAGTGGGAGGAACAGGGTGGTGAGGAGGAGAAGTGAGTGGGAAGTGGGAGGAACAGGGTGGGAAGGAGGATAAGTGGGAGGAACAGGGTGGTGAGGAGGAGAAGTGAGTGGGAAGTGGGAGGGAACAGGGTGGGAAGGAGGATAAGTGGGAGGAACAGGGTGGTGAGGAGGAGAAGTGAGTGGGAAGAGGAGGAACAGGATGGGATGGAGAAGAAGTGGGCAGGAAGTGGAGGAATAGGGTGGAAGGAGGAGAAGTGGGAGGAACAGGGTGGGAAGGAGGAGAAGTGGGAGGAAAAGGATGGAAAGGAGGAGAAGTGAGTGGGAAGTGGGAGGAACAGGGTGGAAAGGAGGAGAAGTGAGTGGGAAGTGTGTGGAACAGGGTGGGGAAGGCGGAGAAGTGGGTGAGAAGTAGGAGTAACATCGTGGGTAGGAGGAGAAATGGATGAAGAGTTGGAGGACCAGGATGGGAAGGAGGAAACGTGGGTGGGAAGTGGGAGGAACAGGGTGGGGAGGAGGAAACGTGGGTGGGAAGTGGGAGGAACAGGGTGGGAAGGAGGAGAAGTGCATGGGAAGTGGGAGGAACAGGGTGGGGTGGAGTAGAAGTGGGTGGCAAATGGGAGAATAGGGTGGGACAGAGGAGAAGTGGGAGGAACAGGGTGGGAAGAAGAAGAAGTGAGAGTAACAGGGTGGGAAGGAGGAGAAGTGGGTGGGAAATGAGTGGGACAGGGTGGGAAGGAGTAGAAGTGGGTAGTAAATAGGAGAATAGGGTGAGACGGAGGAGAAGTGGGAGGAACAGGGTGGGAAGGTGGAGATGTGGGAGGAACAGGGTTTATTCCACTCCCCGCCCACTTTTCCTACTTCCCAACCTGTTCTGCCCACTTCTCACTTACTTTTCACAAATTGTCAAGAAACCCTCCTCCACTTGATTAAGCCCCACCCCTTTATTGCATAAATCACATTATTTACAAACCCCTAGTCAAAGCACATGAGCCCTTTCTGGGGGGGGACGTTCCCGTATGTCCATTATTCATGTGCAAATTGTTTCAGTGCATATAAAAGGGCATTCCCCCCATAGACTTAACATTGGACAGAAGCCAATTTTTTACCGGCCTGCCGGTAACATATCAGCTGGGTGGCAACTCTATCGGATGGACCTGGCGCGAAAAATTTTGAGCACCCTGACACAAAAATATTTTTACAGATGCATAACTAGAATCTATTGGATGCTGGGGCAAATGAGGTTCCCTTGATGCTGGAACCTATTGTAACTGTACCTCCTGTATTTACTCCTGTGGCTTAAAGGGATAGTAATGTTTCAGAATAAAAGCAGCTCTAATTAATCATCATAGTATTTGGACTTTGGAGAGTGTTATTTCAATTCTGTCAGAGTTGTAGTTCAAGAGTAATTCAATGACAAAGTATCCCCCTCCCGCCTTTTTTACTGATGTAACACTGTTCAGCCAGATCAGAAGGGAGGTGCCCAGGTAGAGAGACAATCTTTAATCTTCATAGGAAGAAGATTGTCCCCTTCTGTTATCTGTCTGGTCTATGGACTGGATTCCACATCTGAGAAGAGATGGCTTACACTAGGTAAAAGGGGCGGGAGGGGAAACTTTGCTTGTGAACATCTCTCAAATCATAAAGGTTTGAGAGATAAGACTTATATCGTTCTTCATGTTTTTTTAATGCCTACAAAATAAAATAAAGATAAAACAAAGTATTACTATCCCTTTAATGTATTCATTTATATTCATTTTTATCCTGACAGGAAAGAGTTAATATCCCCAGTCGCGTTTTGTTCGTGTACCAGGCACACTTATGAGGGTTGCGGCCAAGTTCTGAGCAGTCGAAAATCCCACGCTGCTTGACACAAAATAACTTACATTGTAGCTATTGGGCAGGGCAGAGGAAAATGCGCCTCTGTGTTCACCGCGCACTGGCCTCAGGCTGCATATTTTTGTAATTAAGGCTTCTCTGCTCAGCAGTTTTGCAGCTGTGATGACATTTGGGTGTCGCCCCCTTGTTTCTCACGCTTTTCTTGCCAAGTCGTCTAGCCGCTGGTCAGCAGCCAAGGGTGAGGCCTAACAGCCCCCACTCCTTGTGTACATGGGGAAGTGAGCCACGGTTTCCCTTGATGGTTTCCCTGACAAGGTCATCACTGCGGGCGCAGCCCTCCCTTCTCACACTGACAGCAGTGAAACAAATTAGAAAAGAGGAAGGAAAATAGAGCAAGTTGGATCCCCCTACACTTTTTTTTTTTTTTTTTTATTTTCTCTTAACTATATTAACAGGGAAGGACAAGTCGGACAGGATAAGATAATTTAACCCGTTGAGTGCCAGAGGGGCACGCAACGCATTGCTTTGCAATGCGTTGCGTACCCCTCTCGCGCTCAAAGGGTTAAAAGCAATATGCCAATAATAATTTTAACCCCCTTGGATGCCAGAAAGGTCATTAACACATGTTCTATAGAACATCTCATTTCTTTCTCCGGAACATTGCTAAAATCCGCTCGTTCCTCTCCCAAGAAACTACTAAAACACTTATACATGCCCTCATTCTGTCCCGCTTAAACTATTGCAATATCCTACTAACTGACCTCACTGCTGTCCACCTTTCCCCTACGCCCAATTGTACGGCGCTGCGGAATTACTTGGCGCTATATAAATAAAGAATATTAATAATAATAAATAATAATATGCAATCTGTTTTAAACGTGGCTGCATGAATTATCACACTCTCCCCAAAAACTGAACCTGCTCACATAATTCTTTGACATCTGACATGGCTCCTTATTTAGCAACACATCACTTCTTCTCACCTTTAAAGGGATAGTAATACTTCATTTTATCTTTATTTTATTTTGTAGCCATTAAAAAAACATGAAGAACGATATACATTTTATCTCTCAAAGCTTTATGGTTTGAGAGATAATCACAAGCAAAGTTTCCCCTCACTGACCAAAACGGTCAAGTCTGCCATCTAGCTGTCAGATTTTGAATCCGGTCCACAGATCAACCGGTGGCTCTTTAGCAGAGCCGAGATCGCAAGATATAAAAACAACTATTTCATTGGTAGGGTCTAAAAAGTGTGCTTGCAATGAAGTAGTTCTTCTTATATCTTGCGATCTCGACTCTGCTGTAGAGCCACGGCTGGTCCACGGACCTGATTCCAAATCTGACAGATAGATGGCAGACTTGACCGTTTTGATCAGTGAGGGGAAACTTTGCTTGTGACTGTCTCTCAAACCATAAAGGTTTGAGAGATAAGACTTATATCGTTCTTCATGTTTTTTTAATGCCTACAAAATAAAATAAAGATAAAATGAAG
>CM074724.1:391406340-391636340 GCA_037306005.1 Rhinophrynus dorsalis
TATGATATCATCTAGTAATGCAGAGCGCTGGGAGATAATATCATCTAGTAATGCAGAGTGCTAGGAGATTACATCATCTAGTAATGCAGAGTGCTGGGAGATGATATCATCTAGTAATGCAGAGTGCTAGGAGATTACATCATCTAGTAATGCAGAGTGCTGGGAGATGATATCATCTAGTAATGCAGAGTGCTGGGAGATTATATCATCTAGTAATGCAGAGTGCTAGGAGATTACATCATCTAGTAATGCAGAGTGCTGGGAGATGATATCATCTAGTAATGCAGAGTGCTGGGAGATGGCATCATCTAGTAATGCAGAGCACTGGGAAATGACATCATCTAGTAATGCAGAGTGCTGGGAGATGGCATCATCTAGTAATGCAGAGCGCTGGGAGATGATATCATCTAGTAATGCAGAGTGCTGGGAGATGAAATCATCTAGTAATACAGAGTGCTGGGAGATGACATCATCTAGTAATACAGAGTGCTGGGAGATGATATCATCTAGTAATGCAGAGCGCTGGGAGATAATATCATCTAGTAATGCAGAGCGCTGGGAGATGATATCATCTAGTAATGCAGAGTGCTGGAGATGATATCATCTAGTAATGCAGAGTGCTGGGAGATGATATCATCTAGTAATGCAGAGCACTGGGAGATGACATCATCTAGTAATACAGAGCGCTGGGAGATGACATCATCTAGTAATGCAGAGTGCTGGGAGATGATATCATCTAGTAATGCAGAGAGCTGGGAGATGACATCATCTAGTAATACAGAGCACTGGGAGATGACATCATCTAGTAATACAGAAAGCTGGGAGATGACATCATCTAGTAATACAGAGTGCTGGGAGATGATATCATCTAGTAATGCAGAGCACTGGGAGATGACATCATCTAGTAATACAGAGCGCTGGGAGATGACATCATCTAGTAATGCAGAGTGCTGGGAGATGATATCATCTAGTAATGCAGAGCGCTAGGAGATGACATCATCTAGTACTGCAGAGCGCTGGGAGATGATATCATCTAGTAATACAGAAAGCTGGGAGATGACATCATCTAGTAATACAGAGCACTGGGAGATGACATCATCTAGTAATACAGAGCGCTGGGAGATGACATCATCTAGTAATACAGAGTGCTGGGAGATTATATCATCTAGTAATGCAGAGCACTGGGAGATGACATCATCTAGTAATACAGAGCGCTGGGAGATGACATCATCTAGTAATACAGAAAGCTGGGAGATGACATCATCTAGTAATACAGAGCGCTGGGAGATTATATCATCTAGTAATGCAGAGCGCTGGGAGATTATATCATCTAGTAATACAGAGTGCTGGGAGATTATATCATCTAGTAATGCAGAGTGCTGGGAGATTATATCATCTAGTAATACAGAGTGCTGGGAGATGATATCATCTAGTAATGCAGAGCACTGGGAGATGACATCATCTAGTAATACAGAGCGCTGGGAGATGACATCATCTAGTAATGCAGAGTGCTGGGAGATGATATCATCTAGTAATGCAGAGCGCTAGGAGATGACATCATCTAGTACTGCAGAGCGCTGGGAGATGATATCATCTAGTAATACAGAAAGCTGGGAGATGACATCATCTAGTAATACAGAGCACTGGGAGATGACATCATCTAGTAATACAGAGCGCTGGGAGATGACATCATCTAGTAATACAGAGTGCTGGGAGATTATATCATCTAGTAATGCAGAGCACTGGGAGATGACATCATCTAGTAATACAGAGCGCTGGGAGATGACATCATCTAGTAATACAGAAAGCTGGGAGATGACATCATCTAGTAATACAGAGCACTGGGAGATGACATCATCTAGTAATACAGAGCGCTGGGAGATTATATCATCTAGTAATGCAGAGCGCTGGGAGATTATATCATCTAGTAATACAGACTGCTGGGAGATTATATCATCTAGTAATGCAGAGCACTGGGAGATGACATCATCTAGTAATACAGAGCGCTGGGAGATGACATCATCTAGTAATGCAGAGTGCTGGGAGATGATATCATCTAGTAATGCAGAGCGCTAGGAGATGACATCATCTAGTACTGCAGAGCGCTGGGAGATGATATCATCTAGTAATACAGAAAGCTGGGAGATGACATCATCTAGTAATACAGAGCACTGGGAGATGACATCATCTAGTAATACAGAGCGCTGGGAGATGACATCATCTAGTAATACAGAGTGCTGGGAGATTATATCATCTAGTAATGCAGAGCACTGGGAGATGACATCATCTAGTAATACAGAGCGCTGGGAGATGACATCATCTAGTAATGCAGAGCGCTGGGAGATTACATCATCTAGTAATACAGAAAGCTGGGAGATGACATCATCTAGTAATACAGAGCACTGGGAGATGACATCATCTAGTAATGCAGAGTGCTGGGAGATGACATCATCTAGTAATACAGAAAGCTGGGAGATGACATCATCTAGTAATACAGAGCACTGGGAGATGACATCATCTAGTAATGCAGAGTGCTGGGAGATGACATCATCTAGTAATGCAGAGTGCTGGGAGATTATATCATCTAGTAATGCAGAGCGCTGGGAGATGACATCATCTAGTAATACAGAAAGCTGGGAGATGACATCATCTAGTAATACAGAGCACTGGGAGATGACATCATCTAGTAATGCAGAGAGCTGGGAGATGACATCATCTAGTAATGCAGAGTGCTGGGAGATGACTTCATCTAGTAATGCAGAGTGCTGGGAGATTATATCATCTAGTAATGCAGAGTGCTGGGAGATGACATCATCTAGTAATGCAGAGTGCTGGGAGATGATATCATCTAGTAATGCAGAGCGCTAGGAGATGACATCATCTAGTACTGCAGAGCGCTGGGAGATGATATCATCTAGTAATACAGAAAGCTGGGAGATGACATCATCTAGTAATACAGAGCACTGGGAGATGACATCATCTAGTAATACAGAGCGCTGGGAGATGACATCATCTAGTAATACAGAGTGCTGGGAGATTATATCATCTAGTAATGCAGAGCACTGGGAGATGACATCATCTAGTAATACAGAGCGCTGGGAGATGACATCATCTAGTAATACAGAAAGCTGGGAGATGACATCATCTAGTAATACAGAGCACTGGGAGATGACATCATCTAGTAATGCAGAGAGCTGGGAGATGACATCATCTAGTAATGCAGAGCGCTGGGAGATGACATCATCTAGTAATACAGAAAGCTGGGAGATGACATCATCTAGTAATACAGAGCACTGGGAGATGACATCATCTAGTAATGCAGAGTGCTGGGAGATGACATCATCTAGTAATGCAGAGTGCTGGGAGATTATATCATCTAGTAATGCAGAGCGCTGGGAGATGACATCATCTAGTAATACAGAAAGCTGGGAGATGACATCATCTAGTAATACAGAGCACTGGGAGATGACATCATCTAGTAATGCAGAGAGCTGGGAGATGACATCATCTAGTAATGCAGAGCACTGGGAGATTATATCATCTAGTAATGCAGAGTGCTGGGAGATGACATCATCTAGTAATGCAGAGTGCTGGGAGATTATATCATCTCCCAGCGCTCTGCATTACTTAGAGGACCGCGCGGGAGCTCCAGGTAGGAGATGGGAACATTGTGGAGATTGAGGGGCATTGTGTGTGTGTGGGGGGTCAATGTCGGGGGGCTTGTGGCACTTCTTGCACCAGGGCCCGGAGGCTTTAAGTTACGCCTCTGGAAGGAGAGTTCCCTTCAGTTGAAGGTGTTACACTGTTGTGGATTTTCTGTCATCCTAAGGAACATCATGGAAGAGAAAATCCCCACCTGCTCCATTGTGGGTGATTGAGAATGGTTTTGGGAGATCTCTAGAGAATAATCGCTACAGATGCGAGTTTTTTCTAAATATTGAAGAAGTGGTAAAGATTTTGAAGGACATTAAAGTTTATTAACCGGTCTTAAGGGAAACTCTTGAAATAGCGGAGATTTCTCCTTATAGTGTAATATATCTTATGGACTCAGCGGTGTAGTGTTTGCTGTTCACTGATAAGAGCGCGCTGTGATCATCTAATAGGAAGCTACATTGTCAGTCATTCAGAAGAAAGGATGGTACCGCGTCAGCCAGTGGAGCAGATAGGATTCAGTGTAACAAAAACTCACAGGAGTGATATAAAGGTGATACCTTTTAATGGCTAACTGAGGACATAAAAAGTGCAACCTTTCAGGACACTAAGGTCCCTTTTTCAGACAGGAACCCATGCCTGAAGAAGGGACCTTAGTGTCCTGAAAGGTTGCACTTTTTATGTCCTCAGTTAGCCATTAAAAGGTATCACCTTTATATCCCTCTTGTGAGTTTTTTGTTACACTGAACCTTGTCAGTCATTGAAACATTTGTGTCTAATAGTCTATCTCGGTTCATTTAAGGAGAGCTGGTAGAGGGACATGCGGGGGTGTCTATATCAGTGCTGTTAAATGGTGTACAATGTGATCGGGCTGGCAGTGCTGTTAAATGGTGTACAATGTGATCAGGCTGGAATTGTTGTTAAATGGTGTACAATGTGATTGGGGATGGCAGTGCTGTTAAATGGTGTACAATGTGATCGGGCTGGAATTGCTATTAAATGGTGTATTTTCTGATTGGGGATGGCAGTGCTGTTAAATGGTGTACAATGTGATCGGGCTGGAATTGCTATTAAATGGTGTATTTTCGGATTGGAGATGGCAGTGCTGTTAAATGGTGTACAATGTGATCGGGGATGGCAGTGCTGTTACAGGGTGTACAATGTGAGCGGGCTGTATAATGGGAACCCAAGACGCTGGGAAGTCCTGGGCTGCCGTATCCGAATCTGCTCACTCGAGTTCAGTTACCACTGGTCAAATTCCCCTGTCGAACGCTGGAACACGGGACGGCAGGCGCCTCGAAGTTGACGTCTCCGAGGCTCGACTCACTCCAAGCAGGTCGAACGTCGGGTCTGTTGAACCTTCCACTCCCGGTCTACTCCAGCCGGCGAGGGTCATACGGGCTCTGGTCGCGGTCGACAGCTGCAACAGGAGGTGAACTGCTCTATCCACCTTTCAGGGATGGGAGACATAGCGGACTCTTGATACCATCCGGCAAGCACGACACAGGAGACTGCTTACTCCAACTGAACACACTTTATTGGACAGACACACACCTTTTATACTCGAGGGTAACAACACAACAATGGACCTGGGAGGGCCCTGGGTACTGGGCTGGCTTATGCTAGGGACCAATGGGTAGGGGAGCGACAATACAGGGTGTAACCCGACCGGTCCATTTCCAGACATTACTATGAATAGGGCCGGCCTAGAGTCTAAGGGAGGGTGTTACGTGACTAGACCTGATCGAGTTAGGGCACAAAGGGATCTCAGCGGGAGGTACAAGACTAAATGATTCCAATACACATTCGTGCACAAAGGCCAATGGCTACGACTGTTGGATTCGTGGCTCACGACGGTCCCTCTTGCCTCAACCAAACAGTGTCGAAAGTTACGTTTGAATTCAGTCCGAGTCGACCAATCGGGTCGACGCCTAGAGATCCCGTTGTCATGCTATGAGGTGTCGCCATTCGCCCGGTAACCCTGCGACTCCATGTCGAATGCTCGAACGAATCCCAATTGTCGACCCCGCACGAGCACGACTCAGAGTCGAGCCGGCGGATTGTTTCGACTAGAGTCATTTGAGGTCAAGGAGGTTCTGATAGTTCTAATTGTTCCGAAACATATCCTAGGCAATCACAGTCCCTGATGAGGCGGGGTTTACCTTGCGCTGGTTTCAAGTAACAGAGGGGATCCGTTACAGGCTGGTAGTGCTCTTAAATGGTGTACATTGTGATTGGGTTGGCAGTGTTGTTAAATGGTTTATATTGTGATTGTCTGGCAGTGCTGTAAAAAGGTGTTGTCTAATTATTGCTTCTGAACCAGGTCATAATTTACAATGTAAACCAGTGCTTTCCAAACTGTGTGTCGCGACACGTTAGTGCGTCGGCTGCAGTAGGTGTGTCACAGGCAAAGGTGCCATTTACACAGCGCGAGATTGTCATTCAACCCAAGCACAAGCTACACTGGGAGCGGAGATAAAACACTACTACTTAATGGTCACATTTACACAGCAGGAGATTGCCTCCGTGTGCTGCATACAGCTGGAGCATCACAAAAGATTTGTAACAGCTGGAGTGCCTCCGTGTGCTGCATACATAATATGTATGCAGCACATGGAGGCACTCCAGCTGTTACAAATCTTTTGGCACTTCAGCTGTTAAAATCTTTTGAGATGCCACCTCCTCTATATCTCTGCCCTCTCTTTGGGCTGCCAGGCTGGAGTGGCCCTGTGCGCCAAGGCTGCCTGTCACATGGCTGCTGCTTCTGTTTGTGGCACCGATGAGACAGGAAAGACGGACGGTACTTCTAAAATCAATTATGCTCTATCTATTTAATAATGTGACATGAGCATCTTGCTCTTAAATGTAGCTGAACTTTCTCATGTCGCCATTTTAAAAACCACACAACATGCTCAATGCCTCAGCAGTATGAATGAAAGGTTTTATGAGATACGTTGTGTCCCCATACACCTTGTTATTACAATTTATGTATGTGTCCGTATCTCTTATAAGGGATTATTAGTTTAACCTCTGGTTTGCTAGCAAAACTGAATTACTGTGTCACGAAATGATGCATGTCTAAAAAGTGTGTCACCAACATGAACAATTTGGAAAGCTCTAATGTAAACTGTTAAAATGTGTGGCGCTTTAAACCCCACAATATCAGAATCTCTCCCTTTTGATGCAGGCGAGATTCTGATATCGCCCTTTTCATTGCGGCAACATGTTTAACACGCCATTTTCTTTGTGCCTCCAATCGTGGCCAGCGTTTTCACAGTGAATGTAGGAAAGTGGGTGGAACTCACAGTGAGCTCACTGTAAGGGAGAATTAGCCTCTGTACCTGTAGACTTGGTAATACATACTACATACTATGTTACTATGTTAATTCATTCAGAAAATCATAGTCTCAGGGGTAGATCCTGAGAGTTCCCAGGTAGGAATATTTATTATGCTGAAGAGGTGCAATTTTGGAATAAACCATCTTTTCCATACGGAGGAAATTAAAGTTCCCAATGTTATATTTAACCCTTTGAATATTAGAGAGGTCTCCAACACATTGCTGTACAATGCTTTCGAGACAGTTCTAGCATTCAAAGGGTTAAAAGCCCTATTTCAAGTGGACCCGTCACCTTGATTCTAGTTTGCATATTTGAAAACCGCATTAAAACTGCCTATATGTTATGTTAGAAGTCCAGCAGATGCACAGTTAAGTAGATATTCATACTTGTTACCTATGATAATGTATGCTAATTGCAGTATCCGTGTGGTACCAGTGATGTTTCTTATGATAATGTCTCTTTCCAGTGAAGTTTCATATGTTATTTAAGCACTGTGCCGCACCAGGAGGCTTTCACTTTTCCCAGACATAAAAGTATAAACATCTGCTTAACCGTAGGTTTTCTGGTCTTTGGATAACATGACACATAGACCGTTTTTAATAAAGTTTCAAATATGCACACTTGAGTCAAAGTGGCAGGTCCACTCATTACGAATTTGCAGGACTTTCATTTCAGTGTTATGGTACATTGGCTTGTTGCAGAACGGCATTCTATAACTTGATGAATGACTTCTTAGTGTTGTCCTTTGTGTGGGGTAGGATATACGTACATGGGCGTACATGGTATTTTTGCCGACAGCATCCCCCAGAGTGACAAGTGTGGTTGGAGTTGGAAGCAGTGGCGTAATTACTGTGGTTGCAGGGGTCGCAACAATGATCGGGCTCATCACTCCAGGGGGCCCCCTGGCCGACCCCTGAGAACACAGTCACTACATCCATGCTTGCAGGTTGAGTTCAGGCTGGGTCTGGAAGATCTGCGCATTTGCAGGAAGAAGAGCGCGATGTCGGAGTGCCGCTCTTTCCGGCCGTCATCTTTATAGAATCCGGATGCATTGAGACTGACTGGCTTCTGCTGCTGTCTGCTGACTGTGACTGAGGTGGGAATTGGGAAGGGGTGAAGACAGTTGAGCTATGGGGAGTTAGGCATGCAGTGTGGAGGTGGGTGGCCAATGTGGAGTGGAGGTGGATACAATGGGGGCAATGTGGATGTGGACAATGGTGGTATGTGGAGGTGGCTAATCACTAATGTGGCGATAGATGGGTAATGTGGAGGTGGACAAATACAGGAAAATGTAGAGGTCAGGCTAATGTGGATGTGGACAATGGGGGCCAGTGTGAAGGTGGACAATGGCGGTCAACGTGGAGGTGGACAATGGGGGCAATGTGGAGGTGGCTACTGTGGAGATGGCCAATGAGGGCTAATGTGAAGATGGCCAATGTGGGCTAACGTGGTTGGGGGGCCCCATGGCAATTTTCACACCAGATCCAGGTGGCTTCTAGTTACACCTCTGGTTGGGAGTGTCAAAAAGATGCGATTTGTGTCACAATGTGGGTGAGTTTTAATAGAAGTGGATGGGACTGGGATTAGGGAAGATTGAGATTCGTCCCCAAAATGGGTGGAATAAGGCAGAAAGTGGGCGGAGAGGAAGAGAAAGTGGGCGGGGTTACTACAGATCTCGCTTACCCAGTGAATCACCCTTTATCCACGGAAACCTTGTAAGTAAGTCAGAAAACCAGAATCTCCAGGGCAGATCCTAGACAGTGAACCGTACCATAAAATAAGTGGCTCTTCATTACTTTATCAGGCAGGTGCCCTTTATACCACGGTCAAATATTTCCATCCCCTGTTTTTGCCTGCATTTGACCTCCGGTGTAGTCCTTCCCTAGTTATTTCAGTTTCCATCAATTTCAATCTAAGAACAACTAGGGTCAGTGGCATAGATAGTCATAGGAGCATGGGCGGATTGTCCTATCGGGGGGTCGGGCACCCCCTGGTGGGCCTCTAGATCATGGGCCGGTGGGCGAGACCAGAGGATCTCACCTCACCGTCCCACGATATTTTGAAAGAGAGGTCTGTGTTGCCACCGGCACAGACACTCACTGTGACAGCCTTCGATGCCGCACAGGGACCACAAGGGGGCGTCGATAGAGACGTTGGTGCAGCTAGTGGGCTGCTTTAAAAAATGCCCGGGCTGGTATTCCCCTACAATCCGCCCCTGCATAGGAGAGCGCTATTTCAGACTATTTTTTGGGCCCTCCAACTATATCTGGGAACCGTCTTGCCCCAAGTCTCCTGAGAATCGCTGTAGGACTGTGGATCGATTGTCTAAATGATGTGTTTCACATCATAATGTGGGTGGGGTTTACGCAGCGGGTGTGGTGGTTGAAGAGAGGCGTTTGAGTAGGTGGGATGGGGTGGGAGTGGGTGGAGCAGACTGTAAAGTGGGCAGGGTTTTAGCTGAAGTTACCAAGCTGTAGAATCAGACTATGTCCCCATACACATGGTAATTCAATGTGATAATCTGAGTTTCTGGGAGATCTGGAGTTCTCCCAGGTATGTCCCTAACACAAAAAGGCATAACTAGATCCTATTTGGGCCTGGGGCCGATGCGGTTCCCTTGAATGCACATCTGCACTCCCTGTAGTAAAGTCCCTGACTAGGGTCCCTTGCAAGACATTCAGCCTGGTTGAAGCTTATTGTTTGCTGTGACCTAAAGGAAGATGTCAACAGAGACTTTATACAAAAAACTGCAGATAGAAGATAAAATGAATATTGTAGCTATTGAAAAATTAATCGAAATGCCCCCAGTCCCATGCCTCAAACCTTTGTGTTTTCAGAGATATTCGCTGTTAAATTTCCCCCTCCCTCCCCTTTCCCTGACGTCAGCGCTCTAGCTGACTGCAGGGGAATCCGGTCCCGGGACTGGTGGAGTCTCTTCAGCAGAGCCGAGATAACATTACTGAACAAGAAATCCTTCACCGGAACGTTCTACAAAGTGTGCTTGGTTCGCAAGCACATAGAAACATAGAAACAGAATGTGACGGCAGATAAGAACCATTCTGCCCATTTTCCTACTGTAAAAACCTCAAACCTTTTTTGGTCCTTGGTCTTTTCTCAAGTTAAGGACAGCCTGATGCCTATCCCAATTCTGTCACTGTATTAACTTCTACCACTTCTGCTGGTAGGCTATTCCACTTATCTACTACCCTCTCAGTGAAGTAAAACTTTCTTTCATTACATCTAAACCTGTGTCCCTCTAGTTTTAGACTATGACCTCTTGTCCTAACATTTTTACTCCTGTGAAATGTACTTTCCTCCTGCACTTTGTTGAATCCCTTCATGTATGTGAATGTGTCTATCATATCCCCTCTCTCTCTTCTCTCCTCCAAGCTATACATGTTCAGATCCTTTAGTCTATCCTGATATTTCTTTTCCTGTAAACCAGTCACCATTTTAGTAGCCCTTCTCTGAATTCTCTCTAGAGTATCTATATCCTTCTGGAGATGGGGTCTCCTGTACTGTACACAGTACTCTAGATATCTATATCCTTCTGGAGATGGGGTCTCCAGTACTGTACACAATACTCTAGATATCTATATCCTTCTGGAGATGGGGTCTCCAGTACTGTACACAATAGTCTAGGTCTCCAGTACTGTACACAATACTCTAGAGTATCTATATCCTTCTGGAGATGGGGTCTCCGGTACTGTACACAATACTCTAGAGTATCTATATCCTTCTGGAGATGGGGTCTCCTGTACTGTACACAATACTCTAGAGTATCTATATCCTTCTGGAGATGGGGTCTCCTGTACAGTAGACAATACTCTAGGTGAGGTCTAACTAGAGATCTGTAGAGTGGCATGACCACTTCCCTTTTTCTGTTACTAATGCTCCTAGCTATACAACCCAGCACCCTGCTTGCATTCCCCATAGCTTTGTTACATTGCCTGCCTACCTTTAACTCATTAGAGATAATTACTCCCAAATCCCTTTCCTCTGTTGTCTCTGACAGCACAGTACCCTTAATAGTATATTTTTCCTTTGGATTTTTATGTCCTAAGTGCATTATTTTACATTTATCAACGTTAAACTTCATCTGCCCACTCTTGACCATTCTTCTAATTTTATTAAATCGTTTTTCGTTTGGCTTATTCCACCTTGAATGTCTACCCTGTTGCAGATCTTGGTATCATCTGCAAAAAAGCATACCTTACCTTGAAGACCTTTTGTAGACTGTTCCAGTGAAGTAGTTCTTTTTCAATATCACGATCTCGGCTCTGCTGAAGAGCCTCCGCCAGTCCCAGGACCGGATTCCCCTGCAGTCGGCTAGAGCACTGACGTCAGGGAAAGTGGATGGGGGGGGGATTTAAATGTGAATATCTCTGAAAACACAAAGGATTGAGAGATGGGACTGGGGGCATTTAGTTTCATTTTTCAATAGCTACAATATTCATTTTTGTAATCATTTGACAATACTATTCCTTTAAAGTGTTAGTAATGTCTAAAAAAAACTTTTTGCATTTTTTTGCAAGAAACCGTATCTCTCAAACTGCTATGGTTTAAGAGATACAGGCGTTTGAAGTTTGATTTCTCCTACTGACTGCTGTAAAGCTGTCAGCAGGAGATTCGTGTCGGTCGACACGGAGGTGCTTGAGAAGTGCCGGGATCTCGTTACTTACACGGAATCCCTTCATTGGAATGGTCTAAAACGTGTGCCTAGTGTTCAGGCCTAGTGTTCAGGCACATGTTTTAGACCATTCCAATGAAGGGATTCCGTGTAAGTAACGAGATCCCGGCACTTCTCAAGCGCCACAGTGTTGACCGACACGAATCTCCTGCTGACAGCTTTACAGCTGTCAGTAGGAGAAATCAAACTTCATACGCTCGTATCTCTTAAACCATAGTGGTTTGAGAGATACGTTTTTTTGCATTTAGATCAGCTTTTTGAGCTCTTCTAAATGCAAAAAAGTTTTTTTAGACATTACTATCACTTTAACCCCTTAAAGACCACAGAGCATTTTATTATTTTTTGTTACTGGAATCAAAGGTCCCTGAACGGCGTGAAGACACGCGGGGACCACTGAATTCCAGGACATACATGTACGTCATGGGTCCTTAGCGCACGTTCTCTCCATGACATATATGTACATCCATGGTCCTTAAGGGGGTTAAAGAGACAATAAACTTATTTTGGCTTTACATTATCTACAAGTGCATAATATGAAAAGACAAATTGCGTATACTTTATATATAATATTTTTTTATAGTCAGTGAGCTCTCTGGATCTGTTTTCAGAGAGTTTTCTGCGAAGGACAGTGAAAGCAGGAATAGTGATTACAATATAAACAAGATAGTGATACAATGTAGAAAAGCCTGCTTCCAGTCTATTGAAGTCTATTAAATCTGTTTCCAGTTCACTGCCGCCCCCCTCCCCAGGGTGCAGGGGGGACCGAGTTCATCCACACGGCAGCAAATCGCCACATTTTAATTAACCCTCTGAGTGCTACATACCTCCCAACATTTCAAAAGGCCAAAGAGGGACACTTGTGTTTTATGGGGTGTTGCTGGGGGCGTGGCTGGTGGGCGGTACATTACCGAGAATTTTTAGGCTATTTCATGACCTATTGACACCTCCTTGTGTAACCTAATAAATGACTTATAACAACACCAACATATTTTATTTACACAGATTAATTTATAAACACATATACTGACATTTAAACAAACATTAATGTGAGTTGTATTGCGGTATACACCACACAGTCTGATCTCCTAAAAAGAGGGACATCAGGGTGGGAAACAGGGACAGGGGGATTTGGGTCTAAAAGAGGAGCTGTCCCTCCTAAAGAGGGACACTTGGGAGTTATGGTGCTAGAGGGGGGTATGCAATGCACCCAAAGGGTTAGAAGGCTGTCTTTTGTTTTTGTAAAAACATGTTTATTTCATTCACTGATAATTCGCTGCAAGGTCTGAAGTGCCAGCGAGATATTTAAGTGATCACTTATTGTGTGATTGATGAATTTCTTCTAGAATTTTACAGCAACAATTTAAGTAGTTTAACTACATTTTGCAAAGCTGTTATGTAAATATGTTTGGGAGCGGATCTGCAGCTTCTTCACTTAAAGGGATAGTAATGTTTAACAATGAAAGCAGCTCCAATTAATCTTCATAGTAGTTGGGCCATGGAGAGTATTATTTCAATACTGTCAGAGTTGTAGTTCAAGAGTAATTGAATGATAAAGTATCCCCCTCCCATCCCTTTTACTGATGTAACACTGCTCACCTCAGAGCAGAGGGGTGTTGTCCAGATAGCTTACAGAGAGGGACAATCTTCAATTAGAATACAGAATTAGTCTGTCTGCGCTGATGCCATCCTTCCGGTCTCCGAAGATTAAGGATTTCTTTAGAATTCTGTCGTTCTGAGAGGTAATATAACTATTATTAAGCTAGTCAACATCTTCTTAATTATTGCAGGGTGACTTTACCTATGTTGAAAGTTCAGCTTTAAGTTTTGATCTAAGGGAATTGGTTTAGTTGTGAAATCTACCATTGTCTTTTTGTGCTTATCTTCCCAACTTTTTTGTGTGTGTATATATTTTTATATACCTCTTTTGTACTAATCAATTTTCACAGTAGTAGGTAAAATAATTTTCTCTGTCCACATTTGTAGAATTGCAGGAGCGTTTGATATTCACTTGTCTTTCTTTCAATATTGTTCACTACGCCTTGTAGGCTAATCAGCTACCTTACGTTTTACTACAGAAAGTTCCACGTTTACCTCCTTACTGAACAGCATGAAAAAGATCATTATGTTTGTTGCGGGTCACCGTTTTATAGTGTGAACATCACTGAGAGATTCAGATTTTACTGCAAAACAACTACATGACTGGGGACAGATAAAAATGCCCTAAATTCCCGTTAATTTAAAGTAATACGTCGTTTTAACTTTATTTTATTTTGTAGGCATTAAAAAAACATGAAGAATGATATATGTATTATCTCTCAAACCTTTATGGTTTGAGAGATATTCACAAGCAAAGTTTCCCCTCCCGCCCCTTTTACCTAGTGTAAGCCATCTCTTCTCAGATGTGGAATCCAGTCCATAGACCAGACAGATAACAGCAGGGGACAATCTTCTTCCTATGAGAACAATGAAAGCCCTGCCCCCCTTGACAAGTTTTTCAGGTTTTTCCCTTATCTTAATTGAAGATTGTCCCTCTCTGCAGTCTACCTGGGCACCTCCCTTCTGCTCTGGCTGAGCAGTGTTACATCAGTAAAAGGGGCAGGAGGGGGATACTTTGTCATTGAATTACTCTTGAACTACAACTTGGACAGTATTGATATAACACTTTCCAAAGTCCACATACTATGATGATTAATTAGAGCTGTTTTTATTATGAAATTACTATCCCTTTAAATGCAAAATATTGGATACCACTCTGGCATTCAAAGAGTTAAAAGCACAGCTTAAATCACTGGGAATTTCTATTTCTTATTGTGCTTTGCCCCAGAATTGCACCTCTTATTAAACAGTTAAATACCCCTTCTGCTGCAGATGGAATCAGTGTCCGTCCTGCCTGACTTAGGATGATGTCACTTGTAGTCCAACAGCAGCTGCAGAGTGACAGGCTGCCCACCCTGTTTTAAAAATCTGTTTGCCAGCCAGCATGTGCTTGTTGAAAAATGCGACCCACCCAATGAGTTAAGTTGCACCGAGCTGGTATAGGGCAGGGCTGCCTAAGAGTGTAATGGGGTGGGAGGATATTTATTTAGACCCACAGATGGCTCAGTCTCACCCAATTAAATAATCATGCAATGTAATGAAAGCTATTCAGTGATCTGGCAGGCCGAGGCCTGCACCTCAACCCCCCCGCCCCTCCGCCATTGGGACTCACATAGGAAATCATGATCTACAACTCTCCAGATCTGACCCGGAGACAGTGATTTTTATACTTAGGCATCATATGCAAAGTTATGCTAATTAAACACTGTGCAGCACAGAGATTTTTCTTCTGAAATAAAGGTATTAATATCTACTAAATTATACATCCATACCTGGGAACAGAGACGTAACTAGAACCCTCCAGGCCCTGGTGCAAGAAGTAGCATGGGCCCCCCCACCCCCCAACCACATTGGCCCCCAGGCCCTCCACAATGCCCCCATCTCCTACTTCCCAATCCCTGGTGGTTCGGTGGAGTGGCAGGAGAGACAGGTTGGTGCCTTGAGCTCCCATGCGGTCCTCTTCTGTAATGCAGAGCGCTGGGAGATGATGTCATCTCTCTGCATTACTAGAGCACCGGAGGAAGATTGTGGGAGCCAGGCGGAGGGGTCGCAGGGGGTGGCTGGGCACCTGGAGTGACATGCCCAGTCTCGGGTGCGACCCCTATAGTTACACCACTGCCTGGGAACTCTCCGGATCTGCCCAGATCAGTGGTTCTCAAGCTCTTTTTGCTCAAGGCACCCCTAACACTCAGTCTGACATTTTTGGGGCACCCCTATCATTTTATGTCATTTGTCAAGGGTGCAATGAAGGTTACAAATACATAAATAGAGAGTTAATGTTATACCTCACAACTAAAATAAACATACTGTGCATTGTAATATCCATAAATATACAGTTGGAAGTCTACATTCACATTTTTGTCAAAACATTATAGATACAATGGGGCATCCTAAGTGGATTTCCTTGGCAGACCAAAGTGCCCTCACCCTGGTTCTGAAACACTGGCCCAGATGACTCAATTTTTTGTACTTAATTACAGGATTTCTGGGGACAGAGGCTGATTCTCATAAATTCACACCAATATAGTACACAGACTTACATTTATCTCCCGAGAGAAAATTCCTCCAAGTCTTATACTTATCCCTTCAACTGTTGTAGACTACATCATCCTCAACAAGACATTGGGGAGATTCACTAAGAGGTGATGAAAGCGGTGAGTTGGAGAGCTCTCTTGCCAATGAGATCGCTCCAGTTCACATGCTTGATTCCTCCGTCAGAGGAAGAGGAGGAGGTAACGGAGAACAGCTGGGGAGGGGAAGAGGTGAAGATTGACAGGCTGCGGTACAGAGCAGTTCCGTAGCCGGTCCTGAACTGACATCATGGGCTTAATTTCAAAAGTTTACTTCTCCATCTATACTGCATTAAAATAAGAATAAGAACTAGACTGAAGATTTCTTGTGGTGAAACATTCAGACATGAAGGACTTTAAAGGAGGTGAGAGTTCCCCTTTAAATGAATAAGTAGGTGCTAACATGCACTTTTTAATGTTAAAGGGATAGTAATACTTCATTTTATCTTTATTTTATTGTGTAGGCATTAAAAAACATGAAGAACGATATAAGTCTTATCTCTCAAACCTTTATGGTTTGAGAGATATTCACAAGCAAAGTTTCCCCTCCCGCCCCTTTTACCTAGTGTAAGCCATCTCCCCTCAGATGTGGAATCCAGTCCATAGACCAGACAGATAACAGAAGGGGACAATCTTCTTCCTATGAGAACAATGAAAGCCCTGCTCCCCTTGACAAGTTTTTCAGGTTTTTCCCTTATCTTAATTGAAGATTGTCCCTCTCTGCAGTCTACCTGGGCACCTCCCTTCTGATCTGGCTGAGCAGTGTTACATCAGTAAAAGGAGCGGGAGTGGGATACTTTGTCATTGAATTACTCTTGAACTACAACTCTGACAGAATTGAAATAACACTCTCCAAAGTCCAAATACTATGATGATTAATTAGAGCTGCTTTTATTATGAAACATTACTATCCCTTTAAGGCCCCTTTCACACAGGACATTATTGTAGCAACAAAAAAAAACAAAAAAAAAAAAAAAAAAAATATGAAGTGTGTGGATGGGTAGGGGTGCATATACCCCTGTCTTGCCCCCCCCCTGCAGTCTCCCATGGTTTAGTGGGGCATTTTACAAGCAACATGCATTGTTATTGTCTCAGAGAGAGCCTGCTGGATATTTTAGTGCAGTAATACAGCTACAAATGTGTACGATTGATTTCAATGCAATTGTGTTAAAATCGTACAACTGTTACAGCTAGCTGCGTTTTCCCTGCGATTTCATCACTTTGGTGTATAGAGGATGTGATCCGGGGAAACCTTGTAACACTGTAGCACTTTTCAGTTGCTACAATAAAGTCTTGATACAAAGTCACACACGTGAAATAACCCTAATGCAGCTTTGTGACATGTTGATACAAATGTTCCTTTGTGCTGTATCAAAATGGTGAGAAGATCTCTACATAGTCTATGTTCCTCTATAAGGGTCATTGCTTGCACTCCTCTCCAAGCCTCAAGATTAACCCTTTGAATCAGTGGCATAACTATAAGGGTCGCACCTGCGACTGGGCCCGTCACTCCATGGGCCCAGCCTCCCCCTGCGACCCCCTCGCCTGACGCCCGCAATTAAGAAATGCAGAGCGCTGGGGCTCTGCGTTACGAGAGTGCCGGTCTGCCAGAGGGAGATCAGTATTCCCTCCATTTCTCCTGCGTGGTCCTCTTCAGTAATGCAGAGCGCTGGGAGATGATGTAATGATGATGTCATCTCCCAGCGCGCTGCATTAGTGAAGAGGACCGAGCTGGAGAAGAGGTCTGTGCAAAAGGAGGCACAGACCTGTCCTCTGCCACTGGACCACCAGGGAGGTAGGAGATTTAGGGTCATTGTGGAGATTGGGGGGCAATGTGGAGATGGGGGCAATGTGAAAGAGGCAATGTGGAGACTGGGGGCATTGTGGAAGGGACAATGTGGAGATTGAGGGAAATTGTGGAAGGGGCAATGTGGAGATCGAGGGGCATTGTGGAAGGGGCAATTTGGAGATGGGGGCAATGTGGAGGTGGCCAATGTGGTTGAGGGGGGCCAATGTAGTTGGGGGGCCCATGGCAATTCATGCACCAGGGCCCCGTGGCTTCTAGTTACGCCTCTGCATTGAATGTCACTAGGGTGTCCAATGTTTTACAAAGCAATGCATTGGACACCACCTGGCAGTCAAAGGGTTAATGCCACAGAGAAGGAAAAAGTGTGTGGCCATTAGTGCCTGGGCTCTTAAACCTGATCAAATGAAATTAGCCTAGCTATAAACAATGAGGGGGGCGGAGCAGAGGCACATGGTGAGAGCTGTGATTGGCACTTCCCTTTTGACCCTGCTCATTAGTAGCTGTCCAGACTTCCTGCATTGACTATATGCCCATAAATTATTACTAGTGTTCCCATGGCAACCCCTACTGGTAATGCACCCCTTCACTGCCAGGAGGGGGACCTTCAATGTCCCTCAGTGAATCTCACCTTGTTTCTAATTCTAAATCAGTTCTTTTAAATACAAGTGTATGACACTGCTTCACAGCAATAAAACTGACACTGTTTGTTTAAAGGGATAGTAATACTTAAAATGTAAAAAAATATATGTTGTAGGGTTTATCCCCCTGAGTAAAACAAGAGTACTCTCACTGCTGAAAGGTGTTCCATTCAAAAGTTATTAATTTTCAAAGTTGAATTTTTTAGGTGCAATATCACAGTGACCTGAAATTGTAAAGTGGCGCTGTTGCTACACGATCCTATGGACAGCTCTGGTCATGGGACCATAAATCTCCATAGGATGGTGTAGCAACAGCGCCACTGTACAATTTCAGGCCACTGTGATATTGCACCTAAAAAATTCAACTTTGAAAATTAATAACTTTTGAATGAAACACCTTTCAGCAGTGGGAGTACTCTTGTTTTACTCAGGAGGATAAACCGTACAACATATTTTTTTTTACATTTTAAGTATTACTATGCCTTTAAAGGAACAATAATGCTTAATATTGAAAAATATATTCCTCGGGGTTTATCAAGCTGAGTAAAACCAGGGTCTTCTGACAGCTGAGGGATGTTTTATTCAAAGGTTATTGCAGTACCTCAATGGCCTGAAATATTACAGTGGAGTTGTTTCTTCAGCAGTCTGTGGAGGTGTATTGTCAGCTTTTCAGAGCTGTTCATAGACTGTTGTAGCACCAGCAAAGGATGGAGGTCCTGCACGCAAAACTGTGGATATGAGCTGCAGTACATTTTGATTAAAGTCTCTCATTAGCAGATTTGTCCTTGTTTTACCCAGAGGAGCAAAGCCAGCAATCAATATTTTTTAATATTGTTACTGTCCCTGTTATATTAAGAATATTGACAGTTTGAACTCTAATCATGTTTGAATAAAGCTGCTTCTAGCAGTGTACAGGTGGAAGATTCTGTGCCGGTTAGATATGTCTAATGTATTTCTCTTTCATCAGAATTTAGGACAAAAAGCTTAAGAGGTAAGATGACCCAATCACGCAATGTGTGATTCTGTGACTCCCAGTGGACCATGGAATTAGTCAAATTTGATGACTACCAGTGGATAGTAGACCCATTAAAGTTCTGTGACTGCTGGTGAATAGTAGACCCAGTAGAATTCCGTGACTCTCTGTGTATAGCAGACCCAGTAGAACTCTGTGACTACCAGTGGATAGTAGACCCATTAGATTTATGTGACAACCAGTGGATAGTAGAATCAGTAGAATTCCGTGACTATCTGTGGATAGTAGACCAAGTAGAACTCTGTGACTACCACTGGATAGTAGAATCAGTAGAATTAAATGACTATCAGTGGATAATAGACCCAGTAAAATTATGTGACTACCAGTGGACAGTAGAATTAGTACCATTATGTGACTACAAGTGGATAGTAGACCCAGTATAATTGTTTGCCTACCAGTGGACAGTAGACCCAGTAAAACTGTGTACCTACCAATGGACAGTGTAATCAGTATATTTCTGTGACTACCAGTGGACAATAGAATCAGTAGAATTCTGTGACTACCAGTGGACAGTAAAATTGGTAGAATTCTGTGACTATCAGTGGACAGTAGAATTGGTAGAATACGGTGACTACCAGTGGACAGTAGAATTGGTAGAATACGGTGACTACCAGTGGACAGTAGAATTGATAGAATTCGGTGACTACCAATGGACAGTACAACCAGTAGAATTCTGTAACTACCAGTGGACAGTAGAATTGGTAGAATTATGTGACTACAGGTGGATAGTAGACCCAGTATAACTCTGTGACTACCAGTGGACATTAGAATCAGTACTACAAGTGGACAGTAGAATCAGTAGAACTGTGTGACCACCAGTGGACAGTATAACTAGTAGAATTATGTGACTACCAGTGGTTAGTAGACCCAGTATAATTCTAGTACTATCAGTGGACAGTAGAATCAGTAGAATTCTGTCACTACCAGTGGATAGTAGAATTCTGTCACTACCAGTGGATCAGTAGAATTCTGTCACTATCAGTGAATAGTAGACCCAGTAGAATTCTGTGACTACTGGTGGATAGTAGACCCATTAGAGTTCTGTGACTACCAGTGTATAGTAGACCCAGTTTAATTATGTTACTTCCAGTGGATAGTAGACCCAGTAGAATTCTGTTACTACCAGTGGATAGTAGACCCAGTAGAATTATGTGACTACCAGCAGATAGTAGACCCAGTAGAATTCTGTTACTACCAGTAGATAGTAGACCCAGTAGAATTCTGTTACTACCAGTGGATAGTAGACCCAGTAGAATTCTGTGACTACCAGTGGATAGTAGACACAGTTTAGTTCTGTTGCTATCAGTGGATAGTAAACACAGTAGAATTTGGTAACAACCAGTGGATAGCAGACCTAGTAGAATTCTGTGACTACCAGTAAATAGTAGACCCAGTTTAGCTCTCTTACTACCAGTGGATAGTAGACAAGAATTCTGTGACTAACAGTGGATAGTAGACACAGTAGAATTCTGTTACTATCAGTGGATAATAGACACAGTGGAATTCTGTTACTATCAGTGGATAATAGACACAGTGGAATTATGTTACTATCAGTGGATAATAGACACAGTGGAATTATGTTACTATCAGTGGATAATAGACACAGTGGAATTATGTTACTATCAGTGGATAATAGACACAGTGGAATTATGTTACTATCAGTGGATAATAGACACAGTGGAATTATGTTACTATCAGTGGATAATAGACACAGTGGAATTATGTTACTATCAGTGGATAATAGACACAGTGGAATTATGTTACTATCAGTAGATAGTAGATACAGTGGAATTCTGTGACTACCAGTGGATAGTAGACACAGCAGAATTCTGTTACTATCAGTGGATAGTAGATACAGTGGAATTATGTTACTATCAGTGGATAGTAGGCACAGTCGAATTCTGTTACTATCAGTGGATAATAGACACAGTGGAATTATGTTACTACCAGTGGATAGTAGACACAGTAGAATTCTGTTACTATCAGTGGATAATAGACACAGTGGAATTATGTTACTATCAGTGGATAGTACATACAGTGGAATTCTGTTACTATCAGTGGATAGTAGGCACAGTCGAATTCTGTCACTACCAGTGGATAGTAGACCCAGTAGGATTCTGTATCTATCAGTGGATAGTAGACACAGTGGAATTCTGTGACTACCAGTGGATAGTAGACACAGTGGAATTCTGTTACTACCAGTGGATAGTAGACACAGTGGAATTCTGTGACTACCAGTGGATAGTAGACCCAGTAGGATTCTGTCACTACCCATGAATAGTTCATGTGTGATTATCTGACTTTCAGTGGACCGTGAAATGAGGCTAACAGACAGATTTCTTTTGGTTCTCTATCGTTTTACAGGTGGACAAGTTTGGGTTTGACAGACTGTTAATGTGTGGTTCTTCAGAGAATTTGGATGTTTGGCTACCAGAGGACAGTGAGTGCAACAAGGTTGGGGTTTCATACCATACTAGTGTAAAAGCCTGTGCACATGGGCCAATGTCCGGGTATTGTTAACCCTTTGAACGCCAGAGAGGTACGCACCGCATTGCAAAAGCAATGCGGTGTGTACCCCTCTTGCACTCATACGGTTAAAAGGCCAGGCCTGCTCTGCATACTGCCGACGCCTCACGCGATGCAGTCATGTGCTGTAGAGACTGCCCGAACTCCCAGCATTCTGTGCGTTCAGCAGTCTCTACTGCGCATGACTGCATCGGACAAACATTCTAGCGTTTTATTATATAGGGCTAGTGTAAAAGCCTGTGCTCCCAGCATTCCGTGGGTTCCGGCAGTCTCTACTGTGCATGACGGCTTCTGACAAACATCCTAGCGAATTATTATATAGGATGTGCTGGTTTTGTGGCTACCAGTGGTACAGTAGAAAAAGTGTCAGTGTGTTTCTGTGGCTACCAGTGGTACAATGGAACAAGGATTTGCTTTCAGACAGTGTATGTACGGTTCTGTGACTACTAGTGAAACATGGAATATGACAGGTACTTTACAATGTATGTGCCATTTTATGATCAGTGGGTGTAGGGGAGGCACATGTCTATAATTTCACACTGGGAGCCATAATGCTTATAAACATCTCTGACTAGTGCCACATAGTGTTCAGAGGCCCAGGTGTTATAACAGTGTATGAAAGCTGAATGCTCACAATAAGTTCATTATGTCACATATAAAGGTCAATGTTTCATTCCTCTCTCTGGGATTATTTTCAGGATGAATGCAGACATATTCAGACATGTTCCAGGTAAATCCATCTTTTATTTTTATTTCATTTTTTTAAGCTTTATGCACAGCTTGGAAGAATGGTAACAACATTGCAAAAACTTTTGAATATATTAACTCTTTGGGCACCTCTACAGCACTTAAGGGATGAAAGCATTCAACCCCTTAGTTACTGGCCGTGTGCACACGCAGCCGTCACTTAACGCCCGGCTAAGATTTTTTTTTTTTTTTAATTATTCCGGAGTCCCTGAACGGAGTGCAGCCGCTTGGGGACCCGAACTCCCAGGACGTACATGTATGTCCTTTGTCACAAAGTGACAGTTTTTGCGGGACGTACATGTACGTCCATTGTCGGGAAGGGGTTAATAAAGTTCCTGGGAAGCATTTTTAAAAAAATTAGTAATTGAACAAGAGGTCAGAATCTAATTTAGAAGGTGGAAAATTCAGAAGTAATGTGTGTTACTACTTTACTGAAAGGGTGGAGCAGCCTCCAAGCAGAGGTGGTAGGGAAAAATAATGATAGAGAACTAAAAAGAGCTTGGTATAGACATAATTGGGAGGTACAGACCCCTAAAATCTCCTAAAAAGGGACGCTTGTGAGGTATGGGCCCCGAATATCTCCTAAAGAGGGACACTTGGGAGGTATGGACCCCTAATGTCTCCTAAAGAGGGATACTTGGGAGGTACGGACCCCTATTATCTCCTAAAGAGGGATACTTGGGAGGTATGGACCCCTAATATCTCCTAAAGAGGGACACTTGAGAGATATGGACCCCTAATATCTCCTAAAGAGGGACACTTGGGAGGTACAGACCCCTAATATCTCCTAAAGAGCGACACTTGGGAGGTATGGACCCCTAATATCTCCTAAAGAGGGACACTTGGGAGGTATGGATCCCTAATATGTCCTAAGAGGTACACTTGGGAGCTATGGATTCCTAATATCTCCTAAAGAAGGACACTTGGGAGGTATGGACCCCTATTATCTCCTAAAGAGGGACCTTTGGGAGGAATGGACCCCAAATATCTCCTAAAGAGGGACACTTGGGTGGTATGGACGTCTAATATCTACTAAAGAGGGACACATGGGAGGAACGGACCCCAAATATCTCCATAAGAAGAACACTTGGGAGGTATGGACCCCTAGTAGCTCCTAAAGAAGGACACTTGGGAGGTATGGAGTCTGGACCCCAATATCTCTTAAAGAGGGACAGTTGGGAGGCATGGTCCCCTAATATCTCCTAAAGAGGGACACTTGAGAGGCATTCTCCGCTATTAATTCCTAATGATGTACACTTGGGACGTATGGACACCTAATATCTCCTAAAGATGAACCCTTGGGAGGAACGGACCCCTAATATCTCCTAAAGATTAACCCTTGGGAGGAACGGACCCCTAATATCTCCTACAGAGGGGCACTTGATAAATATATATTGGGAAATCAGTCTCTGTGAACCAGCCTTAAAATTATACATTTTCAACAGTAATTTAAGAGAACAAGTGTCCTCAAATTGAACGGCACAGTCAGTATCCACAGTTCATACTGGTCATGGGTGGAGAACTTCCTTGTCTTTAAAGCCTTTATTTAGACAAGAACCGGCAGGGTCTTATTACCCTGGTACAGGAAGGAGGTCGATGTCAGAAGGACAAGGGAAGGAGGAGCAGATGAGGTGGATGACAAAGAAGTCTCCATACAATTATCTGTGTGTAAAACTGGTGCTCTGAACAAGCCACAATGTTGGACAATATCATTTATGTTCGGTGACTCAGCTGGGTGCAAAGTTAGGACAGCTGTGGCCAATTCCCACACAGACCTTTTCAATATGGAATGCCTACCCAGCAACCTGCTGCCCTCACTAGACACTGTAACCCACCAAACAATGGGGCTGATGTAAAAGGAAAAAGTAGAGCAACTCTGGCCACAAGCCAACTTCATCACAGCGAACAAATAAAAAAAATCACAAATCCAGGTTAATTTAAAAGAGGCTTTTAAACCCATTGAATACATGAATCAGTCCTGGATGTCAGGTCCATGGGGGCGGACATAATAGTTACCTCAAACTCTGCTCACTGCACATGGGAACTATACCAAAGGAATAAGATGTTCTTAATTCATTTTACATATTTAGTTGTCTAAGCACGAGTTCTTTATACTTCAGATCTATCTATCTATCTATCTATCTATCTATCTATCTATCTATCTACCTCATATCTATTTATCTATCTTATATCTATCTATCTTTATCTATCTATCTCTCTATCTATGTATCTGTCTATACCATATCTATCTATCTATCTATCTATCTATCTATCTATCTATCTATCTATCTATCTATCTCATTTCTATCTAACAATCTGTCTCATATCTATCTATCTATCTATCTATCTATCTATCTATCTCATATCTATCTATCTATCTATCTATCTATCTATCTATCTATCTATCTATCCATCTTCTATCTATCTATCCATCTATCTATCCATCTCATATCTATGTCTATCTATCTATCTATCTATCTATCTATCTATCTATCTATCTATCTATCTGTCTATCTATCTATCTGTCTATCCATCTATCTAGCTATCGATCTCAAAAAAAAAAAAAAAAAAAAAAAAATTATATATATATATCATAGCTATTTATCTGTCTGTCTGTCTCATAACTATCTATCTCATAGTTATCTATGTCCTATCTATCTATCTATCTATCTATCTATCTATCTATCTATCTATATATATATATCTATCACATATATCTATTTATCTATCTCATATCTATCTATCTATCTATCTATCTATCTATCTATCTATCTATCTATCTATCTATCTTCTGTCTGTCTGTCTGTCTGTCTGTCTGTCTGTCTATCTATATCATATCATATACTATCTATCTATCTATCTATCTATCTATCTATCTATCTATCTGTCTATCAATCTATCTATCTTTATCTATCTATTATATTAAACAGATCTCTACAGGTCTCTGGCAGGGACTGAGTTAATCAGATCTCTACAGGTCTCTATTCTATGTGACCTTCAATAGGCGACATGAGAATCTTGCTGTCATGCAGTGCAAGATTCTCGTGTCTCCATTTTTAACCAGGCTACATAGTTAATGAGTCAAGTGGTTGCACGCTCTTTTGAGTGAGACCTTTTAAGAGGATACCGTTGCTACACCATCCCATGGACAGCTCTGGTCTGTTGACTATAAACCTCCATAGGGTGGTATAGTATCAGTAACAATTTCAGGCCATTGTGATACTGCTCCTAAAAAAAATTGAGTTTGAACAAGGATAACTTTTGAATAGAACACCTCTCAGCACTGTGAGTGCCCTTGTTTTTCTCTGGAGGATAAACCCTACAGTATTTATTTTTTGAATATTAAGTGTTACTATCCCTTTAACGCTTTGAGTGCCAGAGAGGTATCCAGCGCATTGTGCATTCATTGCTGACTGCACTCATTTGCAGTCATGCGTGTGTGCGAAATGATGTGTGAGCGCAATTCCCAAATATGCCTCATTCTCTCCATTTACTATTTTACAATACTAGACATTTTTGTAGCAATAAACAAGAATGAATATTGCATTGATAACAAATAATAAATCACTTTTAGCAGTGGTTTTATAAGAAAATAAGAAGATTGGCTAAAAGAGAGTTATAAAGTCAGTCTCTGATTGGGGAAAGTCTTCAGTCCACAGATAAATAAAATGTTTAGGAAAGAGAAGATAGAAAATGTATAATTACATTTTTTGTTAGAATTGCCCCAACTTTTCGATCAGTGGAGGGTTGGCAGCCATCAGCCTAGAGGGCAAGTACGATTAAAGGGATAGTAATACTTAAAATGTAAAAAAATATATGTTGTCGGGTTTATCCCCCTGAGTAAAATAAGAGTACTCCCACTGCTGAAAGGTGTTTCATTCAAAAGATATTAATTTTCAAAGTTGAATTTTTTAGGTGCAATATCACAGTGGCCTGAAATTGTAGAGTGGCGCTGTTGCTACATCATCCTATGGAGATTTATGGTCCCGGGACCAGAGCTGTCCATAGGATTGTGTAGCAACAGCGCCACTGTACAATTTCAGGCCACTGTGATATTGCACCTAAAAAATTCAACTTTGAAAACTAATAACTTTTGAATGAAACACCTTTCAGCAGTGGGAGTATTCTTGTTTTACTCAGGGGGATAAACCCTACAACATATTTTTTTATTACATTTTAAGTATTACTATCCCTTTAAGGTCCCATTTCCTTTATCACTTCAGCCCACCACCCCTACTAACTCCCTTTTGTTTAGTGAAAAATTTACATTAATGTTGTGACATAAGACAATCGATACTAAGGGAGCTACACAAGTGATACCACAGAGTTTACAATTGAAACTGAGCTTCACTAGTGATATCACAGAGTTTACAGTTGAAATATAAATACACTAGTGATATCACAGAGCTTACAATTAAAACCAAGCTTCACTGGTGATATTTCACAGTTTACAGTTGAAATATAGCTGCACTAGTGACACCACAGACTTTACAATTGAAACTGAGCTTAACTGGTGATATCGCAGAGCTTACAGTAGAAATATAGATACACTGGTGATACCATAGAGTTTACAATTGAAACTGAGATTCACTAGTGATCCCACAGAGTTTACAATTGAAACTGAGCTTCACTGGTGATATCACACAGTTTACAGTTTAAATATAGATACACTTGTGATATTGCAGAGCTTACAATTGAAACTGAGCTTCACTGGTGATATAGTGGAAATATAGCTACACTAGTGATACCATAGAGCTTAGAATTGAAACTGAGCTTCACTAGTGATATCACAGAGTTTACAGTTGAAATATAGATACACTGGTGATACCACAGAGCTTACAACTGAAACTGAACTTCACTAGTGATATCACAGAGATTACAGTTGAAATACAGCTACACTATCGATATCGCAGAGCTTACAATTAAAACTGAGCTTCACTGGTGATATCATACAATTTACAGTTGAAATTTAGGAACACTAGTGAATACACAGAGTTTACAATTGAACCTGAGCTTCCCTGGGAATATTGCACGGAGCTTCACTAGTGATATCACAGAGTTTAGAGTTGAAATATAGCTACACGAGTGATATCGCAGTGCTTACAGTTGAAACTGAGCTTCACCAGTGATATCATAGAGCTTACAGTGGAAATATACCTACACTAGTGATACCACATAGCTTACAATTGAAATTGAGTTTCACTAGTGCTATCACAGTGCATACAGTGGAAATATAGCTACACTAGTGATACCATAGAGCTTACAACTGAAACTGAGCTACACAAGAGATGTCTCAGTGCTTACAATTGAAATGGTGATTTACTAGTAATAGGGCGTTGAAGAAACATAGGGTAGTGATAAGAGAGGACCCAATTTTGGGAACTAAGGTAGAAGAAGCCCCTAAGACTTGTTTTATTGCAGAAGCAACACTAGCTTCTCCAGGAACAGTCAGGGATTAATGAGTTTCTTACAAGTCTTCCGTGCACAACATGTTGATTATAAGCTTCTGCCTTCATTGTGTTCAAGGCTATACAACAATAATAATAAGTGCTGATTTTTGCAGACTGCAGTACACGAGTTGTGACGCAGGTGTTTACTTTAACCCTTGCAGCAGCGTGGCACAAGTTGGGCACGTAATTGTGACGTAGTTTGTTGACACTAACCGTGTAATCTGATAGGTTAAAGCATCCCGATCAGGCTGTGATAGAGGGTATAAAAAACGGGACGCTGTGGGGGCTTTTTAACCCCTTAACGACGCTGGACGTACATGTACATCATAGGTGGATGTCCCTAAACGACCCATGACGTACATGTGTGTCATCGATTTCAGGGCTCCCCGAACGACATGCAGCTGTGTGTAGCAACAGCACCACTGTAAATTTTCAGACCACTGTGATATCGCACCTAAAAAATTCAAGTTTGAGCTGTTATAATTTTTTAATAAAATATCTCTCAGCAGTGGGAGTGCCCTTGTTTTACTCAGGGGGATAAACCCTACAACATATACTTTTTTACATTTTAAGTATTACTGCCCTTTTAAGGGTTACTATCCCTTTAATCCACAACGATATTGTAAGGAGTTTAAGAAACATATATATTTAAGCAATCACTTTGTTGTTGATTTCCATTTTTTACGGAGAATAAAAATGTAACCCTTTGAGTGCCAGAGAGGTGCACCCTAAGAACACCAAGTCATAACCATTCACTGTCTCTAATTCTGTTGTTACATAGAGGGAGGATGTATGAATTCTCCAGCACAGCACCTTGGGTTATGGCTTCATAATCATGTCACACAACCACAGAGTATGTACTAGAGCGCATGATCATTTAACCCTTTGAGTGCCAGAGGTGTATGGAATGCATTGCAAAGCATTGCATTCCGTAACCCTCTGGCACTCAAAAGGTTAAGTGCACACAATCTGCCATTTTTAATAAAGTAATACTTTTTAAATAACATGATTTCGGCTTTGGTGCAGAGCCACGGGCTGGTTCCCAGACCAGGATCTCCTGCTGTCAGCACGTAGTTGACATCAAGAGAAGGGGAGGGAAGAACTTTAGCGGAGGATATCTCGTAAAGGTTTGATTTGTGCCACGATTTATTTTTTTAACCTCTACAAAACAAAAATAATATTTTATGGGACATCTGTGTTCCTTTAAGACTTAAAGGGATAGTAATACTTTAATATTGCTATTCCCCATATTGTAACTATTTGAAAAATAATTGAATTGCCCCCAGGTTCATCTCTCAAACCTTTATGATTTGAGAGATAACAGAACGCAAATTTCCCCCTCCCTCCCCCTTCCCTGAAGTCAGCGTTGTACTGACCGCAGGGGAACTCTGTTGTACGACATGCTTGCGGCTCTGCAGCTGAGCCGAGATCCCGTTAGTGAAAAATAATTATTTCACTGAAACGGTCTTCTACATGTGTTTGCAAACCAATCACAAACCAAGCACAAACCAAGCACACGTAGAAGTGAAATAATTCTTTGTCACTAACGGGATCTCGGCTCAGCTGCAGAACCGCAAGCCTGTCGTACAACAGACTTCCCCTGCAGTCAGTACAACGGGAAGGGGGAGAGGGGACTTTGCCTTCGGTTATCTCTCAATAAAGGTTTGAGACATGAACCTGGGGGCTATTAAATTATTTTTCAAATAGCTACAATATGGGGAATAGTAATATTAAGGTCAATACTCATCAAGCTAATTTTTCAGCCGTTTTTAATTCTCTACGGCACATTTTCAGAACTGACAGATTTTCTGTCCTTTAACCAAAAACTCCCAATCCAACATTTTTTCATTACCATTTCAGTGAAATAATAATTTTTTACTAACGCGATCTCGGCTCAGCTGCAGAGCCGCCTGATGAAAATAAGACCGGATATCCCTGCAGTCAGCTACAACGCTAACTTCAGGGAAGGGGGAGGGAGGGGGAACTTAGCGTTCGGTTATCTCTCAAACTACAAAGGTTTGAAAGATTAACCTGGGGGCTATTCAATTATTTTTCAAATAGCTACAATATGGGGAACAGTGATATTAAAGTATTACTATCCCTTTAATGCCATTAAACACAGAATGCCTTCTCCGTAGCACACACAAAAATATAAAGTTACACCAGTTTTCGCTGTGCCTTGTTAGTACATAGCATTAAACAAAACACAGAGAAATGTCCCAAAATGTCCATACACTCCCCGGTTGCCCTGCCCTTGTTGTAAGCAGTGTTAATGGGAGAATTTTTTGCTTAAAGGGATAGTAATACTTCGTTTTAACTTTATTTTATTTTGTAGGCATTAAAAAAACATGAAGAATGATATAAGTCTTATCTCTCAAACCTTTATGGTTTGAGAGATATTCACAAGCAAAGTTTCCCCTCCTGTCCCTTTTACCTAGTGTAAGCCATCTCTTCTCAGATGTGGAATCCAGTCCATAGACCAGACAGATAACAGCAGGGGACAATCTTCTTCCTATGAGAACAATGAAAGCCCTGCCCCCCTTGACAAGTTTTTCAGCTTTTTCCCTTATCTTAATTGAAGATTGTCCTTTTCTGCAGTCTACCTGGGCACCTCCCTTCTGATCTGGCTGAGCAGGGGGGGAAACTTTGCTTGTGAATATCTCTCAAACCATAAAGGTTTGAGAGATAATACTTATCATTCTTCATGTTTTTTTAATACCTACAAAATAAAATAAAGTTAAAACGAAGTATTACTATCCCTTTAAAGTAGCTTAGTAAATCTTCATACGTCAAGTACAACCATTATAAGTAGGATCCAGAGCCTATTATAGCAGGAAATCGTCTCAGTACATCCCCTCTACGTGTTGCAAAATTAGGGCACTCATTTTTCATCCTGAAATGAAATCGCTCCCAGGAGCATTTCTGCCCTTTTTTCCGTCCCTTTCCCAGTGTCGGGCCTTTCAGTGATCTCTTTTTCACAAAGGGACCCAGTAACACATATTAAACACTTCTTAATAACTCTTCCAGGCCAAGCACCAGAGCTTGTTACCAATGACTAAATGACTCTAAGAAGGGGGTCTTTCTTTATATTTGGCTTTAAACAACTGGAGTGGTACAAAGGGGCTCTTGATTGTTTCACTAGCTGATTTATACACTCATTTTAAAACCCTAATGAATAATTCACAGTTATCACTTAGACGGAATTCAGAGCATTCTGATGTTTTCTTTAAAGCTTTCAAACCCTATTGATGGGGGGAATCTTGGGTGAAGAATCATGAATGACATGGAAAGTAATGAAAAACACACAAGAGGGGTGGCTGTGCCCTTCTGCTGTCAGCTTGATAAATATAATGTGTCACCAATTAAAAGCTCATTGCCATTCTCTGATTCACTCATTGCCTTGTTAACGATTACTTAGTGGGATGGCTCCGATCGTTCGCAATGGCTTCTGGTATCATTGTTATCTAGTCAGAGATGCCTTTTTCCCATCCGATAGCATTTCAGAGTGTTGCATTGGCATGTAAATAAGTTATTCAGTCCACATCACTTTCTAATAGAAAAATGACCAGAAAACACTTTGATTTCGAGTTTTTTTTCCCTCAGTTGCTGTCAAGAGGAGACAATTAAATCAATAGTTACATTTTTCTCCTCCTTTTGAAGCTCGGCTCCTTTCTTATGGAAATGGATGAGAAGCGACTGATTTGTGAAGGAGGCCAGATCGGGCCTGTATACATGCCACAAAATGTAAAGGCTCTGTCACATAAGGGCAGAAAATCTAAACTTTGCACCTACTTTATTTTATTGGAATGGGGTTTCACACTTCGGGTTTTATGCAGAAAGGAAAAGATGAGCAATTCTAGAACAACCCAACTGCATCTTTAGGGACAAATAAAAATTCTCCAAATTTCCATTTAGTTACTTGTAATTTTTAACACATCTCTAGCAATCAAGGTGTTAAAACACCACTTAAATTGAGGGTAATTTTATATGCCCCCTGTGGAGCAGTTAGTTTGCTCCAGAACTGCTACTCACAGGTTTTAGAGCCTTACGCACAAGTGGGGCATTTCTGGACCAACCCAGCCTGTCCCATGGAGGGTAGGAGGGGCAAATAAGAATTCCCATTGATTCAAATTGGGGTTTAACCTCTCAATTACTAGAAAGTCCTTTCTACCAAAAGTCAAATTTAGGTAATTTAGGGATTTTTTTTTTTATTGCCACTCCCATGCTGAAAATGAATTGCACCAAAATTGGTCCAATATTTTTGGTGCATATGGACAGTGTTTCAAATTAACTATCAAAATCAACTTAAAGGGATAGTAATACTTATGTATTACTAATCCCTATATTAAAGTCCTATTAAAAATAAACGTATTGCCCCCAGTGTCATCTCTCAAACCTTTATGGTTTGAGAGATAATCACTCTTAAAGTTGCCCTCTCCCTCCCCCGTAGTCAGTGTTCTAGCTGATTGCAAGGAAGCAAGTTGTACGACTTTCAGGTGGCTCTCCAGCACAGCCGTGATCGTGTTAATAAAAAATAAAACTTTCACTGAAATGGTCTTCTACGTGTGCTTGGTTTGTGCTTGGTTTGCAATCACACGTAGAAGACCGTTTTAGTGAAAGTTTTTTCTTTATTAAGGCGATCGCGGCTCTGCTGCAGAGTCGCCTGATGATCTCTGACCGGATTTCCATTCAGTCAGCTACAATGCTGACTACGGGGAAGAGGGGGTGAGGGCAACTTTAGGAACGATTATCTCTCAAACCATAAAGGTTTGAGAGATGACACTGGGGGCGATACATTTATTTTTAATATGACTTTAATATAGGGATTAGTAATACTTAAAGTGTTAGTAATGTCTAAAAAAACTTTTTTGCATTTAGAAGAGCTTAAAAAGCTGATCTAAATGCAAAAAACCGTATCTCTCAAACCACTATGGTTTAAGAGATACGGGCATTTAAAGTTTGATCTCTCCTACTGACAGCTGTAAAGTTGTCAGCAGGAGATCCGTGTCGGTCGAACACCAGGCACACGTTTTAGACCATTCCAATGAAGGGATTCCATGTAAGTAACGAGATCTCGGAACTTCTCAAGCGCCACAGTGTCGACCGACACGGATCTCCTGCTGACAGCTTTACAGCTGTCAGTAAGAGAGATCAAACTTTAAACGTCTGTATCTCTTAAACCATAGCGGTTTGAGAGATACGGTTTTTGCATTTAGATCAGCTTTTTAAGCTCTTCTAAATGCAAAAAAGTTTTTTTTAGACATTACTAACACTTTAAGTATTACTGTGCCTTTAAAATAATGATAAAAATGTCATCATATTTTTAGATCATTTCTGCCAAAGTTAGTTTTTTGGCCTGCTAAAGCACCTTGTGGTGTGAAACGTGTTGCGGTATTCGTTTTTTTCCTGGCCGGGGACATCACATATAGTGGACTCTTGATGGCACGCTTATGTAAGTGTTTTGTTCTGAGGCTGAATAAATAAAGTTAAATGGGTTTGAATCTCATTTGGACACCAGCTATCATTACTGGTGTTTGGTCTGTGCTATAGACTACATATTGACAGCTGTTGGATCATCTAATATTGTGTTTTATGTGGTATCACTAGATTAGACCTGCAATAGTAACTACGGTTTTAACTCTTTTGATAGGGATAATTATATATGAATTTTTAAAAAAATTTTATACACAAATCTATAGGTCATGTCTTAACTGTGACCCTGTGTATGCTGTACACTGTTCTAATATATATAGACAATTGTTTTCTTTTTATAATACACTTTTTGATATTTTTATACCAATTGGGAATGAAGTTATATCTCTATTTTGGTTTAATTGTACCTCGTTATTATGTATCAGTTCTATTAGATACTGTGTGTTTATTATTTATATCTTTGTAGGGCTTTTCCAAGCACTTGTGGGTTAGCGCTGACTCCTAGAAATCATATATAAAGTTAGTAGCATGTACACATAATTATACAAGCGGAATCTGTTTCGTCACTGTAGTCATGTGAGCTATCTTTTTAAAGGGATAGAAATTTGCAGATATTAAAGGGATTGTAATACTTCAGTATTACAAATCTCTATATTAAAGCCCTAGTAAAAAAAAAAAAACGTATTGCCCCCAGTGTCATCTCTCAAACCTTTATGGTTTGACAGATGAACGCTTCTAAAGTTGCCCTCTCCCTTCCCCTTCCCCATAGTCAGCATTTTAGCGGACTCAGGGAAATCCGGTCAGAGATCATCAGGCGGCTCTGCAGCAGAGCCGCGATCACGTTAACTAAAAAAAAAAAACTTTCACTAAAACGGTCTTCTACGTGTGCTTGCAAGCTAAGGACATGTAGAAGACCATTTCAGTGAAAGTTTTTTTTTTTAGTTAACGTGATCAGGCTGTGCTGGAGAGCCGCCTGAAAGTCGCACGACTCTGTTCCCTGCAGTCAGCTAGAATGCTGACTACGGGGAAGGGGAGGGAGAGGGCAACTTTAGAAGCGGTCATCTCTCAAACCATAAAGGTTTGAGAGATGGCACTGGGGGCAATACGTTTTTTTTTTACTAGGGCTTTAATATAGGGATTTGTAATACTGAAGTATTACTATCCCTTTAAGGCAAGTTCGATTATTCAATAAACTTTTTCATAACAAAGTGTACCTTTCTAAGTAACGTAGTACAACTTCCTGAGGCAAAGAATTCCATAGCTTTACCGCCCTTACTGTAAAAAACCCTTTCCTTTGTTTTAGTCAAAAGAGCCTATCCTCTAGTCTTAATGGATGACCTTTCCTTCTTAGCTTGGCTCTTTGCGTAAATAATTAATTGGGTAGTTCTTTGTATTGACCTTGTATATATATCACCAATATGCTGTTGAATGGATTCCGTTAGTATTCAAAGAGAATTTTCAGTATGTGCAGTCACTGGTCCTTCTCCTACGCATTTCGTACCTCTGCGGGCACTTCCTCAGGGATATCCGGTATAGCAGGATCAACATATTGGCGATTTATACCACTGCCATATATTTCCATTACCCGGAGATCAGCAAGAAAGAACGCCGAACCAGCAATGTCACTACTCTTTTATTCACCAGCTGGACATGAATATCAACCCTTTAAGTACCAGATCGGTGTGTGCTGCTCTGGTGCTCAAGGGGTTAACACAGAGTGGCAGAATTTCACACAACCGCCCTCTGTGTCTGTAGTCCTGGTTGGGAGTGACGTCAGACGCGGCCGATTGCCGTGGTGCGAGGTGGAACACACTGGTCTAAACGGTAACCGACTGAGGGGAGGGTGAGGAAGTTGAACTCGTTGATACTGCTCATGAAGTGTTTTATACTTGTTTTTAGTGAATAAAGAATACGTTTGTGTCAAACCTCCATCTAAGAGCTGATTTGTTGGAAAGACATTAAGATAAGCTTGTGCATTGAAGATTAAAGTGTGAGTACAGTGAAAGGGACGAGGGGGTCCCTGGTTTGGAAGATACTGCACTATCTGTGACTCTCTCTTTTAGTGGGGCAGCGGAGATACTATACGGAGTGTGAAGATATTGGTCCTGTTACCGCTTTAAAGGAGAGGTGGAAGCTACGATCTCAATCAAGAAATAATCTCCAGTTTAGCAAACTGGACTTTAATATTGATTCTGTGTGTTATTGTATCTTTGATGTAGGATTGACTAGGTAGGTTAGTAGGGCAGGAGATACTTTGTTTTTATTTGTAACATTATTGACTTCAGAGAAAAGATTAGGAATTGGTTTGTATCGAGTGGCACTATAGATACACTTCTTACTGACCTTTATTAACCCTATATGGTAAGATACTTTGTTACTGAATATAAGATTTTCTTGTGCTTATATGTGTAATATATATTTATAGATTGTGAATTACTATACATTAAGATCAGTGGGTGCTCGATACTGACTGAGTCTGCATTGGTAAAGTTACCTACCATACCGTCAAGCTGCACTCATAACAGAAACAAGTATATTTTTAAAGGTGACCCCTAAGCTTTCGAATCGCAGTGTGTATACATACACACACACTAGCATATCCAAATATTATATATGTATATATATATATATATATATATATATATATACACACACACATATACACACACATATACACACACAAACTCTCACACACACAACACTAATAAAGTTAGAGATGTAAGGTGGTATCTCTCATTGTATTAATAAATTAATTAATCCCTTCTGCATTTGCCTTTTGCCCATAACAATACCTGGTAGGACATTCTTGCTGTGTTACAGACTTTCTGAACACATTTTTATTCAATGGCTGTATGTTCAAAGGGATAACGTTAAAAAAGTAATATGAACGACAAAAATAAGTAATTGTATGTATGAACGACATATTTTCTATAAAGTGTACAACAAAAAACTAGTAATGTCTGTCGTGTATGAAATAAAAAAATAAGAATTGTCATTGAAAGGGGCGGGGCAAGGGCATTGCTTAAAGGGATAGTAATGTTTCATAATAAAAGCAGCTCTAATTAATCATCATAGTATTTGGACTTTGGAGAGTGTTATTTCAATTCTGTCAGAGTTGTAGTTCCAGAGTAATTCAATGATAAAGTATCCCCCTCCCGCCCCTTTTACTGATGTAACACTGCTCAGCCAGATCAGAAGGGAGGTGCCCAGGTAGACTGCAGAGGGGGACAATCTTCAATTAAGATAAGGGAAAAACCTGAAAAACTTGTCAAGGGGGGCATGGATTTCATTGTTTTCATAGGAAGAAGATTGTCCCCTGCTGTTATCTGTCTGGTCTATGGACTGGATTCCACATCTGAGAAGAGATGGCTTACACTAGGTAAAAGGGGCGGGAGGGGAAAACTTTGCTTGTGAATATCTCTTAAACCATAAAGGTTTGAGAGATAAGACTTATATCATTCTTCATGTTTTTTTAATGCCTACAAAATAAAATAAAGTTAAAACGAAGTATTACTATCCCTTTAAATATCCGCCAGCGTCGTATAGTGGCAATGAAAATTTGTTGCAAGGAAAAAAGAATGTCATAAAAGCTACAAAAATTTTACGTTGGTTAAAACGTGTAGTAAAATGTAAAGATATGAATCTGGAAAACGTTTCATAGGGAAATAAATATGTGTCTATTGATAAAATAGAAATAGCTAGGTATATTTATAATAATCATTAACATAGTTATTATACGTTCGAAAACTCTTTAAAAATGCTAAATTACAATATTTTATTCAACAATCTTATTCATTAAATGAATAATCTTAAAGGGATAGTAATGTCAGAAAAAAAGTATTAATTATTATATGTTAGATACAATTAAAAGAGAGTACTTGCATTTATTCGTATCTCTCAAACTGTTATGGTTTGAGAGATATAGGAAAATAAAATTCTCTGATCCCTCCCCTTTCTGCTTGACGAGCAGTAAAGCTGTAAGAAGCAGATTCTAGTCGCTTGACCAGATGTAGCTCTTCAGCAGCGCCGATATAACAATATATAAAGATAAATACTTAATTTGAAACGGTCTACAAAGTGTGCCTGGCTTGCAAGCACACTTTGTAGACCGTTCCAATGAAGTATTTATTTCTAAATAGCGTGATTTCAGCTCTGCTGCACAGCCTCTGTCTGGTCAAATGACTGGAATCTGCAGCTGTCAGCTAGATGGCAGACTTGAGTAAAACAGCCAGGAAAAGGTAACTTTAGCAAGTTATATCTCTCAAACCATAAAGGTCTAAGAGATAAGACTTACATTGATGTTAATCTTTTTTTAATGTCTACAATATTAAATCAACTTAAAATTAACCATTACTATCCCTTTAATTACTATCTACAAAATAAAGAATTTTAACATACCAATATTCTTGTCACTACTCACAATAGCATTTCCGCTACATTTTTGTCGTTTTTATATGACATTTCCGGTCAGAAATCGTACTTCAAAGAAAAAACGACATATTTTCTATAACAAATGACACTGTTTGAAAATATATATGAAGACTACGACAACGTTCAACAAAATGTCGTTACAAATAACAGAAGCTATTGTGCTACTTCTATGAACCTACAGCTCTTAATTCCTGTCTTCATTTGCCTTTTGCCCATAACAATTCCCTGTATTACATTCTTGCGGTGGTACAGACTTTCCATACACACCGGGTTTATTCACTGAACATGACAGCAAGACTTTACAGGGAAGGAGAAAGCTTAGTGCATAAATACTATAATTATCCACACAATAGGCCCGCAAGCTTTTGTTCAATATAGAAAATATCCCCTTTTCTATACTGTGCTGTATTGGAACATGTACTTATTACAATTATGTACTTAATACAATTAAAGTACTGAATCATTGCCAGGTGCCATAAAGACAACTACACTGAGATTTATGTATCTAGATAAAGACATGCAATTTTGGAACAAACCAGTTGCACTATAATGGTGGGGGGGGGGAGGTATACATTCCAAATGATTTAAATAGGGGTTCAAATAGCCTGAATGCTGAAGAGGTATCCACTGAATTGCGTTTCAATGTACTGGAGACCTTTCCAGAATTGAAGGGATTAAAAACCAAATTTAAATAAACCGGACACCTCCTCCCCATTATGGTGCAGTTGGTCTGTTCCAAAATTGCTTCTCTTTCGCAAGATGAATAAAGCACAATGTGTGTCTGCCGATATCCATAGGAACACATCATGTAGATACAATGTATCAGCTAATGATCTTGGTATGTTTTAGCCAATAACTGGGTCAGACTGGCTGGGAGGAGAAAGTTAGTGACTAACAAATGAGACTATGGATAGACTTCCTACCCACTGTGTATAAAGGCAGGGACAAAATATCTTAAAGGGATAGTAATACTTCGTTTTATCTTTATTTTATTTTGTAGGCATTAAAAAAACATGAAGAACAATATAAGTCTTATCTCTCAAACCTTTATGGTTTAAGAGATATTCACAAGCAAAGTACCCCCCCCCCCCGTTCAGCCAGATCAGAAGGGAGGTGCCCAGGTAGACTGCAGAGAGGGACAATCTTCAATAAAGATAAGGGAAAAACCTGAAAAACTTGTCAAGGGGGGCAGGGCTTTCATTGTTCTCATAGGAAGAAGATTGTCCCTTGCTGTTATCTATCTGGTCTATGGACTGGATTCCACATCTGAGAAGAGATGGCTTACACTAGGTAAAAGGGGCGGGAGGGGAAATTTTGCTTGTGAATATCTCTCAAACCATAAAGGTTTGAGAGATAAGACTTATATCGTTCTTCATGTTTTTTTAATGCCTACAAAATAAAATAAAGTTAAAATGAAGTATTACTATCCCTTTAAAGGTAAACAGGCTAATACCAATTCTGGAGTCAGGAAGGTTTATATCATTCTCAATTTCTGGGTTATTTTACTTGATAGACTTATTCTTTTTTTTTCAACCTAATATTTTATCTAACTATGTAGTATCTCCAATTGAATACCCCTCGGGCACTCATAGGGTTAAAATGCCCCTGGGTCCGTTACAGCAGGGTAGTGGTTATGTTCGATGCAAGTTTATGGATGCATACTGGTTGTGTTTGGTATTAACCGGATGGTTGCTGGAGAGGTCTTGTTGGAAAACTATCTAGCATACAAGGGGTTAAGCTATGTTAACCCTTTGAGTGCCAGAGGGGTACGGAATGCATTGCAACGCATTGCATTCCGTACCCCTCTGGCACTCAAAGGGTTAAACAATAAAAATGTAATCTCTGGAAAGAAAATAAATAAATAACACTGTGCTTAACAATGTATTCATTATTTCTTTTCTTTCCAGAGATGACAATTGTCATGATAAACACAGCTTAACCCCTTAGATGCTACAGAGATCTCAAATGAGACATGTCTGGCATTCAAGGGGGTAATACTAAACCCCATCAGTATTCATCCATAAACCTGGAGATTAGAACGTACCCCCTAGCCTACTGTAATGGACCCAGGTGAAATTTTAAACTCCGGCATCGTAAAGGCGCCATTTTGACACAGGCGACAGATTGAAACTCGCAGTATTAAAGGGATAGTAATACTTCATTTTATCTTTATTTTATTTTGTAGGCATTAAAAAAACATGAAGAATGATATAAGTCTTATCTCTCAAGCCTTTATGGTTTGAGAGATATTCACAAGCAAAGTTTCCCCTCCCGCCCCTTTTACCTAGTGTAAGCCATCTCTTCTCAGATGTGGAATGCAGTCCATAGACCAGACAGATAATAGAAGGGGACAATCTTCTTCCTATGAGAACAATCAACCCCCCCCCCCTTGACAAGTTTTTCAGTTTTTTCCCTTATATTAATTGAAGATTGTCCCTCCCTGCAGTCTACCTGGGCCCCTCCCTTCTGCTCTGGCTGAACAGTGTTACACTAGATAAAAGGGACGGGAGGAGGATACTTTGTCATTGAATTACTCTTGAAATACAACTCTGACAGAACTGAAATAACACTCTCCAAAGTCCAAATACTATTCAGGGCTCAAAATTTCCACTCGCCACTAGCCAATGGCGAGTGAAAATTTAGCCCTGGCGAGTAGAAATTCAGCCCTGGTGGGTATGCTATGGCTTCCAGTGGTGAGTAACTTTTCAGGTCTGGCTAGTAGCAAAGGACTTAAAATTATAAGCCATACTATGATGATTGATTAGAGCTGCTTTTATTATGAAACATTACTATGCCTTTAACGTATAGGAGGCATCATTCCAATAGGAGACCATTCATAATGACTACTTACAGAGGCTATTTAATAAAAATAAATTGAGCAAATCTGCACCACAGGAAAAAAATGGTCTTTTAACCTCTTCAGTGCTGTAGAGGTCACCAACACGTTGCACAGCAATGCGTTGAACACCTCTCTAGCGGTCAGGTGGTGAAAGGGATTTATTATTTGTAAACAGTCGTACTGTAGAATTGCTCCCGTTACCTAATTACAGTGTAGCTCACACCAATTCTTCCAAGGGGTGTATTATTTTCGGTTAAAAAAGTGTCCTTTCTGTAGCGAGAAGAATGATATATGGAGATCAGGATCTCGATTCAATACAGATCATTGAATTTACAATGTGGCAACATGAGGGAAGAGAGAGAGATACTTTCAGGCCTCACTAAATGAATAAACAATAATCAACCATCAAATGAATTTATTGGGCCAATATACACGGACATCCACTGAAGGATCTTTATCCTGACATATGTTAATTGACACAGGCTGCTTAGCATTTCTTTTTCACTGCTTTAATGCCACAAAATAGGCTTTAATTTTCATTAATGGATGCGGGGGTTTGTCAAGGAGACTTAACGCAGGAGAAGAATTGGAGATAAAAGAGGCAAATGTGAATTAAAGGATAGGGGAGAGGGAGAGGTGGAGAGGAGAGGACAAGGGAGGGTTATCTGTTGTATGTCTGTCAGGCGGCGTCATGCCCAGAGGTCATGGAGACGGCCACCTTAACCTATGTGGCTGCATGTGCCTCCTCTTCCATAGCGATTCACCAGGGTGTCAGTAATGTGCTAACAGAGGATTATTTATCATGGGTATCAGGCTCTGAAAAGATAATCTGGCACGAATTGAGACTTAAGAAACTCATGAGTTTTGGCCTTTTTTCTCTTTCTTTTCATAGGATAGAGGCTCATGGGAGAGGAAAGACAACTTATTTCTCTTTAATTTGATGTTTTGGGTATTCTTTAGACAAAATGTCACAGTCCTCAGCTTCAATGAATGTGTCACACTCTTAACCTCCTGCTTGGTGGGACAATGTTCCCAGAATTACTAGAGAAACCTAAAATGGTCCGCCCGCCTTAACCCACGGTATGCTAGAGACGTCACCAAAAAGTTGCTTCTCATTGTGTTGGTGATGTCGGTAGCCCGCAAGGGTTTAAACCAGTGGTTCTCAAGCTTTTTTTGCTGAAGGCACACCTAACACGCAGTCTGGCATCTTTGGGGCACCCCTATCATTTTATGTCACTTGTCAATGGTCTAATGAAGGTCACAAATACATAAATATAAAGTTAATGTTAGACCTCACAACTAAAATAAACAGAATTTGCATAGTAATATCTTTAAATGTACAGTTGTAAGTCTACATTCACGTTTTTGTCAAAGCATTAAAGGAGCAGTAAACTTTTTTTATGAAAACCAATATTTTATAGAGCTTTTCCTGCTGAATAAAACAATATCACTCCCATTGCTGTCAGATGTTTTATTCAAAATTTATAACAGTTTAAATAATCAGGAAGTGAATTTACTGTGTTTACTTCCTGATAGTTCTAACTGACAGGAAGTGAATTTACTGTGTTTACTTCCTGATAGATCTAACTGACAGGAAGTGAATTTACTGTGTTTACTTCCTGATAGTTCTAACTGACAGGAAGTGAATTTACTGTGTTTACTTCCTGATAGATCTAACTGACAGGAAGTGAATTTACTGTGTTTACTTCCTGATAGATCTAACTGACAGGAAGTGAATTTACTGTGTTTACTTCCTGATAGTTCTAACTGACAGGAAGTGACTCAGCAGTTTCTATCACATTCTATGAAGAACTGTATGTCTCTGACTTTTCTGACTTTTCTCTCCATTTGAATCTAACAGGAAATCTAATTAGAATTTGACCACTAGAGGGCACTGCTAATGTAAAAAAATATGGGTTTAAACTGTAATGACTCTGGAAATATAAATCTCTCGGCAGTGGGAGTACCCTTATTTTATGCAATAGGAAAATAGCTACAATATATATTTTTTCATAAAAAAGTTTTCTGCTCCTTTAAAGTTACAATGGGGCACCCTAAGTGGCTGACCGTGGCACACCAAAGTGCCACGGCACCCTGGTTGAGAAACACTGGTTTAAACCATTTTAATGCCAAGAGATGTATTTCATGCAGTGCTTGACTCGATGGCAAATACACCTCAAACTCAATAATAAATAACATCTGGGACTGGAAAACAGAGCAAGGGTATATTTTCATGAGGTTCTATAAGGGCAGCCGAAGTAGGGTTGCCACCTTTTCTTAAAAAAATACCAGCCATGGCATTCTCTCCATAGACTTAACATTGGACAGAAGTAAAATACCGTCTGGGTGGCAACCCTAAGCCGAACACGCTGCAAAGATCATAATAATATAATTATACCCCCATTTACTTTAATCTTAGCAAAAAAACCTATGAATAAATTGTTCTTGGGTAGGTCCAAAATGAATTTTTAATTAGTTCTTCACTGGGGAGATTTTGTAAGCTGTGATACAGCAGTGATAAAGAGGAGATAACTTCTCCAGTGTGATAAATTCTCCAGTTCCTATATTATTATATGGGAGAGATTTAGTTATATACTACAGGGGGAGATGTACTAAGATGTGATAAAGAGGAGATAACTTCTCCAGTGAGATAAACTCTCCAGTTCCTATGTTATTCTATGGGAGAGATTTAGTTATAGACTACAGGGGAGATGTACTAAGGTGTGATAAAGAGGAGATAACTTCTCCAGTGAAATAAACTCTCCAGTTCCTATGTTATTCTATGGGAGATCTTTAGTTATAGACTACAGAGGGAGATGTACTAATGTGTGATAAAGAGGAGATAACTTCTCCAGTGAGATAGACTCTCCAGTTTCTATGTTATTCTATGGGAGATATTTAGTTATAGACTACAGGGGGAGATGTACTAAGGTGTGGTAAAGAGGAGGTAACTTCTCCATTGAGATAAAACTCTCCAGTTCCTATGTTATTGTATGGGAGAGATTTAGTTATAGACTACGGGGGGAGATGTACTAAGGTGTGGTAAAGAGGAGGTAACTTCTCCATTGAGATAAACTCTCCAGTTCCTATGTTATTCTATGGGAGATATTTAGTTATAGACTACAGGGGAGATGTACTAAGTTGTGATAAAGAGGAGATAACTTCTCCAGTGAGATAAACTCTCCAGTTCCTATGTTATTCTATGGGAGAGATTTAGTTATAGACTACAGGGGAGATGTACTAAGGTGTGCTAAAGAGGAGATAACTACTCCAGTGAGATAAACTCTCCAGTTCCTGTGTTATTCTATGGGAGAGATTTAGTTATAGTCTACAGGAGGAGATGTACTAAGATGTGATACAGAGGTGGTCATTTCTCCAGTGTGATAAACTCCCTAAATCTTATATGACTCTATGGAGCCCTTGCACGAAGAGCTCTTGAAATGGAGACATATCAGTGTAGAGGCTCCATAGAATAACATAGGAATTGGAGAGTTAATAACACTGGAGAAATTATCTCCTCTCTATCACCTCTTATAGTGAACTAGCAATGTGGGACGGCGTTGCCCATCATGTTATGCAGGGATTTATTATTTTTTTTTAATAAATGTTATGATAGTGAAATATAGCGTAGGGTGTACGTGTCAGGTACACACAGTGATACACAGACACATGTGCAAACACACACATATACAGGGGGACACACAGTGATAGACAGAGACACATGCAACACACATACATACACACACACATGCACTGACATGCACAAACAGTGACACACAGATGCAAAGCAGAACATACATACATACAGTGTGAGCAGTGTAAGTAACATACCTCCCAACATTTCAAATGGCCAAAGAGGGACACTTGTGTTTTAGGTGATGTTACTGGGGGCGTGGCTGGTGGTGTATTTTAGATAATTTTTAACCCTTTGAGTGACAGGGGGTAAGCAATGCATTGCATACCCCTCTGGCATTGAAATGGTTAAGTTACTCTTTCTGTAAGTGAATGATTTAGAAGAAGATGAAAGTATTTTTTACACAGACTAATGTATAAGATACATACAGAAGTTTATACCCACATTACTGTGGGTTTTATTGATGTGGAGCAATCTGATACACTGGTATATACACCACACAGTGTGATCTCCTAAATAGAGGAGCAGAGTGATTTGGGTCTCAAACAGGGACTGTCCCTCCTATACTGTATAGTGCCAGTCCTTATACACAGACTGTATACTATACAATGCCAGACCATATATAAATAGTTTGTCATACATGCTATACAGTGAGCTATGTACAGCATGGAGATGATTGCAGGAACTGGCACCTCTACTTACAGACAGACTGACAAACAATCTGCTCTCTTTGTGCAATATATAAATACAGTCACAACCATGTCTCTGCCACTTACCAGCTCAGCTGAAGCCCTGCTCTGCTCTGCCTGATCATGTCTCTGCCGTTGTTCACTTTCCCAGCTTCTCTGTGCTAGCAAGTCAGCTCCCCAGCATCCTGCCTGCTGATTGTTTAGTAATCGGCTCACTTGTAGTAACTGGCAGGGCTGTGCAGGGTCACAGACAGGGAATGAAGAAGCTGCATAATACAGACTGGACCATGGCCTTCCAGCTGTAGCTTGAACATAGTTCCCATCATCCTCAGCTGCTCATTGTGTGTGTGTGTCTCTGTATGAGTGTGTGTATGTGTCTGCCAGTGTGTGGGGGGCACGTGTGTGTGGTGTAGGAGTGAGTGGCAGCCATTTTTTTTTCAGCCTTAGATAGTGGTGGGCGGGCTGCATAGTGGGGGCGGGCCAAAAATCACACCCCCATTGAATCACCCAATGGGAGCAGTAACTCCTCCTTACTGCCGCCCCTGGGTGTGTTTTGCCAGGCACAAATTCTTCTTTTATATGTATATATAAAGATAATCCTCAGGACTCCAAACTCCTCCCACTTACTAAGAAGAATTCAGTGGAAGAAGTGCCCTGCATAACCCCACATCCCAGCCAATGAGAGCGTGGGAACAATTTTGAACAGAGAGTGACAGTATAAAAACCAGTTTCTGTTCAAATTCCCATATAAAAGCCATTATCTGTTCCCATATCAATACATCCATGTGTCACTAGTGTAGGGGTCCCTAGTTATGCATGTGTTTTTTTTTATTATTTTTTACCACAGTTCAGTTACATGTCGGTGGTTAGAAACCCATGTTTGGAGACTCAATGCCTTACATACTAGCCACTGCATGTAATTGAATCGCAAATTCATTGGCTTTGTCATTGATCTCAATGGGAACAAATGTATCACAGTTGGGTAATGTGTCACAGCGCAGGGAATAGAATGCCAAACTGTGACTTAAAACGGTTGTTTGTTTTTCATAACGGAGGCAAATTAAGGGCGGAGTGCGGTTGGTTTGCCCGTAGCACCATGAGGAGGTTGCCCTCACCACTTGCCAGATAGAATGTGCAGGAGGTCACGGATTGGTCAAAAGCATCATACCTGAAGCTGTAGTTTACAAATGTCCAATAATGTGGCTCTCCTGGGCACTGTGTCAGTGCGACATACCGGACGGTGCCAGTTAAATCAGAACACCGGTTGTGCAGCTGGCCTGGCCTGAGAGGGAGACGTGTTGCCAAGTATCAACCCCAAGGCCACGAAGTAGTTAGCTGTCGCGGAGGGTGGAGACTGAGGAGGTTGGACAAAGAACAAGTGTAGCAATAAACAGCACATATCTTTCCTATATAATAATTCGTTAGGATGTTTTTCAGAAGCCGTCATGCTCAGTAGAGACTGCCCGAGTTCAGCAGTCTCTACTGCGCTTGATTGCATCGTGTGAGTGAGGTGAAACAAGACTGCATCGCATGGAGCAGTGAGGTAGAGGCCGCTTAACCCTTTGAGGGCCAGAGGAGTACGCAACGCATTGCGTACCCCTCTGGCACTCAAAGGGTTAACATTATCCAGACCTTGGCCCATGTACATGGGCTTTTACACTAGTATATGTATAAAACGCTGGACACAGTATTACAAATCTCCAGCCAGTAACAATAAAGTTAAGTATGCACGCACACAATAGTATCACAATACGTCATGAAAAAGATGAACTACCTCCACATAAGTGAAAAACTGAACACATATATCCAGTGAAAGTGAACCATAAATGTAGCAGTCCACCCTAAGCAAAAATATCCCAAAAAGTGGAAGAAACGTCAAATTATCTGTGTAGAAAAAGAAGTTCAAAACTACGTATCCATTATAAAGTAGATAGTTCACCTATGAGCAGGACCCTCTCTAAACGCTAACCATCCCAACGCATTTCGCCTATCAAAACGCTTCGTCAGGGGATAACAACGGATGTTGGCAGCTGCCAGACTTACCTACCTAACCTGTTGATCCTCATCTTCTGTCAACCCCCCCCCCTTGCAAGTTCTTACATTGGCTTCCCATTCCATTCAGATTCAAATACAAACACTGACCTACACAGCTATGTTCAACAGAGCTTCCCCATACATTTCTTTTCTCATATCCAGACATTCCCATAACAACCCCCTCACTCTTCACATAACCTTCAGCTCTCATCCACCCATATAACCTCTCACTCATTTCCACATGACTTCTCCCAAGCTGCACCAGCAGGGCCGGATTTGCCATAAGGCAGAGTAGGCATCTGCCTACAGGCGCACCCCAAAGAGGGGCGTCTGTCATTGAAATTAAAAAAAAAATTATATATTTTTGTTCACAGTGCTGCGCACTGTGCACAGTAACAACCCACCCACCGCATGGTAAGGTCCGTGCCTTCTTCAGCTCAGACAGAAGGCACAGACCTGTAGCTGTTGTTGCTCTCTCGTCGGCTCTAATGCAGAGCGCTGGGAGATGACATCATCTCCCAGCGCTCTCCGCTCTGCATTCCTAAAGAGACCGCGCGGGAGCAACAGCACCTACAGAAGGAGGCACAGACATCTGCCGCTGGACCACCAGGGAGGTAGGAAACGTGTGCAGGAGGCAAAGTGGGGGCAATGTGAAGATGATGTGGGCAATGTGGAGTTGATGGCAATGTGATAGCAAGTTGGAGCTGATATAGTGGCAATGCGGAGATGATGGGGGTAATGTGAGGGTAAGCTGGAGCTGATGGGGCAATGTGGAGCTGATGGGGGCAAGTTGGAGATGATGGGGGCAAGATGGGGCAATGTGGATATGATGGGGACAAGTTGGAGCTGATGGGGGCAATGTGAGGGCAATATGGAACTGATGGGGGATAGGTTGGAGCTGATGGCAATATGGAGCTGATGGGGGGAAATGTGAGGGCTATATGGATATGGAGGGTAATGTGGAGTTTTGGAGCATTGTGTAGGTGTCCAGTGGAGATGGCAAATGGGAGGGGGCGTTTCAGATTTCTGTGCCTACAGGCTCCTGAGATGTAAATCCGGCCCTGTGCACCAGCTATCAGTTCCAGACTTTCACCAGACTTAATTATAGTTTCAAGCATTCCCTTGAAAACACATCTCTTCACACAAGTCTTTTACCAATCTCCTTATTTCCTTCACTGTCTCCTGAGTCCAGTTCTTCATCTGCCTAAATTTATTCTCCCCATTTCACCTTCTTCCCTCAACCTCTAGATTGTAAGCTATCACGAGCAGCGCCTCGCTACCAATGGAATTAATCAGGTTCTGTATGTCACTGTATGTTCTCAGATATATTTTGTACAGGTCTACAGAATAAGTTGGTGCTCAATAAACAGGAAATGATGATAATAATAATAACAGACCCGATATGAGTGAGTATTTCACGCTCATGTTCACCGGTCACTCTGCATTGTGTCCTTGCCACTCATTACCATAGTTCTCTCTTCAGCCTCAACAACTATGTAACAAAATGATCCTAACAAAAATGTATAAGAGAACTGGTCAGACTCTTCTTTCCTGCAGTTCTAAAGTATATACTTGTGGTTTTCTTACATGGAATTCACACAATGCCATGCCATGTGTTTGTTAACCCATTGAGTGCCAGAGGGGAACGCAACGCCTTGCTTTGAAATGTGTTGCATACTTCTGTTACTTTATTAGCCCCTGTATAGAAAGATAACAAAGTTTAAGGCGGCTCAAGGTGTCCCGATGAATATATTCACCAACTAGCCAATGCCCAGGTGTAGAAAAGCTTATGATTGTGCTAAATGGATGGACAACCCTCCCGGGACTGATTCAAAATTCCAAAACAAAAAAATCCATAGCACTGAACATAACGCTGATCCGTTAAGATAAAATAACCAAAAAATATAATTAAGCAGTGACACTCGAAACGCGTTGATGTTGCTACTTCTCCTCCGGCTATCAGATGGGGTCTGAATATACGAGCATGTGAACGTGAAGTATTTGTCTATTTTATTATATTATTAATAAATATTTTTGGATATTTTATCTTAATGGATCAGCGTTATGTTTATTGCTATGGATTTTTTTGTATTGGAACTTTATTAGCCCCTACCACTTATGCTCAAAGAATTTCCCATGTGATTACTACCCTTTCCATAAGGGAGTACTTATGAATGTTACCTCTAACCCTTATACCCCCCTTGAGATCATGTTGTTTTGCTGTACTCTTTTTCGGATGAGAGTTGGTACCATGTTAGCCGGAGCAATACAGGAGGCAAATATAGTCAAGTTGATACCTTTAGTGGCAAACTAAGCAGATTTAGGATGCAAGATTTCAAGACCTCTTAAGTCTCTTCCTAAGAGAGATGTTTTCATATTTATCTGTATTAGACTTGTTCACTGCAAACATTTTTGGTAAAATTCTATTTTTCAGGCAAATTTTTTTTTTCCAGTCGGAGGATCTGAATTTCGGACCGGACCTGATCAACTCGGACAAATTCAGCAATAGTCCAAATTATTCGGCTGAATTTAAAAAAAACACTTTACAATATTCAATAAAAAATTAAAAATAAACAAATAAAAATAAAAAAATACATTAAAACTAAATTAATAATAATATTAAAACTCTAATGACACAGGAAGGGGTATTTTATAAACGCCTACACACTTATTAACCATTAATAGGGCAAATATGGGGTGAGTGGCAGCAATGTAACATGGCTGTGTGATACAAATGAATACACAACAAACACAAAAATAAAGCCCTGCGCTCAAACTCCCAGTACTCCTGAGCAGCAGCAATGGGTATAGTATACATCAGCCCAAATACATAGTACAAAAAATAGAGTTACCTGCACTCTGTCCCAAATCCCTAAGCACATTTAAAGGGATAGTAACAATTATTACTAATCCCTATTTTAAAGTCTTATTAAAAATAAATGTATTGCCCCCAGTGTGAGAGATAATCACTCCTAAAGTTGCCCTCTCCCTCCCCCTTCCCCTTAGTCAGCGTTCTAGCTGACTGCAGGGAAGCCTGTCATACGACTTTCAGGTAGCTCTGCAGCAGAGCCGCGATCACGTTGATAAAAAAAGAAATCTTTCACTGAAACGGTCTTCTACGTGTGCTTGGTTTGTGCTTGGTTTGCAAGCACACATAGAAGACCGTTTTAGTGAAATATTTTTTTTTTATTAATGCGATCGCGGCTCTGCTGCAGAGCCGCCTGAAAGTCGTACGACCAGATTTCCCTTCAGGCAGCTACTTTGCTGACTTCAGGGAGGGGGCAACTTTAGGAGCGATTATCTCTCAAACCATAAAGGTTTGAGAGATGACACTGGGGGCAATACGTTTATTTTTAATAGGACTTTAATATAGGGATTAGTAATAATTAAGTATTACTGTCCCTTTAAATAATTGGAGGCTTTTAGTTTCACTCCAATGGCCATTTGAATGTAAGCTCACCTGCTGTGCCAAGGCAAGCCTCATAGGTGAGTCCATCAGGACAAATACATAATTTTGAATTACTTTTCTTAAACTGCACCCATTACGTAACACATTATTACTGTGGTTTTTTTATTTTGTAATTTCTTAATTTTTTTCATAATAAATGAGAATTTATATATGTATATGTCACATCAAATTAAAGCCCTTTCTGCCCTTTAAAATATAGCATATAATATGTGTTTGTGCAACAAATGAAAAAGATAGGAATTTTGGTTGAACACACACATAGCAAAAATGCCAAAATTGCTTGCGTCCTTATGTGGTTAATATCTGCACTTTGCATGACCTGTAAAGCACCTGTTTTACCACATCTATTTTTAGCAGCATGTAGCAACATTTACACCGAAATTTCGGACTATGACTGTTTCAGAGTCTGACTTTTTTTTGTGGGCGGGCCTTGGCTTTCGGAAGGTCCAAATGATGACAAATACACCTTATTCATCTGAATTCCGAAATTGGCCGTACCGAATCGCACAAGTCTAATCTGTATAGCATGCCTGAGAAAGAGACCTAAGAGGTCTTGAATGCTTGCATCTTAAATCTGCTTATTTAGCCAATAAAGGTATCAACTTGACTGATATTTTGCCTCTTCTTTTTCAGAGCAATGCTCTCCTCCTGAACTCCATTAAATCCTTTAATCCCTATAGACTGCAAATGCCAGAAGGCAGTTTATCTTTCTGTTTGAATGTTTTTTTAATCTCCAAGGTTGTCAAGCCTCTGTGCACTATCCCACAGATTTTCACTGCAGAATGTGTTAGAACTTTATCAATAAATTATAATAAATATTAATATTTGGCGCTAATGTTACCGCACACAGTGAGATGAATGGATCTAGACGCACAATCCGCACACTGAGAACATTTGTAATAGGACAGCTAGCGGCACATGTGGCCTTGAACAGAACGAATCAGTAAACTGTACAGGGGATTAGTATAATTACCAGACTGTGTTACCAACACATAAAGATTAATTTCTCAAAAGCTATTTATTTTAAAGAAAAACAGACAATGCATTACATAGGAAGATTTTAATTCTCTTTAATTGAGTGCCAGAGTGGTACAGAATACAATGCATTCCGTACCACTCTGGCACTCAAAGCGTTAAAACAAACGACCTTGTCTTAAGACGACAGGAAGACCTTAACCTTTTGAGCGCCAGATGGGGTACGCAACGCATTGCTTTGCAATGCTTTGCGTACCCCTTTGACACTCAAAGCGTTAAATTCTATCTTTGTCCGTGATTCCCTGAATGTGTGGATCCAAACAAACCTGTGCTTATAAGACAGTTTAACCCTATGTGTGGTAGGGGCATCTCCAAAGCATTGTGAAGCATCCAAGGAGTTAATGTCACAATTTAAATGACTCTTCGATTATTTGTTATACTTTTTAATAATACTCTGTATATTCCAGTCTTTTCAGATCCGTATGGTTTTACCGTAAATTGATTGTAAAGTTCCCCCTCCGTTCGGGACGTCTACCTTCTTCCTGAAGATGTGAAAGCCGGCCCAGACGGATCGCAACAAGGGACATTTTGTGTCAGCATAAGGAAAACCCTGCTCCTATTTGTCTTCTCAAAGTTTAGACTTTTTTTTTTTATTTTCTCTGAAAAAAATTATGTTAATCAGACAAAAAAGTGTTGGCTAAAAGATTTTTTTCCTGAAAATACCTTACGCTAGATTAAAACACGCCCACTTTTAAGATGGCTGTTTCCTTTTGATGAAGATGGCTGAATCGGATGCAAAAACTTACATTGACATGTCTGAGAACTGACGGATAATGGAGTAAGAACTGTTTCATTCTGATTACAAACAATTTCAGTTACCAAAACTTTTTGAACATCTCGTCCTTAGTCCTTTTACCACCAAGTCACGATCTGACAATTTTATCATTATGAAGTCTTTTTGAACATTGTGTCCTTAGAATTAAATCTGATTGACAGCAAATCGTGTTTTCCTTTCTCATATCTGTTAGTTTTGTTACTACTAAATTCTGGTGCAAACTACCACAAAGTAGGGGACGCTGAAAAATGACTATTGTTTTAAAAGTGTTTTTTTTATCCTTTAGATTGACAGATAGATATGAGATAGATAGATAGATAGATAGATAGATAGATAGATATGAGATAGATAGATAAATAGATAGATAGATAGATAGATAGATAGATAGATAGATATGAGATAGATAGATAAATAGATAGATAGATAGATAGATAGATAGATAGATAGACAGACAGACAGACAGATAGATAGATATGAGATGGATAGATAGATAGATAGATAGATAGATAGATAGATAGATAGATAGAAGGATATGAGATAGATAGATAGATAGATAGATAGATAGATAGATAGATAGATAGATATGATGTAGATAGATAGACCAACATTTTCAGACAGACAAACAATGTCAGATAGATAGATATGAGATAGATAGATAGATAGATAGATAGATAGATAGACAGATAACCATGAGATACATAGATAGATATGAGATACATAAAAAGACAGATAGATAGATAGATAGATAGATAGATAGATAGATATGAGATAGATAGATAGATAGATAGATAGATAGATATGAGATAGATACATAGATAGATAGGCATGAGAGAAAGATAGATAGATAGATAGATAGATAGATAGACAGACAGACAGACAGACAGACAGACAGATAGATAGATAGATAGATAGATAGATAGATATGAGATAGATAGATAGATAGATATGAGATAGATAGATAGATAGATATGAGATAGATAGATAGATAGATAGATAGATAGATAGATAGATAGATAGATAGATACCATAGAGGCCAAATCACAAAATTTCCCAAGCTGCCATGGATTAAATAGGGGGTTTTAACCTTTACCATTCAAGGGGTTGAGAAACCTATTTTAAATCAATGGGATGGTTTATTTGTTCCCTATGGGGGAATTAGTTCACACAGTAATTGCTCCCGTTCTTCACACATACACAGGCCCCAGTGAGTGACGGAGGTCATAAATCTGTTTCTGTTTGAGCGACCGCTGAAGGACCATCCTGAACTCGAGGAGTTAACCAAAAGGACAGCTCTAAATGAAACCTTTAAAAAATGACACCCGGCTCTTTAAACAAACTAGTTATTGTGACGACCTATACTGAGGGATTCCTTTATTCTGGACTGGTAATGAATTCGGGAGAGAGGCCTGCGGAGATATTTACATCTGATTAGAGTTTAATGGGCCAGATCAGGCCTACCATCTGATCTCCATGGGAACCAAGCCTTTCTCAAGATTTTAAACAGGCCGCAGTGTCCTTTATTGTCCACTTTAAATGTGTCCTGTGAGGCCAATGGAATGAGAGTCTGAATGTATCAATTTGTTTCCCCTCTTTTATGCCTCTGCCCTGTCATGAATATATGGAGACTTCTCTCGGCTGGACAAAGGCGTGAGCTGATCTGGAGGTCATCGAGACATTATCCAGCTAGTCTATATTCAAAAGAAAAGCAGAGTCATTTGGGAACAAGCAAACTACTTCATAAAGTTCCATACTTGCCAGTATTTTAACATTTTAAGTGCCTGAGGGGTACGCTGCAATGTGTTTGTACCCCTCTTGCACTCAAAGGGTTAAAAAAATTCCAGGCACACCTCTCCCGTGCACATTACAGAGCGCATACCTCCCAAGTGTCCCTCTTTCTGAGATATTAGGGGTCCGTACCTCCCAAGTGTCCCTCTTTAGAAGGGATAGTCCCTCTTTGAGACCCAAATCTCTCAGTCCCTCGTTCCTACCCTGGTGTCCCTGTGTTTAGGAGATCAGACTGTGTGGTGTGTATGTAAGTGTATCACACTGGTGTTCCTGTGTTTAGGAGATCAGACTGTGTGATGTGTATAGAAATTTCCCACCCTGGTGTCCCTGTGTTTAGGAGATCAGACTGTGTGGTGTGTATATAAATGTATCACCCTGGTGTCCCTGTGTTTAGGAGATCAGACTGCGTGGTGTGTATATAAGTGTATCACCCTGGTGTCCCTGTGTTTAGGAGATCAGACTGCGTGGTGTGTATAGAAGTGTATCACCCTGGTGTCCCTGTGTTTAGGAGATGAGACTGTGTGGTGTGTATAGAAGTGTATCACCCTGGTGTCCCTGTGTTTAGGAGATCAGACTGTGCGGTGTGTATAGAAGTGTATCACCCTGGTGTCCCTGTGTTTAGGAGATCAGACTGTGCGGTGTGTATAGAAGTGTATCACCCTGGTGTCCCTGTGTTTAGGAGATCAGACTGTGTGGTATGTATATAAGTGTATCACCGTGGTGTTCCTGTGTTTAGGAGATCAGACTGTGTGGTGTGTATATTAGTGTATCACCCTGGTGTCCCTGTGTTTAGGAGATCAGACTGCGTGGTGTGTATAGCAGTGTATCACCCTGGTGTCCCTGTGTTTAGGAGATGAGACTGTGTGGTGTGTATAGAAGTGTATCACCCTGGTGTCCCTGTGTTTAGGAGATCAGACTGTGCGGTGTGTATAGAAGTGTATCACCCTGGTGTCCCTGTGTTTAGGAGATCAGACTGTGCGGTGTGTATAGAAGTGTATCACCCTGGTGTCCCTGTGTTTAGGAGATCAGACTGCGTGGTGTGTATATAAGTGTATCACCCTGGTGTCCCTGTGTTTAGGAGATCAGACTGCGTGGGGTGTATATAAGTGTATCACCCTGGTGTCCCTGTGTTTAGGAGATCAGACTGTGTGGTGTGTATAGAAGTGTATCACCCTGGTGTCCCAGTGTGTAGGAGATCAGACTGTGTGGTGTGTATATAAGTGTATCACCCTGGTGTCCCTGTGTTTAGGAGATCAGACTGCGTGGTGTGTATATAAGTGTATCACCCTGGTGTCCCTGTGTTTAGGAGATCAGACTGTGTGGTGTGTAGAGAAGTGTATCACTCTGGTGTCCCTGTGTTTAGGAGATCAGACTGTGTGGTGTGTATAGAAATGTATCACCCTGGTGTCCCTGTGTTTAGGAGATCAGACTGTGTGGTGTGTATAGAAGTGTATCACCCTGGTGTCCCTGTGTTTAGGAGATCAGACTGCGTGGTGTGTATATAAGTGTATCAACCTGGTGTCCCTGTGTTTAGGAGATCAGACTGTGTGGTGTATAGAAGTGTATCACCCTGGTGTCCCTGTGTTTAGGAGATCAGACTGTGTGGGGTGTATATAAGTGTATCACCCTGATGTCCCTGTGTTTAGGAGATCAGACTGTGTGTTGTGTATAGAAGTGTATCACCCTGGTGTCCCTGTGTGTAGGAGATCAGACTGTGTGGTGTGTATATAAGTGTATCACCCTGGTGTCCCTGTGTTTAGGAGATCAGACTGTGTGGTGTGTGTATATAAATGTATCACATTGCTCCACAGCAATAAAACTCACATTAATGCTTGTTTAATCTTCAAAGTATGTGTTTATATATTAGTCTAAAATAATTTGGCCTTGCTCTAAATCTTTAATTAAGTTAAACAAAGAGGAGTCAATAGGTAACGAAATAACCTAAAAATTCTCTTTGATTTCCCGCCCACCAGCCACACCCCCAAAAATGTCCCCCTAAAACATAAGTGTCCCTCTTTGGCCATCTGAAATGTTGGGTGGTATGAGATGTCATCTCCCAGCTCTTTGCATTACTACAGAGCCCACGAGGGAGCTCAGCAGTTACAGGTCTGTGTCGAAGAAGGCACAGACCTGACCGGGTGGGGGGTTAGTGTGCGCGGCAAGGCTAATTCAACCCTTTAGTGACCGGCCGCGCGCAGACGCGACCAGAACTTAACATCTGCCGAACATTTTTTTTTTTTTTTTTTTTTAAAGAATCCGGAGTCGCCGAACGGCGTGCAGCCAGAGGGGACCCGGATTTCCGAGACGTACATGAACGTCCTCTGTCCACAGGGGACTTCTGCTCGGGACGTACATGTACGTCCTCGGGCAGTAAGGGGTTAAAATAATAATAATAATTTTAAAAAAACGGGTCCCAGTGACAGGCGCCCCTCTGCAGGGTGTGTCTGTAGGCAGATGCCTACTCTACCTTATGATAAATCCGGCCCTGGATCCGGCCTCCAGACGAGGTTGCTGGGTGGCCCATGTACACAGGCTTTTCAACTGGTAATAAATGTAACACAATGCGCTATTTTATCCAGCTTACTTTTCTGTAGTCCATAAGATATTAAATGGAGGATCCCCGTCCCACCTCTTCTGGCCGCCTCCCACTGAATCTGCAGTCTGGTCCCGGGACCGGACAGATGCAGTGAGGGACAATCTTGAGTCAGTCAGTATAAGGACCCCTCCCCTTGATGAAGGAGGGCAGGATTTCCCTTTTCTTACTGAAGTCTGTCCCTCGCCGCATCTGTCCGGACCAGACTGCAGATTCAGAGTGATGTGGCCAGAAGGGGGATCATTCTACATTTAAGTCATTAAGGGGTTAAACCTGCCCTTCTATGGAAAATCAAACATTACCAGCAACGAAATAACACGTGAAATCATACAAATAAGCAATATTAACATGTGGAGAAGCTCGTGGAATATGAGACTGAGACTCAGTTTTCAAACCAGGGACAGCAGGATCTCCGGGCACTGATCAAGAACCAGGGAGCGTCCTGAGAAATCAGGAACAGTTGGTAGGTATGTAATAATATATTTATATACCATTACCAATTTCTACAGAGCATGATACAGAGAATGTTTCAGGCATAGTGCGTCTTGCCCCACAGAGCTTACAATCTAAGTTTTTGGTGTCTGAGGTCCAGGGAGATAAAATGACTCGCCTAAGGAGCTGCTGCCACTGGGAACTGAACCAGGTTTTCACAGCTTCTCAGCCAGTTCTTCACTTCAAAAAAAAAAAAAAAAAAAAAAAAAAAAAAAATCACTGATTTAACCCTTTGAGTGCCAGAGGGGTAAGTAACGCCCTCTGGCACTCAAAGGGTTAAATACTTGAAGCCACCACTTCTACCTTGCATATACAGCAAATTCCTGCTGATTTTATCCTATGAGTACTGCAATCTCTTTTACACATTCTGCATTGTCGATGAAAACGTGATCAAATATTTATATTACAATAAAAAAGCGTCAGTTAAACAAATGGAAATTGTTTATTTGTTCCCCATGGTGAATTTGATGTGACTCAGAATTACTCAGCTTTACTTTATGCATAAGGCCCTAAAGAACAATTCTTTCCGATGAAATTTACTCTGTGCCTTAGGTTAAAAATGTACTTTCTGGGACAAAACAACGACAGAATTCCCCAAACTCCCATTAAATAGACCTATTACCTTGAATTTTTTTACATATTTGAAAATGTCATTAAAAACATATATATATATGAAATATTCACACTTTTTTCTTGGAAGAGAGAAAGTGAAAGTCTCCTGGTGTAGCCAAGAGCTCAATTATCACATGAAATGTCCCTGAAAACTTTAATTAGCATATGGAACATCACTGAAAAATGTAATTATCATAGAAAATGTCACTGGTGCTCCACATACACCACAATTAGCATACATTAGCATATGGTAACGAGAATGAATGTACATCTGCTTGTCTTTTGGATAACATTACGTATAGGCATTTTTTAATGACGTTTTCAAATATGCAAACTGGAATCAAGATGACAGCTCCAGTCTAAATTTAGTTTTTTTACCCATTAACTGCGAAAGAGTGCCTCCAACGCATAGCAAAGCATGCCTAGCGTTACAATCCCCACGCCCCCCACATCCAGTCTGGCGGTGGGGGGAGGGGCTTAGACATCAGCTATACATATATCATGGACACTTAAATGGTTGTGAAGAACAGATTGAGTGCAGGTTATGTGACTCTGTTACCAGCGGCTGGGAATTTGGCAGCACTACACATGTATGTTTATTTAATGCAGAATTAGACTGGGGGCCAGTGATAAACTGAGTTAACTCCTTGTATACCAGAGAGAATGTTAACAAGTTGATCAGCAACACATTGGCAGGGGTGATTTTCCGTAGAGAAAAGTGTGATGTCACCTTAGTCTTGGTAGAGAAAGTACCAAAAAATATGTAGAGTCACAGATAAAAGATACTCGTTCACAGAAAAATGACACAGGATCACTGAGAAATAATACAGTCACTAACCGGGCTGAAAAATCATCACAGGAGCTTAATCCGTGCAAGATTTTTCTTTTCATTTCATAAACCTGTTTTTATTTCTTCCATATGGATTATATTAACATTTCTATTTAATAAAACATAGTTGTCTAAAAAAAAAGTATGTATGTGTTGATGTATGCATGTATATATATATATATATATATATTTATGTGTGTATGTGTGTATGTATGTGTTTATGTATGTGTGTGTGTGTATATGTTTATGTATTTGAGTATGTATGTACGTGTTTATGTTTTCATGTGTTTATGTATGTGTGTGCGTATGTATGCATGTGTATGTATATGTGTATATGTAGCTGTGTATATGAATGTGTGTGTCTGTATGTGTTTACGTATGTCTTTTTATGTATATGTATGTGTATGTGTATGCATGTGTTTAGCTACGTATGTATGTGTGTGTATGCATGTATATGTGTGTATATGTACGTTTGTGTATATATATATGTGTGCGTGTATAGGAATGTGTGTGTTATGTGTATATGAATGTGTGTGTATTTATGTATCTGTATATGAATGTGCAGGCCCGGACTGGCCATCGGGTATACCAGGCATTTGCCCGGTGGGCCAGTCCGGGGCCGGTCCAGTCATTTAAAAAAAAAATTAATCATTAAACAGGTTTTGGCTATCTTTCACTTTCTGAAAGACGTCCACCTCTTTACAAGTTTCCTGGTGGGCAGGCAATCAATGTGCGGCCGTGCTGTGCACAGCACGTGATTATAAGCTCCGCCCACGAACGCCCGCCGCCGCCCCCCCGTGGGCTGCTCAAAAAATAAAAGTTGGCTGCTCAGCCTTAAAGGGATAGTAATACTTAAAATGTAAAAAAAATATGTTGTAGGGTTTATCCCCCTGAGTAAAACAAGAGTACTCCCACTGCTGAAAGGTGTTTCATTCAAAAGTTATTAACTTTCAAAGTTGAATTTTTTAGGTGCAATATCACAGTGGCCTGAAATTGTACTGTGGCGCTGTTGCTACACGATCCTATGGACAGCTCTGGTCCCAGGACCATAAATCTCCATAGGATGGTGTAGCAACAGCGCCACTGTACAATTTCAGGCCACTGTGATATTGCACCTAAAAAATTCGACTTTGAAAATTAATAACTTTTGAATGAAACACCTTTCAGCAGTGGCAGTACTCTTGTTTTACTCAGGGGGATAAACCCTACAACATATTTTTTTTTACATTTTAAGTATTACTATCCCTTTAAATGCCCGAGCCTATTTTTTGTCCCAGTCCGGGCCTGTGAATGTGTGTATGTATGTGTGCGTATATGAATGTGTGTGAATGAATGTGTTTATGTGTATACGAATGTGTGTATTTATGCATATGAATGTATGTATGTATGTGTTGATGTATGTATGTATGTATGTGTATATGAATGTATGTCTGTGAGTATGTATGCATGTATGTGGTTATGTATGTATGTGTATATGAATGTGTGTGTGCGTTTTTGTATGTGTTTATGTATGTATGTTTTATACATGTGCATTCATTTCGTAATTTGAAATGAACCAAAAATCAAGTGTTTTGTGAGATCAGACAAGGACGGCATACTAATAGAACGGTGCACTAAGTAACAGATTAATGAATGATACCTTCAGTGTTTTCATGTAAATCAATTTGCTAGTTGATTCAGTGCTTTCAGTTGAGTTTCTGCTGGGAAGGGACTGTGTGAAGGAGGGTACAGAACAAATGATTGATGCACAGACTAGCCAATAGTATTCTGGTGCAGACTCCTTGATTGTGGCTGTGATTGATTGTTGCAGCAGCCTGTGAATCTCTGTTTTTTATTTGTGATGTTTTATACTGATTTCCAAGGGGATGGCCCCTCAAACTTAAATAATCTTGATAGAGTTCTTTTTTTCTTACTTTTAATTTAGCAGACGGACCAGTGTTCTAGTTAGTGTAATGATCTCCTCTCCTTGTATTTAAAAAAAAAATACAATTATCAATATTATCTTCATAGTTTTCCTGATCGTCTTCCTTTTAGAGCTAGGGGCTAGAGACAGTTCTAATATAAGATCCCCTCATTGGAAGGACATTGGATTTGTGAGGGTGAATGTCCTGGGGGAATTCTTTGGCTGGCAATGGAAACCTTTAACCCTTTGACTCACTTAAAGGAATAGTAATACTTCGTTTTATCTTTATTTTATTTTGTAGGCATTAAAAAAACATGAAGAACGATTTAAGTCTTATCTCTCAAACCTTTATGGTTTGAGAGATATTCACAAGCAAAGTTTCCCCTCCCGCCCCTTTTACCTAGTGTAAGCCATCTCTTCTCAGATGTGGAATCCAGTCCATAGACCAGACAGATAACAGAAGGGGACAATCTTCTTCCTATGAGAACAATGAAAGCCCTGCCCCCCTTGACAAGTTTTTCAGGTTTTTCCCTTATCTTAATTGAAGATTGTCCCTCTCTGCAGTCTACCTGGGCACCTCCCTTCTGATCTGGCTGAGCAGTGTTACATCAGTAAAAGGGGCGGGAGGGGGATACTTTGTAATTGAATTACTCTTGAACTACAACTCTGACAGAATTGAAATAACACTCTCCAAAGTCCAAATACTATGATGATTAATTAGAGCTGCTTTTATTATGAAACATTACTATCCCTTTAACCCTTTGAGTGCCAGAGGAGTACCCAACGCATTGCGGAGCAATGCGTCGCGTACCCCTCTGGCATTCAAAGGGTTAACATGTTATTTCTGGAGAACACTTTCTGTATACATAAAACAAAGAGTTGGCCATTGTTTTTGTAACTAAGTGTAATTCTCTATTATGTGTGGGTCCTTGTCAAAGCAGCTTCATTCCAGCCACATCTCATGATTTAAAGAGGAATCACACTTCACTGAGAAAAGGGAACAGAACAGAGTGGGTGTGAGTGTGTATAAAACATATATAAACATGGACTTACATAAACACTAGGCAAAAGTTCACATGGTGGGGAGGACGGAAAGTGTTAGAAAATATATGGGTAATTTATTACTATATTTATAGAATAACTTAGATAAGGATGGATCTGTGTCACTTCCCATGGTAAGGCCGTTTCCGCCAATATCTTCCCACGGCAACATGGGGTGAATTAATGTGTGTGTGTGTGTAGTTGTGTGTATGTGTGTATGCATGCGTGCACGAGTAATGATGTATACAAGTAAGCTCTCACGAGCAGGGCCCTCTGATCCTCCTGTTCTACACATCTGATTGTACTATTTAATACCTCTGTATGTCTATTCCCCAATTGTACAGCGCTGCGGAATTAGTTGGCGCTATATAAATAAAGAATAATAATAATAATAATAATACAAGTGTGTGTGGATGTAAGAGTGAACTCTGGAATGTTAAGCTTATTACAATCGTAGAAAGATCCACATTCTCAGGAACGTCTCTCCTATTGCATGGAAATTCCTGCAGGAAAAAAAAATCTCTTATCCTTACTTGGAATATTTGATAAGTATATTACCTGGCCAGAATCCTCTGTTAAAGGGATAGTAATACTTTATTATTACTATGCCCCATATTGTAGATATTTGTAAAATAATTTAATAGCCCCCAGGTTCATCTCTGAAACCTTTATGGTTTGATAAATAACCAAAGGCAAAGTTCCCCCCTCCCTCCCCCTTCACTGAAGTCAGCGTTGTACTGACTGCAGGGGAAGTCTGTCGTATGACAGGCTTGCAGCTCTGCAGCTGAGCTGAGATCCCGTTAGTGAAAAATAATTATTTCACTGAAACAGTCTTCTACATGTGATTGGTTTGTGATTGGTTTACAAGCACATGTAGAAGACCATTTCAGTGAAATAATTCTTTGTCACTAACACGATCGCTGCTCTGCTGCAGAGCCGCATGATGAAAGTCAGACCGGATATCCCTGCAGTCAGTACAACGCTGACTTCAGGGAAGGGGGAGGGAGGGGGGATCTTTGCCTTCAGTTATCTCTCAAACCATAAAGGTTTGAGAGATGAACCTGGGGGCTATTAAATTATTTTGCAAATATCTACAATATGGGGGATAGTAATATTAAAGTATTACTATCCCTTTAAGAGTGCTGGTTGCATAAGCTCAAGTTACAGCCAATAGACGCAGCTTTTTGTTCCCACAATGCAAGCTAAATAGCGCATGAAGCGAAAAATCTAAGGAATCTAGTTAACGCTCAGTGTTTTACATAGTGTCAAACATGAACTATGAGTTAATTCCACAATCACATTAGGCCCCCATATCAATTCATCTGCGGGTCACTAGTATGGTGATGCCTAGTTGCACATGCGTGCATGTGTTTTCACTGCTGTTCTGCTGTAGCATTTAACATGCTTTAGGGAATCAACAACTTCCCTTAACACCTTAATGACTGCCCTATCCGGCGACCGGCGGCTGTTATGGATCACTGAGGATTTTTTTTACCAATGCATTCTGGGATGCCAGTACAGCCATCCCAGAATTTCATGACGTGCTGGAACCAGCATGATTGTCCTGGCACGGCATTGGTTCCTGCAGTAGATCACAAATGTGTTTACCGTTCTATAGATTTCAGTGGAAGCTAATGTATTTTTAACTGGCAGTAGATTGTCACAGCACAGATAACAGAATACCAAACTGACTTAAATTACATTATTATTTTCCAAAAGGCCATAAAAGAATCAGACCCCACATGGCATTGTCATTCCTAAAAAAGGCATTTTGTTCAAATCCACTCATTATTTTTTTTAAGACTTACATTTACTTGTCTTTTAGAGAAAAGACAAGTAAAAGGAAATCTTATCACATTGTACAAGTATATGAGAGGTCAATACAAGGATCTCTGTATTGAGCTATTCATTCCAGGGCCTGATGAAATTACCAGGGGACACTCCTTGAGATTAGAGGAAAGGAGGTTTCAACTAAAGCAGAGGAAGGGGTTTTTTATAAAGATGAGCGAGCACCCCGATGCTCGGGTGCTCGGGTGCTCTGACCGAGCACCCCCTGATGCTCGAGTGCTCGGCCGAGCACCCGAGCCCCATTCAAATGAATGGGAGCACTCGAGCATTAAACCAGGCACCCCCTGCTCTGATGAGCGGAGGGTGCCTGGTCAATGTCCCCCTTCATCTCCGCTATGCCCCTCTTCCACAATGTCCCCCTTCATCTCCTATGCCATAGCGGAGATGAAGGGGGACATTGTGGAAGAGGGGCATAGCGGAGATGAAGGGGGACATTGTGGAAGAGGGGCATAGACTCTATGCCCCTCTTCCACAATGTCCCCCTTCATCTCCGCTATGCCCCTCTTCCACAATGTCCCCCTTCATCTCCTCTATGGCATAGGAGATGAAGGGGGACATTGTGGAAGAGGGGCATAGCGGAGATGAAGGGGCACATTGTGGAAGACGGGCATAGCGGAGATGAAGGGGGACATTGTGGAAGAGGGGCATAGAGTCTATGCCCCTCTTCCATAATGTCCCCCTTCATCTCCGCAATGCCCCCTTCATCTCCGCAATGCCCCCGTACCTCCATTCCCTGGTGGTCCAGCGGAGCGTCTTCGGATCTGTGCCTCTTCCGGCACAGATCCTCTTCACCCGAGCATGTCGGGCGAGCACATGGCGGTACTCGTACGAGTACCGCCATGTGCAGAGCAGAGCGATGCTCGAGCCGATCCGAGCATCGGCCGAGCACGCTCGCTCAACACTAGTTTTTTACCTTAAGGTCTGTAAAATTGTGGAATTCTTGCCCAAGGCTGTGTTAATGGCAGATACAATGGATACATTTAAGTAAAAAGATTAGATACATTTCTTTCAAAAGGAAACATACAGGGTTATACTGTGTATTAGTAGGAAAAACAAGAAGTTTAGATAACAACAAAGGTTGAACTTGATGTACTTGTGTCTTTTTTCAACCTAATCTACTAAGTTATTATATTACTATAGTTTCACATGTTCATTGAATGAATCAATTTTTCACCAGGCCAACAGAAAAATCTAGTGAAAAGACTGACATCAAATCACAAATTGATAGGTCTTATGGGATAATATACACTTTCATTTAACCCTTTGAGTGCCAGTGGGTAAGGAAAGCAACGCATTCCATACCCCTCTGCATACCTTCCAACACTTCTGTTTTAGGTGGCGTTTCTAGGGGCGTGACTGGTAGGCGGGGCATTTCCAAGAATTTTTCGGTTACTGCTTGACCTATCTGCACCTCCTTGTGTATCTAATTAATGATTTAGAGCAAGACCAAAGTATTTTAATTATGCAGATTCATTTATAAACACATGTACTGAAGATTAACAATGCATTTATGAGAGTTTTATTGCTGTGGAGCAATGTAATACACACCACTCATTCTGATCTCCTAAAAAGAGGGACAAAAGGGTAGAAAAGAGGGACAGAGGGATTTGGGTCTCAAAGAGGGACTGTCTCTCCTAAAGAGGGACACTTGGGAAGTATGCATCTGGCACTCAAAGGGTTAACGTAGGCCTGACATCCTAAAAAATGTTCAGTACATTTTAAGACAGTTAAAGGGATAATAGCACTTAATATGTAAAATATATATATATATATATATATTATGTTTTATCCTCCTGAGTAAAACAAGGAACTTCCACACTGAGAGGTGCTTTATTCAAACGTTATTACACCTTAAACTTGAGTTTTATTTAGGTGCAATATCTCAATGGCCTGGAAGTTTGCAATTTATGGTCAACTGACCAGGTCTGTCTGTAGGATGGTGCAGCAACAGCGTCACTGCAACTGCAACGTTTCAGGCCATTAAGATACTACACCTAAAAAAATGCAAGACTGAGCTGCAATGACTTTTGAAAAAATACCAATCAATAGTGGAAGTTCCCTTGTTTTACTCAGTAGGATAAACCTTCGAATAAATATATTTTTTTACATATTAAATGTTACTATCCCTTTAAGGTGGTGGGTTCACTTTCAACCAATGGACATTTTGATTTATTTTATGCGGATGGATCGCTCCAGGCTGCTCCACTTGAGCTCTGCGTGTATGGCCTGTGTGCATGGAGGAGTGCTTCCATGAACAACAAGGTCAGTACAAAGAGCCAACCATCCAATGAATTATTTATGCAAAGAACTGAGCTAAGGACGACAGGTCATCCATTAAGACTAGAGGAAAGGCGCTTTCGACTAAAACAAAAGCAGGGATTCTTTACAGTATGGCTGGTAAAGCTATGAAATTCTTTGCCTCGAGATGTGGCGCTTGCAGATACTACTGCTTTCAAAAAAGCAATGGACGCCTAGCTAGCATAGAACAATACTGAGAATTATGACAGTTGGCTTTATTACAGATAGGATGTTGACTCACGGAAATATCTGACTGCCGTTTGGAGCAGGAAGGAATTTTTTTACCCACTTGGGGCTAAATTGAATATGGCTTCAATATTGTTGTTTTTTATGCTTTTTTTGGATCAGCAGGGGTGATTTGGCATGGGCTGGACTTGATGGACGCATGTATTTTTTTCAGCCTCATTACTATGTTACTATGTAACACTTTTGTTTTGCGGAGCATTAGTAGCCTTGAACCGCTCTCACCCTTCTGAGTTGATGTGACTGTTTCCAACTTCTGTTTACCTGAAACAGAACACCACAAACACAGTTTATCCTTAAACTCCTCTTGAATGGGGTAACAATTAAAGCTGTTTCCAAGTCAGAGAATGGAAAGACATTACATGCCGTTACACGCGGATGGTTTGCATTGTGTTTAACTTGTAACAGCGCTGATTTCGGTGCTATGTAAACATGCAGTAACACGATAGGAGATGAGGCCCTGACATATTTGCACATCCCAGGACAATTCTTTAAAGAGAATCGTTTATTTACCATACACAAGGAACACACACACAACTACAGTAACATTACAAAGCAACCGATTTACCAAATGACAGATATTTGGGGAAGTGTTGAATTAAATAATATTGCCCCGAGGGGGGTACCAACTGCGGGAATCACAGGGATGACGTTTACAGTATACAGGAGGACAATACACACAAGGAGGTGCTTTGAGTTCAAAAGTGGAGTAATTCTGGGGTAAACCAACTGCATCAGGGAGTGTAAATGAAGTCACACTAATTCAAATTGAGTTTTTTTAACCCCTCTCTTGCATTCAAGGGGTTAAAAGACATTCTTAAGTTCATCGGAGATTTTGGGAACTGTTATTTTCCTCCCCTGTAATTCGGTTGTTTTGCTCCATTGAGGAATGTACAATTCCTCCAGCACAGATACATTAGGGTTAATCTCCATTCTCCAACCCAACAGCTGCCCCTCAGGGTATACACTAGGGCAGGGTTGAGCAACGTCAGGGTCTCCAGCTGTCTCCTGACTACATCTCCCAATATCCCAGATGATGAGAGTTGCAGTGTGGTAGCAGCTGGAGAGCCTCAGGTTGTCTGCCCCTGCATTATTGCATATAATTACCAGGGGAGTAAGATGGCTTGTGTGTTTGGAGAAGCTAATAATATTTTATTAGCTACAAAACTAGTAAGGGGAAAGGAAAGTTTTAGTTATGAAGAAAGGCTAGAAAAGTTAAATTTGTACACGCTAGAGAAATGGCGTCTTAGAGGGGATATGATAACACTGTATAAATATGTTCAGGACCCATACACAGGGCTCTCCAAAGACCTGTTAATTAACTGAACAGGACAAGGGGTCACCTGCTTAGAACTGAGGAAAGGATATTTCATCTACAACAGCGGAAGAGATTCTTTACGGTAAGGACAGTAAAGGTATGGAGTTCACTGCCTGAGGAGGTGGTGCTATCAAATACATTAGATGCCTTTAAAAAGGGCCTGGATACTTATTTAAAAGAGCAGAACATAGAGGGCTACGTACGTTAGTATTGGGATTAATATTTATTTAGTGCTTGTTGATCCAAAGAGAAATCTGATTGCCATTTGGAATCAAGAAGGAATGTTTTCCCCCATTCAAAGCAGAATTTGAAATTGCTGTGTTCAGGTTATTTTTGCCTTCTTTCAGATCAATGACAGTAAACAGGAATAGGAAAAGGATTGAGCTAGATGGATGCAAGTCTTTTTTCAACCTAAACTACTATGTAACTATGCAACTATATTCAAGGACGACTACCACTAAAATCTGCATTGCAGTTTATTTCAGGGAGGCTGAGCCTCCACTGGCCTTCATAATTCTCCTCCTACAGTGATTGCATCAGTGATAATCGGAACACACACACACACTCATCTTGAAAAAGCACACGGAGACCTGCCCCAGACATATCCTCTACGGACAAAGGCGAGGATGATTCACTGATTTGCTGAGTTCTCTGGTAACTCCTCCCACTCCTAGCCCAGTTCCACCAAATCCCGCCCTCCTCCCCTGGCCAGTTCAAGGCAAACTCTGGCTTTCTACATCCCAGTTCCACCCACCTCAATTAAGACCCACTTACATTTTCACATCATTTGGCCACGCCCATTTGTATCCCTTATTGTTACTCCAGGGGAGCTTGAAAAGTTTCCAGGTTTATTGATAAGACTTCAACGCCGGCAGGCTTTTGGTTTCTAATAGAAATTAATTAATACATGAAACTCAGATGATATTGAAATTATGTGAACTTGTCATTGTCTTTACTTTCCAAGAACCAATACTGTATATATAATAGATGGGTGGATGAATAGATAGATAGATAGATAGATAGATAGATAGATAGATAGATAGATAGATAGATATGGAATAGATAGATAGATAGATAGATAGATAGATAGAAGATAGATAGATAGATAGATAGATAGATAGATAGATAGATAGCAGATAGATAGATAGATAGATAGATAGATAGATAGATAGATAGACAATATTAGATAGATAGATAGATAGATAGATAGATAGATAGATAGATAGAAGATAGATAGATAGATAGATAGATAGATAGATAGATATTAGATAGACAATATTAGATAGATAGATAGATAGATAGATAGATAGATAGATAGATAGATAGATAGATAGATAGATAGATAGACAGCAGATAGATAGGAGATAGATAAATAGATAGATAGATCGATAGATAGATAGATAGATATGAGATAGACAGATAGATAGATAGATAAATAGATAGATAGATAGATAGATAGATAGATAGATAGATAGATAGATAGGTAGATATTAGATAGACAATATTAGATAGATAGATACATAGATAGATAGATAGATAGATAGATAGATAGATAGATAGATAGATAGATAGATAGATAGACAGCAGATAGATAGGAGATAGATAGATAGATAGATAGATAGATAGATAGATAGATATGAGATAGATAGATAGATAGATAGATAGATAGATAGATAGATAGGAGATAGACAGATAGATAGATAGATAGATAGATAGATAGATAGATAGATAGATAGGAGATCGATAGATAGATATGAGATAGATAGATAGGAGATAGATAGATAGATAGATAGATAGATAGATAGATAGATAGATAGATATGAGAAAGAAAGAAAGAAAGAAAGAAAGAAGAAGAAAGAAAGAAAGAAAGAAAGAAAGAAAGAAAGAAAGATAAATAGATACATAGATTAGATGGTGGCTGTGTAAGTCCAGCGATGTAGATGCAAAATGAATGAGTAGCAATTTTGAGGATGAGCTTTAGAGAGCAACAACCTCCCTTTATCAAGCCAAAAGAGATACTAAATATCAGAATGAAACATTAAAATTAGATGATAGAGGCAATACGTAGGTTAAGAAAACGCACACCCCAGCTTCACTGTGAACGGAATGTGGAGAAGGGGTTTTGATGACAGACGAAGAGAGGGAGCGAGAGAGTAATGAATTATATACCAACATAACTGTTAAGAATATCACATGAGGAAGAATGCTCAATACGAACTTGAGGAAAATGAAGAACTGTCATATGAAGTTTTGGTAATGGATGGATCCATATAAACAATGTGGTGAATGTGTACACACCTGTATAAAATACAAATAACATTATTAAAAGAAGACTCTAGTGCAATGTGAAGCAATTACTTTTTGCTCTTTCTAGGATTCAAGGAACCAAAGGAGCAGTAAGGGATAGTAATACTTCGTTTTATCTTTATTTTATTGTGTAGGCATTAAAAAACATGAACAACGATATAAGTCTTATCTCTCAAACCTTTACGGTTCGAGAGATATTCACAAGCAAAGTTTCCCCTCCCGCCCCTTTTACCTAGTGTAAGCCATCTCTTCTCAGATGTGGAATCCAGTCCATAGACCAGACAGATAACAGAAGGGGACAATCTTCTTCCTGTGAGAACAATGAAAACCCTGCCCCCCTTGACAAGTTTTTCAGGGTTTTCCCATATCTTAATTGAAGATTGTCCCTCTCTGCAGTCTACCTGGGCACCTCCCTTCTGATCTGGCTGAGCAGTGTTACATCAGTAAAAGGGGCGGGAGGAGGATACTTTGTCATTGAATTACTCTTGTACTACAACTCTGACAGAATTGAAATAACACTCTCCAAAGTCCAAATACTATGATGATTAATTAGAACTGCTTTTATTATGAACCATTACTATCCCTTTAAGAAATCCTACTTCTTCTGAGACTGACGGACAGGCCTCTTGCTTTAGAGGCATCTGTGCACCTGCGCCGTCAGTCACTTCCTGTTACCTTAAGGTACAATACAGCGCCTCCTAGAGGAGACCGGGACGGACAGCGCAGGAGCGCAGATGTCTGCACACAAGCCTGGTCAGTAGTCTTTATTAAGGGTGATAGTTCCGCTTTGAGCTATGGGAATGCAGCTCTATGAGCACACTGCCTGTAGTTTAACCCTTTGAGTGCCGGAGAGGTAGCCGGTGCATTGCATTCAAAAGGTTAACCCTTTGAGTGCCAGAGGGGTACGCAACGCATTGCAAAGCAATGCGTTGCTTACCCCTCTGGCGCTCAAAGGGTTAAAAGCGTTGTATGCTGCCCCTTTACCTCAGTGGGAACGTGGGGCAGTTTCCGTTTGGCCCCATGGTGGCACTTGGCACCACATTTCTCCAGTTCTTATAACGACAGCCGCCTTACAGAATATCCACCTATTTACTGCTGTGCAGGATGACTGGACGCCACTTCAGGGTAAACCATTAGACTAATGAACGTGGAGATTGGAAAAGCAGCTTTCTCAAGTGGGTCCAGGAATCACTTGGGACTTGTCAGACATCTGCTTTAGAGATGGGATAAAAGCCTCTAGTTTGTGAACAGGGCACTTAAACAAGACATCCCCCCCCCCTTCCTCTGCTCTGTCTCAGTCTCCATTTCTCTCTGCCCGCGTCTCTCTCCAATCCGTCTGGCCGTGGTGGCTCATTCAGTTCTTTGTGGCTGCTGGTTTTCCGGGCAATGCAGTCACGCACTCAGCTTATTCATCCCATTCTCGTATCAAGGGGAGGATGAATGACTGGGAAAGAGGGGAGACGTCAGCGCAGAGCACTGCATAAGAGGAATGTCGGAAGGGAAAAATGGAGCAATTTTGGTGCCAAGCAAATGCACCGCAGTGAAACAGACAGATCGTTTGTTAGGAAGGACAACACCAGTTTGTGCTTTGATTAATTATTTAAAGGGATAGTAATACTTCGTTTTAACTTTATTTTATTTTGTAGGCATTACAAAAACATGAAGAATGATATAAGTCTTATCTCTCAAACCTTTATGGTTTAAGAGATATTCACAAGCAAAGTATCCCCCTACCGCCCCTTTTACTGATGTAACACTGTTCAGCCAGATCAGAAGGGAGGTGCCCAGGTAGACTGCAGAGAGGGACAATCTTCAATTAAGATAAGGAAAAACCTGAAACGCTTGTCAAGGGGGGCAGGGATTTCATTGTTTTCATAGGAAGAAGATTGTCCCCTGGTGTTATCTGTCCAGTCCATGGACTGCATTCCACATCTGAGAAGAGATTGTTTACAGTAGGTAAAAGGGGCGGGAGGGGGAAACTTTGCTTGTGAATATCTCATAAACCATAAAGGTTTGAGAGATAAGACTTATATTATTCTTTGTGTTTTTTTTAATGCCTACAAAATAAAATAAAGTTAAAACAAAGTATTACTATCCCTTTAACCCTTTGCGTGCCTCTGGCACTGCTGTGCAACTGTTTCCCTGGTGTACCACCCAGGGACGTGCACAGACATTTTGGGGGTCAGGGGCTCAAATGAAAAAAGGGAACTTCTCGTAATTATTTATTCAAAATATATATTTAAAAAAAAAAAGGGCACGAGGGCACTTTGGACAAAAAGGGCAGGTGCTCAAGCCCCCCTTGGTGTCTATGTGTGCACGTGCCTGGTTCCACCTATTACCAATTGCTGTACATAGAAACACACTTGCAGGGATTAGGCACACGAAGACCTAGGAGGAGATTCACTAAGCGGTGATAAACAGGTGATAAAGTGGAGATAACTTCTCCAGTGATATCACTTCTCCAGTTCCTATGTTATTCTATGGAGCCTATGCACTAAGATTTCAGGAACTTTGGAGATATTGGTACATAGGCTCTATAGAATAGCACAGGAAATGGAGAAGTGATAACATTGGAGAAGTTATCTCAATTTTATCACCTGTTTATTACCGCTTAGTGAATCTCCCCCATTTTCTTGCATTTCAGGGAAAATTAACAGCTCCTATTACCTTACCAGAAAATCTAACGGCCCTTATGATGTTTGCTTTTGTGACTGTGTTCAATACATATTTTGAATCAGTGCTGGGTGTCCTGTGGGTGTCCTGTTCATGGAAATGACAGTTGGTAGCAAAGGCGTAACCAGAAGCCTCGGGGCCCTGGTACAAAAAGTGCCACATGCCCCCTCCACAATGCCCCCATCTCCTACCTGGTGCTTCCATGTGGTCCTCTTAGTAATGCAAAGTGCTGGCAGATGATGTCATCTCCCGGCGCTCTGCATTACTAGAGCGCTGACGGGAGATTGCCGGCGCCAGGCAGAGGGGTCGCAGGGGGCGGCCGGGCCCTATAGTTACGCCACTGGTTGGTAGCGGTTCCAGACTGAATCAGAGCCTATTTAACTCTTAAAATGCCAGTAGGGTGTTCAGTGCAATTTTGAAGCAATTTATGGCACACTACTCTGGTCCAAAAAGGGTTAAAGTGGAAATGTCCCTTTGTAACAAATAGATGGTGTTGAAAGAGCTTTGAAAAGCAAAGTATATGAATGTTAGCCATTTTTCATTCAAAACAATATTTTACAAGATACTTTGCTTTATTTGTTTGTCAGTTAGTGTCAAACATTCCATAGAGCTCTGCGTTGCCAACTGTCACTTCCTACTAGGAAGCACTAGCTCATCTGCATAAACCTACACATAAATAAAGTTAAATATCTCAGAAACTATTGTTTGAAATGAAAAATGACTAACATAAATACGGTTCATTTTGGAAGCACTTTTCCACTTTAAGATTACCTTGTGAAGTGGGAGGAGTTTGTGTCCTGTGGTCCTGCTACCGAATATCATGTCTGCCTCCATGGATGGTTTGAAGATGTTGGGGAAGATTAATTAAAGTGTGATAAAGAGGGTATCCTTTTAAAAAGTTGCGTAGGAAATAGCGTTCGGCTACACGCTGCATTAACAATGTCACCGTAATGACATGAGAATCTCGCCCTGCATAACAGCGTGAGATTCTCATGTTGCATACTTAAATGGAGCTTCAGAGTGGACTCAGAGTGGAGAGAAGGCAAGGAGATGGTGCAATTGCTGTGTGTGACATGACAAGAGGATATTGAACCTTTCCGTGCCAGGGCAGGATTCAACACATTGTGATGCATTGCGTCCACTTCTGTCACTCAAAGGGTTAATATGCTCTTGTGAACTTACAATAGAAGTACACGTATACTATGTATTTGGGTAGGCTGATTCGTGCAGGTGGGTGCTTTAGGCTGTGCTAGTGAGGATATCGATCAGTGTGTATAGTGTTTTGCTTTCTGAGCCAACTCGTCCTCTTTGTGAAACGTAGTAATACTTTGTTTTATCTTTATTTTATTTTGCAGGCATTAAAAAACATGAAGAACAATATAAGTCTTATCTCTCAAACCTTTATGGTTTGAGAGATATTCACATGCACTGCCATCTAGCTGTGAGATTTGGAATCCAGTCCGCGGACCGGTTGTGGCTCTACAGCAGAGCCAGGATTGCGAGATATAAGAAGAACTACTTCATTTGAATGGTCTACAAAGTGTGCCTGGTTTGCAAGCACACTTTTTAGACCCTTCCAATGAAATAGTTATTTTTATATCTTGCGATTTCAGCTCTGCTGAAGAGCCAGCGGTTGATCTGCGGACCAGATTCCAAATCTGACAGCTAGATGGCAGACTTGACCGTTTTGGTCAGTGAGGGGAAACTTTGCTTGTGAATATATCTCAAACCATAAAGGACTTATATTGTTCTTCATGATTTTTTAATGCCTACAAAATAAAATAAAGATAAAACAAAGTATTACTATCCCTTTAGTCCCAGGATTGTCCTACTTATCCTTTATACACAAGGTCCTGTGATTGTGTAAACCTGACATGGCTGGTACGCAAAGTAGAACGGGTGCAACATCTTAATCAAAATTCTAATTGATTTAATGAGACTTTTAACCCTTTGAATGATAGAGTGGTCTCGAGACCTCTCAAGCATTCAAGGGTTTAACCCCTTAAGGACCAGCCACGCGATCCAGTTCAGGGCTCCCCGAACTGCGAGCAGCTGGGTGGGGGAGCCCTGAAATCCATAATATGCCTGGATCATCACTGGTCCTTTAGGGAAGCTTTCCCATGACGGTCCTGTCACATCATGGGTCCTTAAAGGAGCAGTAAACTTTTTTTTATGAAAAAATATATATTGTAGGGATTTTCCTATTGAGTAAAATAAGGGTACTCCCACTGCCGAGAGAATTATATTTCCAGAGTTATTACAGTTTAAACCCATGTTTTTTTTACATTAGCAGTGCCCTCTAGTGGTCGAATTCTAATTAGATTTCCTGTTAGATTCTAATGGAGAGGAAAGTCAGAAAACATACAGTTCTCTATAGAATGTGCTAGAAACTGCTGAGTCACTTCCTGTCAGTTAGAACTATCAGGAAGTAAACACAGTACATTTACTTCCTGTCAGAACTATCAGGAAGTAAACACAGTAAATTCACTTCCTGTCAGAACTATCAGGAAGTAAACACAGTAAATTCACTTCCTGTCAGTTAGAACTATCAGGAAGTAAACACAGTAAATTCACTTCCTGATTATTTAAACTGCTATAATTTTTGAATAAAACATCTGACAGCGATGGGAGTGACCTTGTTTTATTCAGCAGGAAAAGCTCTGTAAAATGTGTTTTCATAAAAAAAAAAGTTTACAGCTCCTTTAAGGGGATTAAAAACTCTCATTTAAAGTAATACAAATTTTAATGTAACCTTTGTATTTGGTAAAATTAATAATGCTAATATTTTTCTATAAGATAAATGGTACCGATAAAATATAGAGCCATCGTTTTCTTTTGGGGAGAACAGGCCACCCCTCCCCTCCCTTTTTATTCTCCTATGCCCAGAAATGCTCTGTATTTGACTTTGTAGATATATCCGGTTGTGTCAATGGAATGTATAGAACTATAATGACAAGTAATAGTAACCCAATGAAGGATGCAGAGTAGAGAGCAATGGTCTGTCCTCTACGCCTCTGTCTTATCCCCTCAAGGTATAAAAGTAGCTGAGAATAGCTTTTAAAGCTCTCATGTGACAGGCTTTGGGAAAGTATACACCAAATGAATACTGATGCTTCAGACATGACCTTTCCCAGCATCACTGTCATGTGAGTGCAGGACCAACACTTACTCCTTCCTCTCTGTCCTTCTCTGATTAGCGCTGCCCGAGCTGTTTGAGCTGAATGTGTCCTTATAAATCACCCCATATCATACAATTTATAGACTTTTTATGTTAAAGGAACAGTAATATCCCTGAATTTATTTTTGCTTGTTTTGTAGAGTTTTAAAGGGATAGTAATACTTCGTTTTATCTTTATTTTATTTTGTAGGCATTAAAAAAAATGAAGAACGATACAAGTCTTATCTCTCAAACCTTTATGGTTTAAAGTGATAGTAATGTTTCATAACAAAAGCAGCTCTAATTACTCATCATAGTATTTGGACTTTGGAGAGTGTTATTTCAGTTCTGTCAGAGTTATAGTTCGAGAGTAATTCAGTGACAAAGTATCCCCCTCCCGCCCCTTTTACTGATGTAACACTGCTCAGCCAGATCAGAAGGGAGGTGCCCAGGTAGACTGCAGAGAGGGACAATCTTCAATTAAGATAAGGGAAAAAGCTGAAAAACTTGTCAAGGGGGGCAGGGATTTCATTGTTCTCATAGGAAGAAGATTGTCCCCTGCTGTTATCTGTCTGGTCTATGGACTGGATTCCACATCTGAGAAGAGATGGCTTACACTAGGTAAAAGGGGCGGGAGGGGAAACTTTGCTTGTGAATATCTCTCAAACCATAAAGGTCTGAGAGATAAGACTTATATCGTTCTTCATGTTTTTTTAATGCCTACAAAATAAAATAAAGTTAAAACGAAGTATTACTATCCCTTTAAAAAAAATAAATGATGTAGCACAAATCTCATCTCTCAGACCTGTATGGTTTGAGAGATATTCGTGTCTAAAGTTCCCCGTCTCCTGATATCAGCTGTAAAGCAGAAAGAAGAGATCTGTGTCGGTCCACACGAGGTGGCTGTTCAGCAGAGCCGCAATAGTGATACTGGAAAATAATTACTTCATTGGAATGGTCTACAAAGCGTGCTCGCAAACCAGGCACACTTTGTAGACCTTTCCAATGAAGTAATTATTTTCCAGTATTGCTATTTAGGCTCTGCTGCAGAGCTGCCAGCTGGTCCCAGGACAGGGATCTCTTGCTGTCAGCAGAGCGTTGACGTCAGGAGAAGGGGAGGGAGGGGGAACTTTCACTGCGATTATCTCTCAAACCGTAAAGGTTTGAGAGATGGGAATTGTGCTACATGATTTCTTTTTTTTTTATCTACAAAACCAGAAAAACATTTTTTGGGACATTAGTGTCCCTTTAATGGAAGCAGAGGGCTTATGGCTTGCATAAACTGGTATAACTCAAGCGTTTCGTTTGAAGCTTTATGAATGGAGCATTTGAATTTGTAGAAATTTGTGATTGGTGAATCATTGTCTATCATGTGTTCAGTTTTGTATGTAATTAACATCGGGATGCGTTCATTCAATCGCCTATGAATAAGTGATACACTCACGAAAGGCGTTAGGCGGTTTGTGTTCCTGATGGTCTACTGTGCGTTGTTCCTGTGTTTGTTCCTGTAATTTCCATCTTGGAGAATGATTTAAAGGGATAGTAATGTTTCATAATAAAAGCCGCTCTAATTAATCATCATAGTATTTGGACTTTGGAGAGTGTTATTTCAGTTCTGTCAGAGTTGTAGTTCAAGAGTAATTCAATGACAAAGTATCCCCCTCCCGCCCCTTTTACTGATGTAACACTGCTCAGCCAGATCAGAAGGGAGGTGCCCAGGTAGACTGCAGAGAGGGACAATCTTCAATTAAGATAAGGGAAAAGCCTGTAAAGCTTGTCAAGGGGGGCAGGGCTTTCATTGTTCTCATAGGAAGAAGATTGTCCCCTGCTGTTATCTGTCTGGCCTATGGACTGCATTCCACATCTGAGAAGAGATGGCTCACACTAGGTAAAAGGGGCGGGAGGGGAAACTTTGCTTGTGAATATCTCTCAGATCATAAAGGTTTGAGAGATAAGACTTATATCGTTCTTCATGGTTTTTTTTTTAATGCCTACAAAATAAAATAAAGTTAAAGCAAAGTATTACTATCCCTTTAGCATATGAAATGTCACTGAAAGGTTTTGTTAGCATATGAACCGCATTGGCATAGCAATTATTGTAGATTAGCATATGACACCAAGTATGAATACTTCCTTAACTATATATTTGCTGGACTTTTGACTAATATAACAAATAGGCAGTTTTTAATGAAGTTTTCAGATTTGCAAACTTGACTTAAGGTGACAGGCCCATTTTTAAATTAACTAAACTCATCTTAGAGTGACAGTTCCACTTTAATGTATATACTTTTGGGTTCTGCTTCGGGAGAAGATGAAAGGGGGTGAGAAATCTGCCAAGGCTGCTTTAAAGGGGATGTATCATATTATAAAAATGTGTTACCATATGTTTTGTTAATAAAAGTAATAATAGAAATGCTATTTTTTTTAACTGTAAGTTCTTACATAGATATTTGATGTTATGTGGAAGTGCACAGCACAGCTCTTCTTGACATCAAGATTATCCTACCACCTCCCTCCCAACTGCCCCAGGGAGCGCGTTCACTCTTCCCTGTGGTGTGCTGTGAATGGTTTCTATTGTTATATAAAGCTCTGGTTATAGGAAGGCCACACGTCCCGGAATGCCCGGGACTGTCCCTTATTGGGGGTCTGTGTCCCGCTTCCCGGGTCACCCCCCACAGAGACAACAAAGAGTCCCGGAATTGAGCAACACGTGCCGGTCCAGCCAGTCAATGAAATGTATTTGCTATACGGTCCTCATTGGCTGGCTGAGCCAGCCAATGAGGACCATATAGTAAAAACATTTCATTGGCTGGCTGGACTGGTGCATGCGAGACAGCTGGGATGTGGCAGCTATGCTGGCGCTGTAAGTGAGACCCGCGGCTGAGGCTCCCGCTGGCGCTGACCATCTTTCTGAGGCTCTTCCCACTGGGAACTCTTACTATGTATCAGCCTCAGAAAGATGGACCGCACCGGCGGGAGCCTCAGCCACGGGACTAGGGTGACCACATGTCCCGGAATGGCAGAATGGAAATGTGGTCACCCTATCTGGTTAGCATTATACTGATATTACAACCTCAGTATAATGTTAACCGGAGCTTGATCTAACGATAGAAGCCATTCACACAACACCGAAGGGAAGCGTGACCGTGCTCCTTGGGGCAGCTGGGAGGGAGGTGGTAGGAGAATCAGGACGTGAAGACTAGATTTGTCGAAGAATCAGCGTGCCTCATTATGTTGACTGGCAAATAGGGTTGCCACCTTTTCTTCAAAAAAATACCGCCCATGGCATTCCCTCCATAGACTTAACACTGGACAGAAGCCAATTATTTACCGGCCTGCCAGTAAAATACCGGCTGGGTGTCAACCCTACTGGCAAAGCTTGAATATAGAATATCTTTGTAAGTACTTACATAAAAAAACAGCATTCCTATTATTACTTTTATTAACAAAACATATGGTGAAAATTTTTTACAAGGTGATACATCCCCTTTAAGACACTGGTGGGCCCTGGGCAAAGTTCATGCTAGTTCCACCCCCACCCCCCCATTACAATCCCACTCGTAAATCGAAAATGCACAATATACCAAACAATATGTAGCTGTTCTAAACTGTGATTCAAAGCTACCTTGCTACTAAAAAATAGATTTGTCACAATCACTTTCATTTTAGGAGCTATGGTCTTATTTAAAACCTTTCTATGTTCGGCTCCAATACCATACTGTTTTTTAAGTAGACCCACCACACACCTTGCTTTTTATAATTATTTCTCCCTTCATCTTAATACTTAACCCTCAATCGGGTACATAATCATAGGAGAGAGCTGCCATCTTGCTTAAGGGCAAATGATAGGCGGCGCTCTCCCCGCTCTAGCCAATAATATTAAGCCTTCCTTTATGCAGAAAAACATGGACGCACTCCCTGTGCAACCACAGCGAGAATGCAGTGCAGGGAGCATACCATGAGGGGAGAGAAGGGAACAGTGGTGGCAGTGGCGTAACCACCGGGCCCTGGTGCAGAAATTGCCATGGGCCTGCACCCCAACCACGTTCTTCGCGTTGCCCCGTGTCTATCTCCTACCTGCTCCCGCGCGGCTCTGAATAATGCAGAGCGCTGGGAGATGATGTCATCTCCCAGCACTCTGCATTACTAGAGCACCGGGAGATCAGCTGAGTTGCTGTGGGTGTGTGGAGATGGGGTCGCAGGGGAACGGCCGGACCCCTGGAGTGAGGGGCCCAGTCGCAGATGTGAACCCTATTGTTACTCCACTGAGTGGTGGGTGGTATTAGGGATGAAGGGGATGGCAGACAGCCTGCGGTACAGCACATTTGTATGTTGCACCGTAGACAATGCCAGTGACGTCACCAGGTACGTTTTTAAATTAGATGTATCTTCAAAACAACAGTTTTTTTTAAAACAAAAAACAACGATTTAGAGACTGACTAACAAGGTCTGTGCACTGAGACCAAGTTGGTTGGGGGTAAAAGTTTCAAAATTTCAGAAAATGCAATTAAATACTCCTACGCATAATGTTGCACCGTCTGTGCCTATTTGCCTGTGGATGAAAGGGTGACCGATCCGCTGGCGTTCTCTGATACTGCTTGAGACATTGGCAGGTGATGTGGTAGAAGTGCATCCTGTCATCTGGCTTGCCCTGGGCAGGACAGGAAACAAATGGCGCGATGCAGGAAACGTGCGCATCAGATAAATCAGATAGATTTTGCGCATGTTCTAATACAGGAAGCTAAATACCGAACGCTTCTTGAATTGCGCATGAAAAATCCATTTTACGACAACAGTACACAGACGTATAAATTCATTCGCAATAGCAGTTCTTGCATTAGCCGCATTCGCTATTCCACTCACACAGATTCGTTAATCTTAGCCACGCCCACAAAAAAAAAATATACACAGTCATTCTCTAATCTTGATTTTTTTCATGCGGAATTCAACAAAATCATGCACAAACATATTCCCTAGTGGTTTTCACATGGGAAATAGCGATTGCACACGTTTCCTGCATCACGCCAAAAATCGTTTACTGTGTTCCTGTCTCTGCCACTCTCATCTCTGCACCAGACTACCACTGATAATCTGATGGCTACTTTCAATGGCACCTAGAGCACAGAGACTGAAAAATGTATGGGTCTGTGAGAGTGCTCAGCTGGGCATGGGCCCAGTCGCACAGCTGGGTCAGGCCAGACCAGCCTACCCATGACTATTATATCTGTCCCCCCTGGTTAGTAACGGTACCTCCATCAGTGAGCACCCGTCTAAGAGTGGGCTCTGGCTAAATGCCCACTTTGCCCATTGTTAAAGCAGCCCTGAATTCCACCTGTGCAGTTTGATATCTACACCATGGTTTTCCACCTCTACTGCACTGGTGAGTTTGATCACTTTAGTGCATATCGGAGCATACACTCCACCATTGTCGAACTTTAACCCTTTGAGTGCCTCACCCCACTGGCACTCGAAATGTTAATGCTGCAAGTCCAAAACACCTCCCCTAAAGTATGCCCAAGGGATTTGTTAGTACACATTGTTTTATCAGGTTAAGCAGAACAGAGTACCCTGAAACGCTCTGCGCTGGATACCTCTCTGGCAGGGTTGCCACCCAGCCGGTATTTTACAGGCAGGCCGGTAAAAAATTGGCTTCTGTCCAATGTTAAGTCTATGGAGAGAATGCCATGGCCGGTATTTTTTTTTTTTAAGAAAAGGTGGCAACCCTACTCTCCTGCGCTCAATGGGTTAACGGGAGAATTCTACTTGTAAAAAAAGTTAGTAAATTGGGGTTAGGAAGGATCAGCATGTAGAAACTGGTTCCAGAGCCTGATTCAGTGTGGAATCCTATTAGTACATCCGAAGTGATGAGTCTGATGTTCTAAGAAGGACAGGCGCCATTCCAGAGCAATCTAACTGCACCACAAACATCCAAAATACATTTCCCAATATCCCATTGATTTAAAGGGGGCTGTTAACCCCCGGAATGCTAGAGAGGTCTCCAATGGATTGATTTTCAGTGCATTGTAGACCTCTCTAGTAATGGATATGAATAAATGTAGCTCTGAATAATGCTCCTATATTATGGATCATGTAGACATGTATATAAGTATTGTTTGACTTGTTCAAAAGTAAATCAGTTTTAAAGTATCCCTCTCTCATCCCTATTACCTATGTAATACAGCGCCCCAGCTGGTCCAGACAGCATGCAGCGAGAGACAGTCTTCAGTGAGCGTAATGAAAACCCTCCCTCCTTCATCAAGGGGAGCATGATTTTCATTATGCTCAAAGTGAGAGGATTGTCCCTCGCTGTGAACTGTCTGGTCAAGTGACCGGATTCCACCTCTGTAGGGAGGCGCATCGAAAATAGTCAGATATCCGTTTCCTATTACTGACTGCAGGCGTGAGTCAGAGATCAGCTTCCTATACTGACTGCAGGCGTGAGTCAGATATCCGCTTCCTATACTGACTGCAGGCGTGAGTCAGATATCTGCTTCCTATTACTGACTTCAGGCGTGAGTCAGATATCCGCTTCCTATACTGACTGCAGGCGTGAGTCAGATATCAGCTTCCTATACTGACTGCAGGCGTGAGTCAGATATCCGCTTCATATACAGACTGCAGACGTGAGTCAGATATCCGCTTCCTATTACTGACTGCAGGCATGAGTCAGATATCAGCTTCCTATTACTGACTGCAGGCGTGAGTCAGAGATCAGCTTCCTATACTGACTGCAGGCGTGAGTCAGATATCCGCTTCCTATACTGACTGCAGGTGTGAGTCAGATATCCGCTTCCTATACTGACTGCAGGCGTGAGTCAGATATCAGCTTCCTATTACTGACTGCAGGCGTGAGTCAGAGATCAGCTTCCTATACTGACTGCAGGCGTGAGTCAGATATCAGCTTCCTATTACTGACTGCAGGCGTGAGTCAGAGATCAGCTTCCTATACTGACTGCAGGCGTGAGTCAGATATCAGCTTCCTATTACTGACTGCAGGCATGAGTCAGATATCAGCTTCCTATTACTGACTGCAGGCATGAGTCAGAGATCAGCTTCCTATACTGACTGCAGGCGTGAGTCAGATATCAGCTTCCTATTACTGACTGCAGGCGTGAGTCAGATATCAGCTTCCTATTACTGACTGCAGGCATGAGTCAGATATCAGCTTCCTATTACTGACTGCAGGCGTGAGTCAGATATCAGCTTCCTATACTGACTGCAGGCGTGAGTCAGATATCCGCTTCCTATACTGACTGCAGGCGTGAGTCAGATATCAGCTTCCTATTACTGACTGCAGGCGTGAGTCAGATATCCGCTTCCTATTACTGACTGCAGGCGTGAGTCAGATATCAGCTTCCTATTACTGACTGCAGGCGTGAGTCAGATATCCGCTTCCTATACTGACTGCAGGCTTGAGTCAGATATCAGCTTCCTATACTGACTGCAGGCGTGAGTCAGATATCAGCTTCCTATTACTGACTGCAGGCGTGAGTCAGATATCAGCTTCCTATTACTGACTGCAGGCGTGAGTTAGATATCCGCTTCCTATACTGACTGCAGGCGTGAGTCAGATATCCGCTTCCTATACTGACTGCAGGCGTGAGTCAGATATCCGCTTCCTATACTGACTGCAGGCGTGAGTCAGATATCCGCTTCCTATACTGACTGCAGTCGTGAGTCAGATATCAGCTTCCTATTACTGACTGCAGGCGTGAGTCAGATATCCGCTTCCTATTACTGACTGCAGGCGTGAGTCAGATATCAGCTTCCTATTACTGACTGCAGGCGTGAGTCAGATATCCGCTTCCTATTACTGACTGCAGGTGTGAGTCAAGTATTCGCTTTAGCTACACTGACTGCAGGCAGTGGCGTAACAATAGGGGCCGCAGCGGTCACACTTGCGACCGGGCCCGTGATTCAAGGGGCCCGGCCGCCCCCTGCGACCCCCTCGCCCACAGCAGTCCTCAGTTGATCTCCCACTCGGCGCACCGCTGTAGTAATACAGAGCACTGGGATATGACATCATCTCCCAGCCTCTGCAGTACTACAGCGGCATGTGGGAGCTCCAGTTACAGAGATCTGTGCCGAAGGAGGCACAGATCTGTAAAGACACTCCGCTAGACCACCAGGGACTGGAGGTAGGGGCAATGTGGAGATAAAGGGGGGCATTGTGGAAGGGGCATTGTGGAGATGAAGGGGGCATTGTGGAAGGGGCAATATGGAGATGAAGGGGGGGCATTGTGGAGATGAAGGGGGCATTGTGGAAGGGGCATTGTGGAAGGGGCAATATGGAGATGAAGGGGGCATTGTGGAGATGAAGGGGGGCATTGTGGAGATGAAGGGGGCATTGTGGAAGGGGCATTGTGGAGATGAAGGGGGGGCATTGTGGAGATAAAGGGGGCATTGTGGAAGGGCAATGTGGAAATGAAGGGGGTATTGTGGAAGGGGCAATGTGGAAATGAAGGGGGTATTGTGGAAGGGGCAATGTGGATGAGGGGGCCAATGTGGTCGGGGGGGCCCATGGCAATTCTTGCACCAGGACTTGGTGGCGTCTAGTTACGCCTCTGACTGCAGGCGTGAGTCAGGTGTATACCTCGCTCATCGGATCAAGACTTCATGTTCTGGTTCCTGCTCCTGTTCCGTTCCTGTTCCAGCTGAGACTACCAGTGGCTTCGGCCTAGTCTTCAGCAGTGTGGTCAGTCTTGGCAGTCTGCTATTACTGATTGTAGCGCTTGCTGGCTGTGACCATCTGCTTGTTGCTGCCTTATTACCATTGTATGCTGTCTTTATTGTTATTTAATAAATTGCATTTTACTATAATGTACTGACTCCTGAACATCTCTGAGGAACCGTGACACTTGATATATGTACAATGATGGAGCAAAGACGCACGAGTTTTGCGAGAAGACTATAATGGACTCTTCTGAATCTTTAAGGCAAATCAGGAAAGACAACTGGGTCATTTCCTACTTTTCCACTCTACACAAATCATCGGTCATTCATTACTACACTGAAGCAGAAACCAAAAGAACTAGAGATCCTTAAAAGGGATAGTAGTGGTTAATTTTAAGTTGATTTAATATTGTAGACATTAAAAAAAGATTAACATCAAAGTAAGTTTTATATCTCAGACCTTTATGGTTTGAGAGATATCACTTGCTAAAGTCACATTTTCTGTTTTACTCAAGTCTGCCATCTAGCTGACAGCTTCAGATTCCAGTCATTTGACCAGACAAAGGCTCTTCAGCAGAGCTGAAATCGCGCTATTTAGAAATAAATACTTCACTGGAACGGTCTACAAAGTGTGCTTGCAAGCCAGGCACACTTTGTAGACCTTTCCAAATTAAGTATTTATCTTTAGATATCGTTATATCGGCGCTGCTGAAGAGCCACATCTGGTCAAGAGACCAGAATCTGACAGCTTTACAGCTCATCAAGCAGAAAGGGGAGGGACCAGAGAACTTTATTTTATTATAGCTCTCAAACCATAACGGTTTGAGAGATACAAATAAGTTCAAGTACTCTCTTTTAATTGTATCTACCAGATAGCTAATATTTTTTTCTGACATTACTATCCCTTTAATGGTACTTAAGTGAACCTGTGTCATCCTGTTTCACATAATCCTTTCATTCAGACTGGAGTCCACTCTGCAGCTAATGGACATTAGGACAATATTCTGCTTTCAACCCAGGAGACATTTGGCTTTCACTAAATGTTCAAGTCGAATTGCGACCTTTTCTAGCTAAGTGTGTTCAAATCTCCTTCTTCTTCCCTGCTGCAAAGGCTGAATAGGCGAACAGAAGAGTATTTCATGAGACCAGCAGGGCAATACATCATTACATTGTAACAGCAGGATATTATATGAGACCAACAAGGCAATATACCATTACATGAAACATACAAAATTCTTACAATCACAAAGGATAATGCACATACATGGAATTAGTGGAGTATTACAAGAGACCAGCAGATAAATATACCAGCACATGAGACCAGCAGGACAATTCAACATTATAAGAGACCAGTAGGACAGTACCGCATTACATGAGACCAGCAGGGCAGTACACCGTTACAGAGACCAGTAGGACAGCACCACATTACAATAGGGCAGTACATCATTACATGAGACCTGCAGGACAATACATCAATACATTATAACATCAGTATATTATATGAGATCAGCATGAAAACAGCAGAGTATGACACAAGAGACCAACAAAGCAATATACCATTACATGAGACATACAAAGGGTTATAAACCCATAGGATAATACACAAATACATGAGATTAGTGGAATATTACAATAGACCAGCAGAGGAATACACCACTACATGAGACCAGCAGGAATATTCAACCTTAAATGAGACCAGTAGCACAGTACCGTATTACAGGAGACCAGCAGGGCAATACACCATTACATGAGACCAGTAGAGCAATACACCACTACATGAGACCAACAGGACAGTACATCATTACATGAGACCAGCAGGACCAGCAGGGCAGTACACCATAACAAGAGACCAGCAGGGCAATAACCATTACATGAGTTCAGTAGGACAATGCAACATTACCTGAGACCAGCAAGGCAATACACTATTACATGAGACCAGTAGCACAGTACCGCATTACATGAGACCAGCAGGGCAGTACACCATTACATGAGACCAGCAGGATCAGCAGGGCAGTACACCATAACAAGAGACCAGCAGGGCAATACAACATTACTTTAGATCAGTAGGACAATGCAACATTACCTGAGACCAGCAGGGCAATGCACCATTACATGAGACCAGTAGCACAGTACCGCATTACATGAGACCAGCAGGATAGTAGACCATTACATGAGACCAACAGGGCAATACTTCATTACAACAGCAGGATATTATATGAGATCAGCATGAAAACAGCAGAGTATCACATGAGACCAACAAAGCAGCATACTATTACATGAGACATACAAAAGGTTATAAACCCATACGATAATACACAAATACATGAGATTAGTGGAGTATTACAATAGACCAGCGGAGAAATACACCACTGCATGAGACCAGTGGAACAATTCAACATTACATGAGACTAGTAGCGCAGTACCGCATTACAGGAGACCAGCAGAGCAATACACCATTACATGAGACCAGCGGAACAATTCAACATTACATGAGACTAGTAGCGCAGTACCGCATTACAGGAGACCACCAGGGCAGTACACCATTACATGAGACTAGTAGCGCAGTACTGCATTACAGGAGACCAGCAGGGCAGTACACCATTAAATGAGACCAGCAGAGCAATACACCATTACATGTGACCAGCGGAGCATTTCAACATTACATGAGACTAGTAGCGCAGTACCACATTACAGGAGACCACCAGGGCAGTACACCATTACATGAGACTAGTAGCGCAGTACTGCATTACAGGAGACCAGCAGGGCAGTACACCATTAAATGAGACCAGCAGAGCAATACACCATTACATGAGACCAGCGGAGCATTTCAACATTACATGAGACTAGTAGCGCAGTACCGCATTACAGGAGACCACCAGGGCAGTACACCATTACATGAGACTAGTAGCGCAGTACTGCATTACAGGAGACCAGCAGGGCAGTACACCATTAAATGAGACTAGTAGCGCAGTACTGCATTACAGGAGACCAGCAGGGCAGTACACCATTAAATGAGACCAGCAGGGCAATACACCATTACATGAGACCAGCAAAGCAATAACCAATACATGAGACCAGCAGGAAAGTACAATCCCTTTAACACTCTGAGTGCCATAGGGATGTGCACACATTGCTCCGTCTGGCTTTGCATACTCCTGTGGCACTGAAAGGGTTGTAACTTAAGGAATCCCCTACAGGTAACAGCTTCATTGCCGGTTCTGACTTTACATGAACAGGATGATCAGCTGTTGTATGTGCGGAGTGGACCATTTACCTATCAGCTGATTCATTTACACAAAGACTCGCAGGACAATCCGTAAAGCAAACAGAGCAATTTTATGCACATTTCTATGGCGCTCAAAGGGTTATGGTTGTGTTCTTGGTGCTGAAGTCTGAGCACCCCCCCCACTCCCTTCCTAACATCAAAAGTATTATGCCATCACTATATAGGCCAATAAATAAAATGTCTTTCCCCGTCCTTGCATAGACGATAGTGCATATGGAAACGCGTGTCATATTCTGTATGATGAAGTGATCGTCATAAATTGCCAGACACACAGTTGCATTGACCCTTAGTGCATCTCTGTTTTCTCTTAAAGCAGAACTATCATCAAAATAACATTGCCCTTCCCCCAAATCCTTACTAACATAGCGACAGGCAAATGCATACTTTCATTAGGCTGAATAAGTCTGGCATTATTGAGGAAAAACAACTTCTTTGACAAGCACAAGCGGGCAACAGGGCAGACATCTTAGAGGAAAGGTACCTCTGAGTCTGCTCTCTCTGTCCCGTTCATTGCCAGCATTGGTGATTGGCATTCGTTGGTACCTTAAGGCACCAGAAGTTACTGACGGTGCAGGCGCACAAAGCTTCTCTTGTAAGATCTGTACAGCTGGTGCCTGCCTAAGAAGTTGTTTTTCCTTAAAGGGATAGTAAACCCCCAAAAAAACTGTAAGCAAAATATAGGAATATTATTTAAAAAATACTTAACGCCCTCATTCCCATCTCTCAAACCGTTATGGTTTGAGAGATGTCAGAAAATAAAGACCTCCACTCCCTCCCCCTTCTTATGCATCCGTTGTATAGCGGACGTCATGAGATCCTGCTTCCGGGACCAGACGGCGGCTCTTCAGGAGCGCTGTCATCTAGATATCCAACTATAATTACTTAATCGGAATGGTCTACAACGTGTGCTTGCAAGCCAGGCACACATAGACCATACCAATGAAGTAATTATAGTTAGATATCCCGATGACAGCGCTCCTGAAGAGCCGCCTACAGTCGGGCGACCGGATTCTGCCTCTGACAGCTTTACAACTCGTCAGGCAGAAAGGGGAGGGAGCGGAGGACTTTATTTTCTTATATCTCTCAAACCGTAACGGTTTGAGAGACGGGAATGAGGGCGTTAAGTATTTTTTTAAATATTCCTATGATTTCGCTTACAGTTTTTGGGGGGTTTACTATCCTTTTAATAATGTGGACTTATTCAGCCTAATGAAAGTCTGCTTATGCCTATCGCTATGTTAGTAAGGGTTTGAGGGACAATTTATTTTGATGATAGTTCGGCTTTAAACGTAAGATCCTATATTTCTATCTATAGGCAATAAAAAAGTAACCTTTTCAAAGCATCATCCCATCGACTAGATCAGACACACAGTAATACACACATGTTCATCCTCGCCTAATGTTTAGTCTATGTGGGTTTGTGGTATATTCTGCCTTTTTTAGAATTAAAAATTGACTACTCAGATTATCCTGTTCCAAGCACTGACTTTGGAAAAAAGAGGCGTGTGGGCAGACAGACAAATACCCACAAAGTGTCCTGTGAAGTCTCGTTGGCCCCAGTCCACCAATATCCATGGGCAAAGCATATATTCTTATAGTGTATCTGTATCCTTAAAGGGACAGTAATATCCCAGAAAAAAAAATTCCAGTTTTGTAGAGTTTAAAATAGTAATCAATACGCTCCAAACTCTATATCTCAAACCGCTATGGTTTGAGAGATATAGGGATTCAAAGTTCCCCCCTCCCTCCCCTTCTCCTGATGTCAGATTCGAGAAGTATGACTTGAGGAATCTCTGCAGCAGAGCCGGAATTGTATTATTGCTAAAGAATTCATTCATTGGAAAGGTCTAAAAAGTGAGCCTGGTTTGCAAGCACACTTTGTAGACCTTTTCAATGAATGAATTCTGTTCAAGTAACGCAATTTCGGCTCCGCTGCAGAGCCGCCTGCTGGTCCCCGGACCAGCATCTCCTGCTGCCAGCTAGATGCTGACATCAGGAGTAGGGGAGGGAGGGGGGAACTTTGAATCCCTATATCTCTCAAACCATAGCGGTTTGAGAGATAGGGTTTGGAGTGTATCGATTAATATTTTAAACTCTACATAACTGGAAAACATTTTTTGGGACATTACTGTACTTTTAACCATTTGAGTGCCAGAAAAGTATTCGACGGATTGCAATTCAATGCGTTGGATAACTCTCTGACACTCAAAGGGTTAAAGGGATAGTATTACTTAAAAATTACTATCCCTCATATTGTAGCAATTAATAAACTGAGTTAAATGACACCAGCGGCATCTCTCAAACCTTTATGGTATAAGAGATAGCCGCTTTCAAAGTTTCCTCTCCCCTGCTGTCAGCGTTCTGCTGCCAGCAGGAGAATCCGGTCCCGGGACAGGCAGAGGCTCTTAAACAGAGCCGATATCTTGTTATGGAAGGAAAAATTATTCACTGAAACAGTCTTCTACGTGTGCTTGGTAACCAAGCACACGTAGAAGACTGTTTCAATTAATCATTTTCCTTCCATAACGAGATATCGGCTCTGCTGAAGAGCCTCCTCTTGATTCAGAGACCGGATTCTCCTGCTGGCAGCAGAACACTGACCGCAGGGGAGAGGAAACTTTGAAAGCGGCTATCTCTTACACCATAAGGGTTTGAGAGATGCCGCTGGTGTCATTTAACTCAATTTATTAAGGGCTACAATATGAGGGTTAGTAATTTGAAAGTAATACTATCCCTTTAAGACAAGCTTAGTTAGTTAAGCTGCCTATATGTTCTAGAGCAGTGGTTCTCAACCTTTCTAGTGCCGCGACCCTTTGATAAAATTTCCCAAGTTGTGGTGACCCCTAACAGTAAAATTTTCGTTGCTCCTTCATCGCTGTAATTTTGCTACTGTTATGAATCGAACTATCAATATCTGATGGTTTTAGGTGACCCCTGGCAAATCGTCATTCCACCCCCGAAGGGGTCCCGACCCACAGGTTGAGAACCACTGGACTAGAGGCCATTTTTCTGTAAAATAGTTTGTTTTTGAGAAATTAAGATATCTATATTGATGGCAGGCGCGCGGACGTCACAATGGCAAGATGTTCACGCTCTGTGCTACTGTCAGCCATAGAAGACGGCATAAATCTATTAAATCAGGTAATAATTCTGGTGATTAGCGCTACTAAGCAGCTAGTCGCCAGATGGGGACTTAGTTAAGCTAAACATTTTGTAGGGTGGTAGTTCTGCTTTAAAGGAGCAGTAAACTTTTTTTTATGAAAAAATATATATTGTAGGGATTTTCCTACTGAGTAAAATAAGGGTACTCCCATTGCTGAGAGATTTATATTTCCAGAGTTATTACAGTTTAAACCCATGTTTTTTTACATTAGCAGTGCCCTCTAGTGGTCAAATTCTAATTAGATTTTCTGTTAGATTCTAATGGAGAGGAAAGTCAGAAAAGTCAGAGACATACAGTTCTCCATAGAAACTGCTGAGTCACTCCTGTCAGTTAGAACTATCAGGAAGTAAACACAGTAAATTCACTTCCTGTCAGTTAGAACTATCAGGAAGTAAACATAGTAAATTCACTTCCTGTCAGTTAGAACTATCAGGAAGTAATCACAGTAAATTCACTTCCTGTCAGTTAGAACTATGAGGAAGTAAACACAGTAAATTCACTTCCTGATTATTTAAACTGCTATAAATTTTGAATAAAACAACTGACAGCCATGGGAGTGACCTTGTTTTATTCAGAAGGAAAAGATCTATAAAATATGTGTTTTCATAAAAATAAGTTTACTGCTCCTTTAAAATAAAATGAAAGGAAAATAAAATAATAAATAAAACAAAACCCCAACACCCTATTGCCTTCTAATATGTCCTTATCTTTGGACTTGCCCCCCGGACACTTCGGACATTGTCTCAAGGAGGTAAAGTGAGCGATGCAGGACATGGCGTTTCTGGGATTCATCTCAAGGGCAGGAGATGTGGCGCTAAGTGACCCTGCCAGCAGCAATCTCATCATTTCCACTTTACAGCGCAACCTTTTTTTTTCCTGCAGGGGAGATGTCAGCTTCTTTGCTATGCAATGACATAAGCACCTCTTTGGCATTCAAAGAGTTACAACAGAGGTCGTCAATTGGCAGTCCTGAAACTGGTGGGAGTCTTCAAATGCCACCATTCACAGCAGCTGGAAGTCGAAGCATTGACACCCCTGGAGTTAAAGTGGAACTGTTATTTTGTAACTAAGAAGTGGTTTTGAAAGAGCTTTTAAAGTCTTCTGTATTGATGTTGGCCATTTTAAAGGGATAGTAATACTTCGTTTTATCTTTATTTTATTTTGTAGGCATTAAAATAACATGAAGAACGATATAAGTCTTATCTCTCAAAACTTTATGGTTTAAGAGATATTCACAAGCAAAGTATCCCGCCCCCTGTTCAGCCAGATCAGATGGGAGGTGCCCAGGTAGACTGCAGAGAGGGACAATCTTCAATTAAGATAAGGGAAAAACCTGAAAAACTTGTCAAGGGGGGCAGGGTTTTCATTGTTCTCATAGGAAGAAGATTGTCCCCTGCTGTTATCTGTCTGGTCTATGGACTGGATTCCACATCTGAGAAGAGATGGCTTACACTAGGAAAAAGGGGAGGGAGGGGGAAACTTTGCTTGTGAATATCTCTTAAACCATAAAGGTTTGAGAGATAAGACTTATATCGTTCTTCATGTTTTTTTTAATGCCTACAAAATAAAATAAAGATAAAACGAAGTATTACTATCCCTTTGAAGTTAAGATAACACTTAATGTAGGCTGACCAGGCTTCCCCTTTAACCGGGGACGCATAGAAAAAATGCATACTGCAGGACTGCTTTGATTTCAGTGAAACACTGAAAAATGGCTATTTCCTATGTGTCCCCAGTTAAATTGGAGATCTGGTCACCTAACTTTATGAGACATTTAGGGCCAGATTCTATTGCAGGTGCTAAATGTTAACACCCGTTTTATCATTTTCCCATTGAAGTCTATGTGGAAAACTGGAGATAAAAGCAGTGATATAATTAACCTGTAGTAGAATCTAACCCTCAGTGTTATATGTCAATGTATTCACATTAGACAATGTTGGCAGGAATTCCAACATATTACTAATATTCCACCCTGCCAGCTATATATTAACATTCCACAATGTTCTCCCTCCTGCCTGCTACTCCCTGCCAGCCACTAAGCAACATTCCACACTGCTCTCACTCCTAGCTGCTACTCCCTGCCATCCACTAAGCAACATTCCATACTGCTCTCCCTCCTAGCTGCTACTCCCTGACAGCCACTTAGCAACATTCCACACTGCTCTCCCTCCTGCCTGCTACTCACTGCCAGCCACTTATTAACATTCCATACTGCTCTCCCTCCTGCCTGTTACTCCCTGCCAGCCACTTATTAACATTCTATACTGCTCTCCCTCCTGCCTGCTACTCCCTGCCAGCCACTTATTAACATTCCATACTGCTCTCCCTCCTGCCTGTTATTCCCTGCCAGCCACTTTTTAACATTCCATACTGCTCTCCCTCCCGACTGCTACTTCCTGCCAGCAACATATTAAGATTCCATACTGCTCTCCCTCCCGCCTGCTACGCCCTGCCAGCCACTTATTAACATTCCACAGTGCTCTCCTTCCCGCCTGCTACTCCCTGACAGCCGCTTAATAACATGCCATACTGCTCACCCTCCTGCCTGCTACTCCCTACCAGCCACTTATTAACATTCCATACTGCTCACCCTCCTGCCTGTTACTTCCTGCCAGCCACATATTAACATTACACACTGTTCTCCCTCCTGCCTGTTACTCCCTGCCAGCCACTTATTAACATTCCATACTGCTCTCCCTCCTGCCTGTTACTTCCTGCCAGCCACATATTAACATTACACACTGCTCTACCTCCTGCCTGTTACTCCCTGCCAGCCACTTACTATCATTCCAAAGTGCTCTCCCTCCTGCCTGTTACTCCCTGCCAGCCACTAATTAACATTACACACTGCTCTCCCTCCTGCCTGTTACTCCCTGCCAGCCACATATTAACATTCCATACTGCTCTCACTCCCCCTGACACTTCCTACCAGCCACATATTAACATTCCATACTGCTCTCCCTCCTGCCTGTTACTTCCTGCCAGCCACATATTAACATTACACACTGCTCTCCCTCCTGCCTGCTACTCCCTGCCAGCCACTTATTAATATTCCATACTGCTCTCCCTCCTGCCTGTTACTTCCTGCCAGCCACATATTAACATTACACACTGCTCTACCTCCTGCCTGTTACTCCCTGCCAGCCACTTATTATCATTCCATACTGCTCTCCTTCCTGCCTGTTACTCCCTGCCAACCACTAATTAACATTCCAAAGTGCTCTCCCTCCTGCCTGTTACTCCCTGCCAGCCACTAATTAACATTACACACTGCTCTCCCTCCTGCCTGTTACTCCCTGCCAGCCACATATTAACATTCCATACTGCTCTCACTCCCCCTGACACTTCCTACCAGCCACATATTAACATTACACACTGCTCTCCCTCCCACCTGCTACTTCCTGCCATCCACTTATTAACATTCCATACTGCTCTCCCTCCTGCCTGCTACTCCCTGCCAGCCACGTATTAACATTCCACACTGCTCTCCCTCCTGCCTGCTACTCCCTGCCAGCCACGTATTAACATTCCATACTGCTCTCCCTCCTGCCTGTTACTTCCTGCCAGCCACATATTAACATTACACACTGCTCTCCTTCCTGCCTGTTAGTCCCTGCCAGCCACTAATTAACATTCCAAAGTGCTCTCCCTCCTTCCTGTTACTCCCTGCCAGACACATATTAAAATCCCACAATGCTCTCCCTCCCGTCTGCTACTTCCTGCCATCCACTTATTAACATTCCATACTGCTCTCCCTCCTGCCTGCTACTTCCTCCCAGTCTCATATTAACATTACACACTGCTCTTCCTCCCACCTGCTGCTCTCTGACAACCACATATTAACATGCCACACTGCTCTCCCTCCCACCTGTCACTTCCTGCCAGCCAGTTACTAACATTCCACACTGCTTTCCCACCATACCTACCTCTCACTGAAAGCTAGATAGTAACATTCCACATTCCTCTCCCTCCCAACAGAAACTGATGCATCAAGGACTAGTGAACAGAGTTGCGCCTAATATGAAGGGGCTGTAGAGTTTTGCAATGCAGCCTGGAAATCAGGGCTTTTACATATTTAAAAGCAACATTTGAAAATGCTCTGGACACACCCACAATTCAGAATGTGGGTGTGGCCAGCACCGCTTAGGCACCACCCCTCAGAATATGGAGCTCTAGGCAGTTCCCTACTTTGCCTTTTGGGAAATTCGGCCCTGTGCAAAATATTGTGAAGCAGTGCCTCGGGAACTTAAAGGGTTAAGATTACCAAGGGCGGCGGGTGGAGCTTGTGTCCTGTGGTCCTGCCAGCAACTGTCATATCTACCTCCATGAATATGACACCCAGGACTGATTGAAGATGTTATGTCTTGAACAAAGGCACAAGGGTAATATTCATAAGGGACACTAGGATCTTTTTGACCATAGTAAGCTATTGGAGGTTTTAATTCTTCTTTAAATAATGGACGCTGACAGTAAATAAAAGAGCTGAGGTCCAGTCTCATGAGAGTTTACCATTCATCCGTTGAAAGATGTTTCATTCTAAAATTTATTCCAGCTGAAATTGCAATTTGGCCTGAAATGTCACAGTGGCGCTATTGATATAGCATCTTCTACTGTGTTACTATGTTACTGTGTTACTATTTTACTGTGTTACTATATTACTATGTTACTGTGTTACTATGTTTCTATATATGTACAGTGTGATAAACACACCATACAGAGCACTCAGAACTGTTTGGATATCGATACAATGTAATAAATATACAAAGTGATAAGACAGCACATAGAGCACTCAATACTGATGGGATAGCGATACAATGTAATAAATGTACAGTGTGATGCATACAGAGCACTCAGTGCTGCAGGGATAGCAAAACAATGTAAAAACAATTACAATTTAATAAAGATAGAATACACAGCACTCACTGCTGCAGGGAGAGTGATACAATGTAAAAAATTTACAATGTGATAAAGATAAATTACTATATTACTATGTTACTATATTACTATATTACTGTGTTACTATATTACTATATTACTATATTGCTGTGTTACTATGTTACTATATTACTGTTACTATGTTTCTGTATTACTATGTTACTATATTACTATGTTTCTATATTACACTTTTACTATATTATTGTGTTACTATATTACTGTGTTACTATGTTTCTGTATTACTATGTTACTATATTACTATATTACTGTGTTACTATGTTACTGTGTTACTGTGTTACTATGTTACTGTGTTACTGTATTACTGTGTTACAATGTTACTATATTTCTGTGTTACTATGTTTCTGTATTACTATGTTACTATATTACTATATTACTGTGTTACTATGTTACTATATTTCTGTGTTACTATGTTTCTGTATTACTTTATTACTATGTTACTATATTACTGTGTTACTGTGTTACTATGTTACTGTGTTACTATATTACTGTGTTACAATGTTACTATGTTACTGTGTTACTATATTACTGTGTTACTATATTACTGTGTTACAATATTACTGTGTTACAATGTTACTGTGTTACTATGTTACTGCGTTACTATATTACTGTACTACTGTGTTAGTATGTAACGTCACTATGTTACTATATTACTATGTGCATCTTATAACACAAGTGGACAATCAGGACCACAAGTGATAAGCGTTACAGGATTCACGTGTTCCTGTGGTACGGCAGCTCCTATTCGGTCGGTGTGCATGGAAGAGCTGAATTCCACCCATTAGCTGCCCCCAGGCGTATAGGGTATAAGGTGTGCAGGGTGAGTCCAAACTGGGATTTAGGTCATGGGTTCACAGTACAAGTTTTTCTTGACATCAGCACTTTACACTGGGCTCTCCCCCCATTTCTGCTTGTACTGACCTAGCTTCACCTGCTTTCAGCCGTAGGTTCAAGAGAAAAGCGGAGGCGTTCTGGGACAAACCATTCTCACTATATTGGAAAACTAAAAATTCCAAAATGTCTCATTGATTTCAATGGGGATTTTAACCCTTTGAGTGCTAGAGAGGTCTCCAAAGCATTGCTTCGCAATGCATTGGAGACCTCTCTAGCACTCAAAGGGTTAAAATCCCAATTGAAATCAATGAGACGTTTTTTGTTCTCCCCTATAGTGTGAATGGATTGTCCGAGAAAGCCTCCACTTTTCTCTTCAACATGTGGCCCTTTGTGTGTGGCAGAAATTAACCCTTTAAGTACAAGAGGAGAGAGCAACATGCAGAGAAGCAATTCGCTGCTAACCTTTATAGTCCTTAAATGATTAAAGATACATTACTATGGCCATGAAATCCTCATGGCCCCAGTGAATTTTACTTTTGTTCCTCTGGTCAATAGAGAACACCTCAGTCAGTTCGGGACGTCATGTTCGTGGAGGCAGAAAAAAAAAATCTCTGTGGTCCTTAACTTCCTGTCACTGTGCAGCCAGTAGTTAAGGGGTTAAAGACCAGGGGTGCTTTGCAATGTGTTGCAAACACTGTCTGGTCCCCAAAAGGTGAAGTAAGAACATGGGCTCTGCCAGTTTATGTTTTAAAAAAGCCAATAACTGTCATCTCCAATGTAAAATAATGTACAATATGATAAAGACAACACACAGGGTACTCACTGCTGCAGGGATAGTGATACAATGTAATATATGTACAGTGTAATAAAGACACCATACAGAGAACTCAGTACTGTTGGGGTAGTGATACAATGTAGTGTATGTACAGTGTGATAAACACACCACACAGAGAACTCAGTACTGTTGGGGTAGTGATACAATGTAATAAATATACAACGTGATAAGACAGCACATAGAGCACTCAGTACTGATGGGATAGCGATACAATGTAATAAATGTACAGTGTGATAAAGACAACACACAGAGCACTCACTGCTGCAGAGATAGTGATACAATGTAATATATGTACAGTGTGACAAACACACCATACAGAGCACTCAGAACTGTTTGGATATGGATACACTGTAATAAATATACTTGATAAGACAGCACATAGAGCACTCAGTACTGATGGGATAACGATACAATGTAATAAATGTACAGTGTGATAAAGACACCATACAGAGCACTTAGTACTGCTGGGGTAGTGATACAATGTAGTCTATGTACAGTGTGATAAACACAGTACACAGAACACTCACTGCTGCAGGGACAGTGATACAATGTAATATATGTACAGTGTAATAAAGACACCATACAGATCACTCAGTACTGTTGGGATCTCAATACAATATAATATATATACAATGTGATAAGACAGCACATAGAGCACTCAGTACTGATGGGATAGCGATACAATCTAATAAATGTACAGTGTGATAAAGGCAACACACAGAGCACTCACTGCTGCAGAGATAGTGATACAATGTAATATATGTACAGTGTGACAAACACACCATACAGAGCACTCAGTACTGTTGGGGTAGTGATACCATGTAATATATGTACAGTGTGATAAACACACCATACAGAGCACTCAGAACTGTTTGGATATCGATACAATGTAATAAATATACAAAGTGATAAGACAGCACATAGAGCACTCAGTACTGATGGGATAGCGATACAATGTAATACATGTACAGTGTGATGCATACAGAGCACTCACTGCTGCAGGGATAGCAAAACAATGTAAAAACAATTACAATTTAATAAAGATAGAATACACAGCACTCACTGCTGCAGGGATAGTGATACAATGTAAAAAATTTACAATGTGATAAAATAGAACACAGAGCACTCACTACTGCAGAGATAGTGATACAATGTAACAAATGTACAATGTCATAAAGATAGAACACAGAGCACTCACTGATGCAGGGATAGTGATACAATGTAATAATTGTACAATGTCATAAAGATAGAACACAGAGCATTTACTGCTGCAAGGATAGTGATACAATGTAACAAATGTGCAATGTGCTGATGATAACACACTGAGCACTCTCTGCTGCAGGGATAGTGATACAATGTAAAACATTTACACTGTGATAAAGCTAGAACACAGAGTACTAACTGATGCAGTGATAATGATACAATGTAATAAATGTACAATGTCATAATGATACAACACAGAGCACTCACTGCTGCAGAGATAGTAATACAATGTAATATTTGTACAGTGTGATAAAGACACAATACAGAGCACTCACTCTGTCAGGATAGTGATACAATGTAATAAATGTACAATGTGATCAAGACAGTACACAGAGCACTCACTGCTGCAGGGACAGTGATACAATGTAATAAATGTACAATGTGATAAAGACACCACACAGAGCACTCACTGCTGCAGTGAAAATGATACAATGTAATACATGTACAAAGTAATAAAGATAGAACAGAACACTCACTGCTTCAGGGATAGTGATACAATGTAATAATTGTACAATGTCATAAAGATAGAACACAGATCATTTATTGCTGCAGGGATAGTGATACAATGTAATAAATGTGCAACGTGTCGAAGATAGCACACTGAGCACTCAGTGCTGCAGGGATAATGATACAATGTAAAACATTTACACTGTGATAAAGCTAGAACACAGAGCACTCACTGATGCAGGGATAATGATACAATGTAATAAATGTACAATGCCATAACGATACAACACAGAGCACTCACTGCTGCAGAGACAGTAATACAATGTAATATATGTACAGTGTGATAAAGACACAATACAGAGCACTCACTCTGTCAGGATAGTGATACAATGTAATAAATGTACAATGTGATCAAGACAGTACACAGTGCACTCACTGCTGCAGGGACAGTGATACAATGTAATAAATGTACAATGTGATAAAGACACCACACAGAGCACTCACTGCTGCAGGGAAAATGATACAATGTAATAAATGTACAAAGTAATAAAGATAGAACAGAACACTCACTGCTGCAGGGATAATGATACAATGTAATAAATGTACAATGTAATAAAGACAGAACACAGAGCACTCACTGCTGCACGGATAATGATACAATGTAATATAGAACACAGAGCACTCACTGCTGCAGGGAAAATGATACAATGTAATAAATGTACAAAGTAATAAAGATAGAACAGAACACTCACTGCTGCAGGGATAGTGATACAATGTAATAAATGTACAATCTGATAAAGACAGTACACAGCGCACTCACTGCTGCAGAGATAGTGATACAATGTAAAAAATGTACAACGTGATAAAGATAGAACACAGAGCACTCACTGCTGCAGGAATAGTGATACAATGTAATAAATGTACAATGTAATAAAGACAGAACACAGAGCACTCACTGCTGCACGGATAATAATACAATGTAATAAATGTACAATGTAATATAATACACAGCGCACTCACTGCTGCAGGAATAGTGATACAATGTAAAAAATGTACAATGTGATAAAGATAGAACACAGAGCACTCATTGCTATAGGGATAGTGATACATTATATCAATGTCCTACTTTGTTGCTAAAAAAGAGTTCCAGAGAACTTACCGTCTGGGATGTGAAAGTGTTAAAATACATTTTAGATGAAGATGAAAAGTAAACAATAAAGTACAAATAATTTATCTGTACACTTGCAGAATATACAATGGCAAAATAAGGGTTACTATCTGCTAAACTCTTTGAGTGCCAAAAGGGCATGCATCACATGGCTTTACAATGCATTGGGCTCCCCTCTGGCACTCATAGGGTTACAAGCGATCTCACAATGAAAGAATTCCAAGCCGACAGGTGTGAGTGATCCCTGCGGTTCATAACGGTGACAGCTCTGTGTCCTGTGAGCTCTGTTTAAACACGCAGGAGACATGTCTGGGTGTGTGACACATGTAGATGCTGCGTGATGACTGTGGGAGGAAATGACATTGATTTCACTCTGATGTCTGTCTGTTAGGATGGGGGAAGACGTATGAACCGCTGATGTGATTTGGAGAGGTTGTCACTGTGTATGTTTGTACAAGTTACTAACAAACATCCGCACGGTGTCGGGAAAGTTGGGTAAAACAGTAATAGACAGCAAATCTGTAAAGTTTCTTAGGCATCGCTGCAGTGCCACCAGTGCCAGCTGTAAAACCTGCATTGTGCTCTAGGAATAAGTGACTTTTCAAGGGGAACTATGCCTGTGGAACAAGGGGCTCTTAACCCCTCCAACACTCAAATGGCTAATACATTTAATGCAGCACATTCTTAACCCTTTGAGTGGCAGGGGGTATTCAACGCATTGCTCAGCTCCTTTTGTTTCTACAGCTCTGTCACGTATCAAACCTTTTTCTCTCATTGCTCCGTATCTATGGAATGTTCTACCATCCAACCTGCGCCACTGCACCTCAATGATAACCTTCAATTCTCACTTGAAAATGCACCTCTTGGATAAAATCTAAACATGCTAGAAGGCACTGATGTTGTACAATGAACGCTCTTATAAATTATTTACATTACTGATGTCCTCTATCATCATCAGAACTAGCACAGTATTCAGCACTTGACCCTAATGTACTCTGTATGTCTCCCATTACCACTTTAGATTGTAAGCTGTCGGGCAGGGACTTCGCACCCAATGTTTCACTCTACAAATCACCTGTAACCCTGTATTATTTAAACCATTAAATTGTAAAGCGCTGCGTACACTTGTGGCGCTATATAAACATATTCATTCATTGATTCAAAGGTAGTTTCTGTGTCAGGCAGCTGTGGATGGATCTGGGGGTCATGTATGGTGGGAGTGGCCATGGGCGGTGCTAAGGACACCTAGGATGACTTACCTATGGCACCTGAGATGTAAATGTGGGCACACATTATATTGAAGGATATTGGGTGTAACCATAGCATAAGCACTATTGGGTATCGCCACACTATAATGAGTGCTAGTCAGCTGTTTATTTAAAGGATCAGTAAAGTCATATTTTAATTAAAAATAAAACAATAAAATAAAAAATAAATATATATATATATATATATATATATATATATATATATATATATATACACACACAGTCAAAACAACATGGTGGAAAGCACTCACTCTTTTGGATCTCAGAAGTATGTACAAGGGATATGGGGGGTGACCCCCATCTGCCTCAGCTTCCAGTAGGTTCTACTTATCCATCTGTGAAAATATTTTTTGTTAGGGGCCCAAAAATACTCAAAAATGACTAGTTACTCCCCTGCAGGGCATTCTGGGTGACAACCACTGTCCAGGAACCAGAAATAACAGAATAACACATAAATCAGTCTCCTGTCTCCCACTGGAGCGTTTTCTCACCTCTATGTAAATATGTTAGTTCAGAGGATGCACATTAAGGTGAGAAAAGTCTCCCCAGTGAGACAAACATTTCAGATTCTACAATGTTGTTCTACACTCATTAGCCAAGTATCTGACAACCCACCAATTTAATAGCTACTCCCCACATAGTAACAATGGGATTGTTAGATTTCTGTGGTGGGAGAGTTCTGTCACTGCTTGGTGCAAGGGTATCCTATCAAAATGTCGCTGTCAATTTGGCGATTAAGACAACGGCACATTAAAGGGATAGTAATACTTTGTTTTATCTATATTTTATTTTGTAGGCATTAAAAAAACATGAAGAACGATAAGCTCTCACGAGCAGGGCCCTCTGATCCTCCTGTTCTACACATCTGATTGTACTATTTAATACCTCTGTATGTCTATTCCCCAATTGTACAGCGCTGCGGAATTAGTTGGCGCTATATAAATAAAGAATAATAATAAGAATAATAATAACGATGTAAGTCTTATCTCTCAAACATTTATGGTTTGAGAGATATTCACAAGCAAAGTTTCCCCTCCTGCCCCTTTTACCTAGTGTAAGCCATCTCTTCTCAGATGTGGAATCCAGTCCATAGACCAGACAGATAACAGCAGGGGACAATCTTCTTCCTATGAGAACAATGAAAGCCCTGCCCCCATTGACAAGTTTTTCAGGTTTTTCCCTTATCTTAATTGAAGATTGTCCCTCTCTGCAGTCTACCTGGGCTCCTCCCTTCTGATCTGGCTGAACAGTGTTACATCAGTGAAAGGGGCGGAAAGGGGATACTTTGTCATTGAATTACTCTTGAACTACAACTCTGACAGAATTGAAATAACACTGTCCAAAGTCCAAATACTATGATGATTAATTAGAGCTGCTTTTATTATGAAACATTACTATCCTTTTAAAGGGATAGTATTGTTTCATTTAAAAAAAAAAAAAAAAAAGCACACTTTGGAGACCGTACCAATGAAGTAGTACTTTTTAACCCCTTAACGTCCGGCGGTCCTGGGATGTTTCCATCCCATAAGGACCGCATAGAACCACGTGGACACGCCGGTACACGTGACCTGTCGCGTGTATCGGCGCGTCACTATGGGGCCTGATAGAGATCGCTCTGATGTTGGAGCGGTCAATTTCAGGCCCTATTTTTACTTACAGCGCTCCCGGCAGAGCGCTGTAAGTAGAAAGTACGTGACGTACCATGACCGTCATCGGTCCTTGAGTATTTCAAGGACCGTGACGGTCATAGTACGGCACATGTCGTTAAGGGGTTAAATATCACTATTGCGGCTCTGCTGAAGAGCACCTGCCGGTCCCGGGACCAGATTCTCCTGCAGTCAGCTACAGCGCTGACGTCAGGGAAAGGGGAGAGTGGGGGAACTTTAAAATGTTCTAGAGAGATTTGAGAGATGGGACTGGCATCGTTAGATTTATTTTTTTAATAGCTACAAGATTTTTTTTTTTTTTTTTTAAATGACACAATACTATCCCTTTAAATATGTCTGTGAGAAAAATATATCCAAGCGCCCTACAATGAATCTACCCCAGCTTATATTTATGCACTATCTACCATAATTCATTTTTATTCTGATTTATTACACACACTAAGTTTATTGCTATAAAGTGAGTAGATTACACATTTCTCACATTTATTATTTACTTTTAGTATCCGGTAGTGGTGTTAGCTTTTAGCTGCCTTTTTTTTTTGCTCAATTCAACTCTTTCAGTGCCAGAGGCATTTTGCAATGCGTTGCGTACCCCTACGGCACTGAAAGAGTTAAAAAGGTTCAACCATACTTTTGCAGCACAATGCGGATAACGGCGACATTAGAATCTCGTCCACAGTGTTGCAGACCCGTACAAATCGCATTCAAACTTCAATCCTTCAATGTAAGCTGACAAATTGAGTGAAGACGAGCATTTGGTTTACCTGAAGCAGAAGCTGTTTGCAGGGGCTGCAATACGGCACTCAAAGGGTTAATGGAATCACGGCGATGGGGCATCACAGTCACGCTTGCCTAATGAGCTGAGAAGAATGAGCGGAGAGGAGTGTTTGGTTTACATGCAGCAGAAGCTGTTTGCAGAGGAGTAAGCGTGACTGTGATCGCCGTGATTCCATTAACCCTTTGAGTGCAGCATCACAGCCCCTGCAAACAGCTTTTGCTGCAGGTAATCTGAACGCTCCTCTTCTCTCAGCTTGTTAGACTTTTTTATTTATTAGGCATGTCTGATCAGGGCTGGTGCAAGGATTTTTGCCACCCTAGGCAAAACCTAATTTTGCCGCCCATTTGGCTCCGCCTCTTCTGTCCCACCCCTTTATACCCCACCTACTTATGTAAAACAATATTCATGATTGTCCTCTCTCTGCCCCCTGGGCCAGTCTGCCCCTGGTCTGGAAATGCCCCCCACCAGCTCCACTTTGGCCCCCTATCAGCTCCAACCTGCCCCACCAGCTCCACTTTGCCCCCCATCTGCTCCAACTTGCTCCCAGCAGCTCCACTATGTCCCCTCAACTCCAACTTGCCCCTATCAGATCCACTTTGCCCCCCATCCGTTCCAACTTGCCTCCAGCAGCTCCACTATGCCCCTCAGCTCCAACTTGCCCCTATCAGCTGCAACTTGCCCCCACCAGCTCCACTTTGCCCACCATCCGCTCCAACTTGTGCCCAGCAGCTCCACTATGTCACCCTCAGCTCCAACTTGCCCCTATCAGCTCCACTATGCCCCCTCAGCTCCAACTTGCCCCCTCAGCTCCAACTTGCCCCCATCACATACCTGTAACTCCCGCACCGTTTTCTCTTCAGTAATGCAGAGCGCGCCGGGAGATCATGACTCCCAGCGCGCTCTGCATTACTAAAGAGTGACCGCGATGAGGGAGCAGAGTAGCAACACAGACCTGACTGTGTTGCAGTTCCCGGCGTGGTGTGTGCGGGCGCAGCTCTTCTCCGCTGCATGCCCGCGCCCCCAGTACATGTGCGCCCTAGGCCGGCGCCTACCTCGCCTATAGGTGGCGCCGGCCCTGTGTCTGATTACTTAGAAGGTTTGAAATTTAACCCCATAGAGACAATTGACTTACCAGGGACGTCCCGCAAGAACTGTCACTTAGTGACAGAGGACATACCTGGTAAGTCCCAGAAGTCCGGGTCTCCGTGCGGCTGCACACAGTTCGGAGACTCTGGAATCATTAAAAAAAAAAAAAAAAGTACCACGGGCGTTAAGGTGACAGCCGCATACGAACACGGCTGTCACTAAGGGGTTAAAGGCGATTTGTATGGGTTTGCGACATAGTCATGAGGGTGAGAGTCTTATGACATAATTTTCCAGCATACGACATATTAATTGTGCCCTTATCTTGGTCGCCAAATTGAGGGTGACATTTTCATAGTGAACCGTTGCAAGTCCCTCCAGGAGGTAAATGGACTAGAGTATGAGACATTTCTCTAAAGAGTATAAGATTTCCAGTAACGATATTAAACAGTCAGTAACATTTTATTATGTAAAAAAAAACATACATTGTAAAGATTTTCAAGATAAGTGAAACAAGGGTGCAACCAATGCTGGGTGATGTTTCATTCAAATGATATTACAGTCCAAACTGTCAAACACCGTCAGCTGTTAGTATCACGTTCTATCATTTGCTATATTGTTACAGCTCAAACTGTCAGAGACTGCCAACTGTTACTGTGACATACTATGGAGAACAGCGGCTAGCGGCACAACTCTCCTTTAAAATGTAATAGAATAACTGTCTGGACACCAGGTGGCACTGTTGCTAACAGGGTAATCTTAATAAATAAATAAAGTTTGACTGGTGATAACTTTGGAGCAAAGCATCTCTCTGCAGTGGTGTTATGAAAAGCCTTAGTATATACGCAATTGTTTTCATAATAATACTCTACTGATTCTTTAAAGGCCCAGTAATGTTCCGATATGAAGGCATATCCAGCTCTTCATGACACCTTTTTATAATAGTCCGTAGGTTCTAAACGTCCATATCGGTGTAGTTTGATGGTAACCTTAATGTAAAATTTCCCACTCCCACCCCTACCCATATGTCACTCTTCTTCCCTTCAGATCTGAAAGCCGGTCGTGCAACAGATCGCAAGGCAGGATAATCTTGTCGCAGTTTAAGGAAAACCCTTCCCCTCGTAACGAACGGGAGCAGGGAATTCCTTATGCTGACACAATATTAAAGGGATAGTAATGTTTCATAATAAAAGCAGTTCTAATTAATCATCATAGTATTTGGACTTTGGAGAGTGTTATTTCAATTCTGTCAGACTTGTAGTTCAAGAGTAATTCAATGACAAAGTATCCCCCTCCCGCCCCTTTTACTGATGTAACACTGCTCAGCCAGATCAGAAGGGAGGTGCCCAGGTAGATTGCAGAGAGGGACAATCTTCAATTAAGATAAGGGAAAAACCTGAAAAACTTGTCAAGGTGGGCAGGGCTTTCATTGTTCTCACAGGAAGAAGATTGTCCCCTGCTGTTATCTGTCTGGTCTATGGAATGCATTCCACATCTGAGAAGAGATGGTTTACACTAGGTAAAAGGGGCGGGAGGGGAAACTTTGCTTGTGAATATCTCTCAAACCATAAAGGTTTGAGAGATAAGACTTATATCGTTCTTCATGTTTTTTTAATGCCTACAAAATAAAATAAAGATAAAACTAAGTATTACTATCCCTTTAACCCTTGTTGTGATTAGGGGGACCACATATCAATTCTGCCATTCAGGGCCACTGCGGACACAAGAGCACACCATGGAGAGAGATCTGCTAACTGACTGCTGTGACGGACAGCGTTGTTTGTGGTGGGCTACAAGTAAATGTAGATCAAGCCCAAAGCCTTGATGTCTGGATCAAGGCTCAGTGCAGAGATCCGTCTGGAAGTAAGGCCGCGGCTCATTTTTAATAATGTAAATTTCACCATAACATGCATTTTAGAACAAAAAAAACACCGATTACAGGTTATCGCTATATGAAGATCACACTGAGGCAAACTTGTATAGGGGTGATAGTTCCCCTTTAACCCTTTGAGTGCCAGAGGGATACAGAATGCATTGCAAAGCAATGCATTTCATACTACCTGGCACTCAAAGGGTTAATTGAGGTGGGGGAGGGATGAGGGATCGAGGGAAGGCCAGCATTTTGATTATTTTTTTTTTGTGGGTAGAGGGTAACAGAAATGGGATGCATATTATACACATGTACTAGCATTTTCCTTAAAATCTTAGGTATAATTTATACCTGCGTATTAAATACAGGTGCGTATTATAAAAGAGATTTTACGGTATGTATCTGAGAGATTTTACAGAAAAAAAATACATATTTACCCTGCAATATATATGCTATCCATTTAACCACTCGAAAGCTAGATACCTGTCCAACACATTGGGGGAAATTAACTAAGCGGTGATAAAGAGGTGATATCACACAGGGCCGGTGCCACCTATAGGCGAGGTAGGTGCCGGCCTAGGGCGTACATTCTCTGAGGGCACATCGGCCCCCACCGCCGCTTACAACAGACTGTCGAAGTAAAAAAAAAAAAAAAAAAAACAACGTAACTTTCAGTGCCCTCCCTTGGCTGCCTATTTTTTTTAATGTAGCACAGCGATACCTGTTTCTCTCTCCCCCTCCGCTCCTTCAGTCCTGGACCAGGATTGAAGAAGCGGAGGGGGAGAGAGAAACGGACATCGCTGTGCTGCATTAACCCTTTCAGTGCCAGAGGGGTACGCAACTCATAGCTTTGCAATGCGTTGTATACCCCTCCGGCACTGAAAAGGTTAATAAAAGCCAGACAAGGGAGAGCACCAAAAGGTACTCACTGGGAAGAGACAGTGCACCGGGAAGAGTAAGTGGAAGGGGGGCCAAGAGGGGATAAATAGTCAGAATGGGAGAGAAATATTCAAAGGGGGGATCAGCAGTCAGGAAAGGGATCAAGTGTCAGACTGGGAGAGAGAGCGTGAAAGGGGGATCAGCAGTCAAAAGGGGGATCAAGAGTCAGAAAGGTGATAGAGAGGGTCAAAGGGGGATCAGCAGTCTAGAGGGGGATCAAGAGTCAGACGGAGAGAGAGAGTCAAAGGGGGGTCAACAGTCAAGAGGGGGAGAGTCACATATAGAGAACATACACTCTGTCCCACTGATACACATATAGAGACGCACACACACATACTTACACACTGATATCCTTACAGAGACTCACACACACTGACACACTTATATACATACAGGGAACACATACTGACACACACATACATACACATATAGAGAACACGCACACAAACTGGCACATATAGGGAACACACTGACACTTAAACACATACAGAGGGTAGGGCACAAGGGGTGGAGCCAAGGGGCGGCAAAATTAGGTTTTGCCTAGGGTGGCAAAAATCCTTGCACCAGCCCTGATATCACGTCTCCAGTTCCTGTCTTATTATATGGAGCCTATTCACTAACATCTCTAAAGCTGAAGAAATCTTAGTGAATAGGATCTATAGCAGTGATTCTCAACCAGGGTGCCGTGGCACTTTGGTGTGCCCCGGACATCAACTTCGGGTGCACCATGTTTTCTATGAAGACTAACAAAAATGGACTTTTAAATAAAGATTTATAGAAATTGTTATGCACATTATGTTTAACTGTGTTATTATGACTGTAAGACCTAATAATAACTGTATATTTATGTATGGAACCTTCATTATGGTCTTGATAAAGTACATTAAATATGTTAGGGGTGCCCCGAATGTTCTAGATTACGTGTTAGGGGTGCCCCGAACAAAAAAAGATTGAGAACCACTGATCTATAGAATAACATAGGAACTGTAAAGTTGTCAGCCAGAGATCCGTGTCGGCTGACACGGAGGCTCTTAAGCAGAGTCGCAATCGCGTTTTTTTTAAACAGAATGTGTTTGCAGACCAGGCACACTTGGTAGACCATTGCAATGCAGTCATTTTGTTTAAAAAACGCGATTGCGGCTCTGCTGAAGAATCTCCGCGTCGGCCGACACAGATCTCCTGCTGACAGCTTTACAGCTGACAGCAGGAGACGTCAAACTTTGAACGAAGATATTTCTCAAACCATTGCAGTTTGGGAGATACGTTTTTTGTGTTAAACTCCACTTTTTAAGCACTACAAAATTAGAAAAAACGTGTTCAGGGACATTACTATCCCTTTAAACTAATAGGAAATTGCAGAAGTTCCATGTAAACCACTGTAATGAAGTCTGTTCCAGAACTGCGCCTCTTTCGTCTGATATTTTGGGAACTTGGCAACTCCCCGCAACCAGAGGTGTCCCAGCCGTGTGCGTGGTTAGGTTGCTATTTGTCATAGGGTGTCACCTCGTCATGTCCCCTCCATTCTTTCACGTAATTAATACAGTGACATAGAGTCGGGGTCAGGTTCCCACGCGGGAGGGACCTTGTTGCTTGCAGCTGTCATGTTTGCACGCTTCAACCGCAGCTGTGTGACTTCCCCGGGATGACTTGTGCTCTGTGTGTGTGTGTTACAGTGCCGGAGTGGCACACCCTGTCTGACAGCCCTAACAGGATACCTTCCTGTGACTGAAATAACAGAGGCCGGCTGCTGGAATGACGTGATGAAACCCCCCAGGGCTGAGCAGGAGTGTTTCCCAGAACTGAGCAGGTCTGGGCTTGTGCTACCAGCTGACCTCCTTCCTCACTGCCCTCCCTGCACTCTCCTTCCCTCACAAGACCTGTCTGGGATCCATCCTCTGCTCAGAATAACCCAGTCTGGTATACTAAGAGTGTACTAAGATGAGCCATTCTGGGGCGAATCAGCTGCACCGTGGGGGGTGCAAATAAAATGGTTTAACCCTTTGAGTGCCAGAGGGGCACGCAACGCATTGCTTTGCAATGCGTTGCGTGCCCCTCTGAAACTCAAAGGGTTAAAGGGGAATAATAATCTGCCACTTACCTTATTATTCACCGAAAATCCTAATGTCCTGATTCTTTTTGCAATTGCGCCTTTTCCTGGACGCAGACATGACAATCTCCAGTTTTTGCGAACAGAAACAGGCAGACCGCATGAGCTTATTTGACCCATCGAACGCCAGAAAAGGTTTCCTACGCATGTGTTGGACACTTCTCCTGCACTCAAGGGGTTAAGGATGGTGGGCGGAGCAACACAGGTAGATTCAATGCGTTGAACATCCTCCATGTCCTGAAAGAGTTAACCCCTTAAGGACCGGCATTTTTTTTTAAATCCTATTTGTATCAGGGCTCCCCGAACGTCCCGCAGTCACGAGGAGAGCGATGAAATCCATGATGGTACTGGCACTTCACGGGTCCTTATCGCACGTCCAACCCGTGACCTGCCAGGACCACGATGGGTCATTAAGTGGTTATGATTGCCATATACAGCGGAAGGAATTTGCGTCCTGTGATACTGCAAGCAACTGTCATGTCCGCCTCCATGGGCATCAGATTCAGCACTGATTTACCCCTTAAGGACCAGCGGTCCTGGGACGTTTCTGTCCCATAAGGACCGCTTTGATCTTTGCCGACGTGCCGGTACATGTGACCTGTTACGTGTATTGGCGCACTGCTTTGGGGCCTGAAAGAGATCGCTCCAGTCATTTTTACTTACAGCGATCCCAGTGGAGCTCTGTAAGTAAAAAGTATGTGAAGTACTATGACCGTCATCGGTCCTTAAGGGTGTAAGGACCATGACGGTCATAGTACGTCACATAGTCCTTAAGGGGTTAACAATGCTCTCTCTTGAAACAAGGAGCAAGAAAGGAATTCATAGAGATCATATAGCTCAGTGGTAAATTCTCTGACTATAGAGACTGTTTAACCCCTTATTGGTGCCGCGACTGAGCATCCGTGGAGCATTTTTTTTTTCTGGTTCCGGACTCCCAGAACGGCGTGCAGCCGCGGGGGGAGCCCGGAACTCCATGACGGTCATAGTACGTCATGGGTCGTTCAGTCAGATCGACCCTTGATGTACTATGACTGTCAAGGGTCGTTAAGGGGTTAACCACAAGGGTTGCAGGTCTGAGTCCCAGCAGGGTCAACTTCATCCTTCTGCAGTCAATAAATGAGTACCATTGATTGGCTAATAATAACATCTGTTATTCACCGGCCGATTTGGTTAATTCCGAGAGCGTGTGCTAAAAGTGCTTTGAGTCCCATTGGGAGAAAGGCGGTAGATAAATACTAGTTAATTTATTATTATTTTCCAGCCACAGTAAGGTAAATGGAGGTTATTTTTAAGCAATGTCACTTTCCCTTTAAATAGAGTTGTTAACCCCTTGAATGCTAGACAGGTCACCATCTGGTGGCTGGATTGTTCTGAGATTTACTGTAAAGAGGCCTCTTCCTCGACGTTTAGTTGAGGTAGGGCATGACTGCTGGGCGCGAACATCCTTTTGGCAGTATTTTGCCTTTTGGATGTTCTTAGTGGCTGGCGGGGCGGTAGGCTGGGTGGGAGTCCTTTTATTTATAAATATTGCCCGTGTGGCTGTCTACGCACTTTAATTGTTCCAGCAAGACAGCCGCACGGGTGTTTTTACTTGTTCCCTCCCCTTTTTCTTTTTATTGTCACAGTGATTTGTCGGGGGTGGGTCCAGGTAATTATTTGAGCTGTCAATTACCCTAGTGGGTTTTGGGGAGTTAGCCCCCCCGCTCGCAGGCTAACGGCGCGAGTGGGGGCAGAGACTCTTGTTTGTTGATTGTGTTGATCGTGCCACTCGGCAATTGCTGCGCAGTAGGAAGATCACTGAGTGGTCACAGGCAGAACACAAGAAGGAGATAGATAGATAGATAGATAGATAGATAGATAGATAGATAGATAGATAGATATGAAATAGATAGATAGATAGATAGATAGATAGATAGATAGATAGATAGATATGAAATAGATAGATAGATAGATAGATAGATAGATAGATAGATAGATAGATAGACATGAGATGGATAGATAGATAGATAGATAGATAGATAGATAGATAGATATGAAATAGATAGATAGATAGATAGATAGATAGATAGATAGATAGATAGATAGAAACATATATAGATATAAACTATGGCTGTCTCTGACTGATGTTTTTGTCTAATAAAGCAGTTGCTATTTTTGAACATAACAATTGAGAAAGAAACAGGAAGGGTCTTAGGTCAAGAATAAAGGAACTTCATGTTGCATCTCCACTATTGGCTTCCTCAAGTGAGTCTAATTTTGGAAGTCGTACGGTTATTCAAGAAAATGGAAATATCTTGGGAACCTTCAATGCTCAGGGATTTTTTTTTTTTTAGCAAATTAACTACAAAGGCGTTTATCTTGTGGTGCAGGTAACTTTATCAAGCAGAGTAAAGGCTATCTGTTTTTCACACACCACCACAATACCAGATGGGTATTTATTTGGGCCAAATTTTAACAGGGGTGGTAGTTCCGCTTTAAGTTATATCAAGCTTTTTCACGTGTAAGTGTTCCTTTAATTGAATTAGAATGTTTATTTTAATGCTCACAAATATGCAGCAAATTTGGAATAGAATGGAATCGTAACACTGCAATTCATATCAGTAATGACAACCATATTGCTTTTCAGTCCTTGTTCTGTTGGCTCATTGTTTAAACAAAGAAATATATACGTGCGTTGAACTGCTGATAACATACAGATGGATTTGGGGGGGGCCCTAATCTTCTGCCGCATATTCTTTCTATTTGTGTAGAACTGATATGCAGTTCCCTTTGCACACAGAGCCTTTTAATTATGTACAATAGATATGTTTGATTGGAGAGTCAATGGAGGAATTCCCAGCTTCAAAGAGTTACTTTAAAGTGAATTTGGGACGAAAATATAAGATGGTGCATGTAGAGGTTAAAAAGTTATCTATATATTATTCTAGTCAAATGAATAGCAAATGTGTAACTTTAGACATATTTGCAGTTTTTATCTTCTTAAAGGAACACTAGCGCCTAAAAAGGAAGTGTTTTTTTTTAATAAAGTTAACCCTTTGTGTGACAGAGGGGTACGCAACGCATTGCTCTGCAATGCGTTGCATACCCCTTTGGCACTCAAAGGGTTAAATCTTATGTACTTACAGCTAAACAGCCGAACATATATTCCTGCACTTGAATTTTTAATACATGTGTAAACTGTCCTAATCAGACGCCATCTGGTTAACCCCTTAAGCACTAGGCAGTGGGGTCACAGGGGTCGCACCTGCGACTGGACCCATCACTCTAGGGGCCTGGCCGCCCCCTGCGACACCCCCCCCCCCCGTCTGACGCCCGCAATTAAGAAAAACAGAGTGCTGGGGCTCTGCATTACGAGAGTGCCAGTCTGCTAGATGGAGATCAGTATTCCCTCCGTCAGACCAGCACTCTAGTAATGCAGAACGCTGGGAGATGACATCATCTCATTACTGCATTACTGAAGAGGACCACGCAGGAGAAGAGGTCTGTGCAGAAAGAGTCACAGACCTGTCCTCTGCCACTGGACCACCAGGGAGGTAGGACATTTAGGGGCAATGTGGAGATTGGGGGGCATTGTGGAAGGGGAAATGTGGAGATTGGGGGGCAATGTGGAGATGGGGACAATGTGGAGATGGGGACAATGTGGAGATGGGGACAATGTGGAAGGGGAAATGTGGAGATTGGGGGGCAATGTGAAAGGGGAAATGTGGAGATTGGGGGCGTTGTGGAAGGGGCAATGTGGAGATTGTGTGGCATTGTGGAAGGGACAATGTGGAGATTGTGTGGCATTGTGGAAGGGGCGATGTGGAGATTGTAGGGCATTGTGGAAGGGGCAATGTGGAGATATGGGGGCATTGTGGAAGGGACAATGTGGAGATATGGGGGCATTGTGGAAGGGACAATGTGGAGATTGTAGGGCATTGTGGAAGGGACAATGTGGAGATTGTGTGGCATTGTGGAAGGGGCAATGTGGAGATTGTGTGGCATTGTGGAAGGGGCACTGTGGAGATTGTGTGGCATTGTGGAAGGGACAATGTGGAGATTGTGGGGCAATGTGGAGATTGGGGGCATTGTGGAAGGGGCAATGTGGAGATTAAGGGGCATTGTGGACATTGAGGGACATTGTGGAAGGGGCAGTGTGGAGATTGAGGGACATTGTGGAAGGGGCAATGTGGAGATTGTGGGGCATTGTGGAAGGGGCAATGTGGAGATTGTTGGACATTGTGGAAGGGGCAATGTGGAGATTGTGGGACATTGTGGAAGGGGCAATGTGGAGCTTGAGGGACATTGTGGAAGGAACAATGTGGAGATTGGGGACATTGTGGAAGGGGCAATGTGGAGATTGTGTGGCATTGTGGAAGGAACAGTGTGGAGATTGGGGGCATTGTGGAAGGAGCAGTGTGGAGATTGGGGACATTGTGGAAGGGGCAATGTGGAAGGGGCAATGTGGAGATTGGGGGCGTTGTGGAAGGGGCGATATGGAGATTGTAGGGCATTGTGGAAGGAACAATGTGGAGATTGTAGGGCATTGTGGAAGGGGCAATGTGGAGATATGGGGGCATTGTGGAAGTCACAATGTGGAGATTGAGGGACATTGTGGAAGGGGCATTGTGGAGACTGAGGGGTGTTGTGGAAGGGGCAATGTGGAGGTGGTCAGTGTGGTTGAGGGGGCCAATGTGGTCGGGGGGGCCATGGCAATTCTTGCTCCAGGGCCCTGTGGCTTCTAGTTACACCTCTGGCACTAGGGTAACTAGGTCTATAATTAGGAAGCAATAGTGATAGGGTACTTATGTTTCGGGGGACTGGGACAGGGTATGGGTGACCGGCAAGAAGGGAAGCACACTGCACAGCGTTCCCTCCTGCTGGTCACCTCCATGTAGCGTGGCTGAGCAGAGCAGACCACAGGTAGAGGAGCTACTGTATCCCCTACCCTGGTCTTACAGGAAGCTGCTCACCGAGTGCAACGATCACTTCCTGTCAGACCGGGTAGAGGATCAGAAACTCCTCTACTGTGGTCCACTTGACCACACTACAAAGAAGGTACAGAGGGCCTGGGGGGGGGGGGCAAAGTGACACACAGGGGGCTGAGGGGTTAAAAGACACATGGGGGGCTGGGGGGGTGCAAATTGACAAACATGGGGACAGTAACCATGCTATCCCCCCCAGATTTCTGGGGTTTCCTATACCTCTTCATACCTCCCAAGTGTCCCTCTTTAGGAGGGACAGTCCCTCTTTGAGACCCAAATCCCCCTGTCCCTCTTTTCTACCCTGGTGTCCCTCTTTTTAGGACATCAGAGTGAGTGTTGTGTATATTAGTCTATAACACTGCTCTACAGCAATGAAACGCACATAAATGTTTAGTTAATCTTCAGTATATGTGTTTGTAAATGAATCTGTGTAAATAAAATACTTTAGTTTTGCTCTAAATACTGTATTCAGTTACAAAAAGAGGTGTCAATAGGTCAAACAGTAACCTAAAAATTCTCATTAATGCCCCGTGCACAAGCCACAGCCCAAGAAACACCACCTAAAACACAAGTGTCCCTCTTTGGCTACTTGAAATGTTGGGAGGTGTGCCTCTGCCACGGAACATCAGATGCTGGCACTTCGTGGGGTAGAAGGGTGTTATGGATCGCACCTGCCGCAACTTCTGGTACTCAGTGCTCAGGATTGGCTGCCAATCCTCACATCTCATCAGCCTTCAGCTTCATCCACTACTGAGCCTGACGTGTTTTCCGGCAAGAGGGTACTGACTAACATTTAGATAAGTGTCTTGTCTGAAGAGGTTTATTGTCTGTTTTCAGGAAAGAGGCAACAAGAACGTATGGCCAGTTCATTCACTCATTCACTTACCATATCCATTGACACATTCACTCTCATTGTCCCTCAAATTCATATATGACCTTCACCATAACCTTGAAGACAAAAAGATTCCATTCCAAGACCTCATTTCAGTCTATTGTATTAAGGTTTTAAGGACCAGAAAGATATGCATGGCATTGGAATGTGTTATACATCCCTCTGGACCTAAAAGAGGACCTGTTGCCTGCACAGCTTTTAGCATAATTACATGGATCGATTTAACTCTTTGAGTGCCTGAGGGGTACTGAACATATTGCAAAGCAATGTGTTCCGCACCCCTCTGGCACTCAGAGGGTTAAACTGCCTATGAATTGTGCTTTTTGCTTTGGAGACAGGTTAATAGTTTCAGATTTTTCATTTAGTGATTGTGGAATGAAATCTCAACAGAGCTTTGTTCTCTGACTTGGTCAGACAATGCAGCGGAATTACTCACATGTCCAGAAAATCACCTCTCTGCTGCCACTGGCTGCTACAACCAGAGGGGTGGAATAAATTGTTAATGAGGAATAATCATGCAATGGTTTAAAAAATGTTTGTCATGCTCACCCCCCCCTGCTAGAAGCTGATTGGCTGGGAGGTGCTTAAGCACTTCCCAGCCAATAGGAGGCTGCCAATTTATTTTGAACTGAGACTGGCCTATAAAAGCCAGTCTTGGTCCAAAATCCCGGCAGTCTGACTCGGTCAACGGCCCGAGAGGTAGTTGGGGGGGAGGGGTCTGTGCAGTTCAAAATGCCTCCCCCCAGCGGAGATGGATACGGAGACAGAGGGGGATAAAGGGATTTCGCATTGACATTTTCATTAACAATCTTGGAAACATTATATTTTATATCATCAGCGGACAATAAAGGGATAGTAATACTTTATTATTACTATCCCCCATATTGTACATATTTGCAAAATAATGTAATAGCTCCTGAGTTCATCTCTCAAACCTTTATGGTTTGAGAGATAACCGAAGGCAAAGTTTCCCCCTCCCTCCCCCTTCCCTGAAGTCAGCGTTGTGCTGAATGCATGGATATCCGGACTGACTTTCATCAGGCGGCTCTGCAGCAGAGCCGCGATCGCGTTAGTGAAAAATAATTATTTCACTGAAATGGTCTTCTACATGTGTTTGCAAACCAAGCACAAACCAAGCACATGTAGAAGACCATTTTAGTGAAATAATTATTTGTCACTAACGGGATCTCGGCTCAGCTGCAGAGCCGCCTGACTGTCGTACGACAGACTTCCCCTGCAGTCAGTACAACGCTGACTTCAGGGAAGGGGGAGGGAGGGGGGAACTTTGCTTTCAGTTATCTCTCAAACCATAAAGGTTTGAGAGATGAACCTGGGGGCAATTCAATTATTTTACAAATATCTACAATATGGGGGATAGTAATAATAAAGTATTACTATCCCTTTAAGGTGCGACCCATATTAACCTTTTAAGCGCCGGAGGGCTAACCTTCCAGCACTCAAAGGGTTAACGGTCACATCTTTGGGGGCTTCTTTTTTGATATTCACTGAACACTAATGGATTTATTTTTTAACAGCAAGGCAGTGGATCCCTAATATCTCCTAAAGAGGGACACTTGGGAGGTACAGACCCATAATATCACCTAAAGAGGGACACTTGGGAGGTATGGACACCTAATATCTCCTAAAGAGGGACACTTGGAAGGTATGGACCCCTAATATCTCCTAAAGAGGGGCACTTGGGAGGTATGTACCCTAATATCTCCTAAAGAGGGACACTTGGGAGGTATGGAGTCCTAATATCTCCTTAAGAGGGACACTTGGGAGGTACATACCCCTAATATCTCCTAAAGAGGGGCACTTGGGAGGTATGGACCCCTAATATCTCCTAAAGAGGGACACTTGGGAGGTATAGATCCCTAATATCTCCTAAATAGGGACACTTGGGAGGTATAGATCCCTAATATCTCATAAAGGACACTTGGGAGGTACAGAGCCCTAATATATCCTAAAGAGGGGCACTTGGGAGGTATGTACCCCCTTATATCTCCTACAAACTAACACTTGGGAGTAATGCCTTGCCAGTTGCCAGTGTATGAATATTAGGGATGTCAGATCATCCTTAAAAAAAACAGTATAGAAGTGCATACTGTAGGGCTGCAGTGATTATTAATGAGATGCAATGATTCTAGCAATATACCATGCACTTTTCTGGCTAAACTAAACAAAATGCTTTCCTCGGAAACGGCACTTCAGTACAATTTGCTCCGTTTTTTTATTTTATTTACAATGCTTTGGAGACCACCCTAGTATTCAAGGGGTTAAATGTCCTGTTTAAATGAATGATGTAGTTACTGGTTTCATGTGTTTTTGGTTAGCCACCAGAATTGCTCTACTCTCTTTCTGTATGTGGACCATCGTTGTTAACTTTGAAAAGAACAAGTGATAAGATAGAGGTTCTGCAGCAGCTGAGGTATTTAAAGGGCTCTATGTTCAAAAGAAAACTGGTGTTACTCCCGGGGGGGGGGGAGCCAACGGCACCGAAAGAAACAAATGTGAATTCCTAAATGTCCCACTGTTTTAAATGGAATGGGTTGGACACCTCTCTAGCACTGAAGGGGTTAAACGATGGAATTTGTATTTGTTCCTTATGGCGCTATTGGTTTGACCCAGAATTACTCCAGTTTTTTACTTTGAACATGTGGCCCACACCTGACAACCTAACAATTTGCAATTTTATAAGCTACAGAGGTGCAATTCTGGAGCAAACCAACTTCGCCATAGGGGACGAGGAAAAATCCAACAAATTCCCATTGTTGTTTAATGGGGATTTTAACCTCTTAAATGCTAGCATTCAAGGGGTTAAAAACACCTTTTAAAATCATTGGAAATTGTCTTTTCTCCCCTATGGTGCTTATGGTTTGCTCCAGAATCGCAACTCTTTAACACTTGGAATGCCAGAGGGGCACTCAATTAATTTTTTTAAATGCTTGCACACCCCTCTGGCACTCAAAGGGTTAAGGTAATGAATTGCACCTTATGCTTTTTTGCTGTTGACTTTTGTCTGCGTGCAGTGTCAGAGGATTTAGTTTTTTTTATTCCAAATTTACTGGCCCCCACCTCACTCCCAATCACCACTGCAGCCAGCTCCTAGTTTAACCCCTTTCCTTGCACCACTTGTAGCCGTGTGTCCCGGTTCATGCACTTGTCCTGTTCCAGCAGGACGCACCGCTCAGCCTTCAGCTCTGAGTACACAGAAGTGAGAGCAGGCGCTGCCCTGCCAAGAAGGGATTATCCAGCTGGCGCCATGCCTGACCACAGGCAGCAGGGATCGCTCTGTTCTCACGACCTCTACACACAGTGTGGTTCACAGAGCAGAGCACAGCCCGGGCTGGGACAGGAGCTGCGAGGCCTGATGTGCAACTCACAGACCAGTCCATGACCCCAGAGCTGTGAGGCCTGATGTACAACACAGACCATGGCCCAGGTTGGGAGAGGAGCTGGAAGGCCTGATGTAGAACAGACAGACCAGTCCATGACCCAGGAGCTGTGAGGCCTGATGTAGAACAGACAGACCAGTCCATGACCCAGGAGCTGTGAGGCCTGATGTAGAACAGACAGACCAGTCCATGACCCAGGAGCTGTGAGGCCTGAGGTAGAATACAGACCAGGGACCAGGAGCTGTGAGGCCTGATGTACAACTCAGACCATGGCCCAGGTTGGGACAGGAGCTGCGAGGCCTGATGTACAACTCACAGACCAGTCCATGACCCCAGAGCTGTGAGGCCTGATGTACAGCTCACAGACCAGTCCATGACCCCAGAGCTGTGAGGCCTGATGTACAACACAGACCATGGCCCAGGTTGGGAGAGGAGCTGGAAGGCCTGATGTAGAACAGACAGACCAGTCCATGACCCAGGAGCTGTGAGGCCTGATGTAGAATACAGACCAGGGCCCAGGAGCTGTGAGGCCTGATGTACAACACAGACCAGTCCATGACCCAGGAGCTGTGAGGCCTGATGTAGAATACAGACCAGGGTCCAGGAGCAGTGAGGCCTGATGTACAACACAGACCAGTCCATGACCCAGGAGCTGTGAGGCCTGATGTACAACACAACCCAGGGTCCAGGAGCTGTGAGGCCTGATGTAGAACACACAGACTAGTCCATGCTCTAGGAAGCCTGATGTAGAACACAGACCACTGCCCAGGAGCTGGGAGATCTGATGTAGAACACATACCACTGCCCAGGAGCTAGGAAGTCTGATGAAGAACACATACCATGGCCCAGGAGCTGGGAGGCTTGATGTAGAACACACAGACCAGTCCATGACCCAGGAGCTGGGAGGCTTGATGTAGAACACACAGACCAGTCCATGATCCAGGAGGCCTGATCTAGAACACACAGACCAGTCCATGATCCAGGAGGCCTGATCTAGAACACACAGACCAGTCCATGACCCAGGAGGCCTGATGTACAACACAGACCAGTCCATGACCCAGGAGGCCTGATGTAGAACACAGACCAGTCCATGCCCTAGGAGGCCTGATGTAGAACACAGACCATGGCCCAGGAGCTGAGAGGCCTGATTTACAACACTGGCTTGAAAGCACGCTTTGTAGACCGTTCCAATGAAGTAATTATTTTTTAATATTGCTATTTCTGCTCTGCTGAAGAGCCTCCTCAAGTCGGCTGACATGGATCTCCTGTCAGCTTTACAGCTCACATGAGGGGAGGCCTTAGGGGTGAATATCTCTCAAACCATAAAGGTCCGAGAGATGGGACTTCCTCCATATATTTTATTTTTTTAACATCTACAATATTGAATAATCTTACATATGGGCATTACTAACCCTTTAAGCATGATATCTGGGACATTACCCCCTGCTTCAGTACCTAGCAATGCTCCTGTCAACCAATTAAACAATTATGTGTCTTTGGTCCTTAAGGGGTTAATTGTGTCTACACTACCACGCAGTCAGATTATAAATCTGATGCGATTGTTGCACAAACATGTGTTTGGATTTGCGGTATTGTGCTTGATCACAGCTATGTAGGACGTTATGGGGATAAGTCATCTCGTATTCACAGGCTTGTAAACCCAGGTTAGTTTCATGCAGTGCGGTTGTTTAGTTTAAACCATATTATCTTCATCTACCTCCCCAAAAGGTATTGCTTTGGAATGTTTAACCCCTGGGAAGCTAAAAATATGATTCTTTCGGTATGAACACTGTCCCAAAGCATACCTCCCAACATTTACAATTGTCAAAGAGGGACACTTGTGTTTTAGGGTGTGTGGCTGGTGTGGGGGGGCATTACAGAGAATGTTTAAGCTATTTCATGACCTAGTCACACCTCCTTGTATAAACTAATATATGACTTATACAAGACCAAAGTATTTTATTTACAGACTAATTTATAAACACATATACTGATGTTTAAACAAGCAATAATGTGAGTTTTATTGCTGTGGAGAAACGTGATTCACTTATATACACACCACACAGTCTGATCTCCTAAATAAAGGGACACCAGGGTGATACAGTTATATACACACCACACAGTCTGATCTCCTAAACACAGGAGCACCAGGGTGATACACCTCTATACACACCACACAGTCTGATCTCCTAAACACAGGAGCACCAGGGTGATACACTTACATACACACCACACAGTCTGATCTCCTAAACACAGGAGCACCAGGGTGATACACTTATATACACACCGCACAGTCTGATCTCCTAAACACAGGGACACCAGGGTGATACACTTATATACACACCACACAGTCTGATTTCCTAAACACAGGGACACCAGGGTGAAACACTTCTATACACACCACACAGTCTGATCTCCTAAATACAGGGACACCAGGGTGATACACTTCTATACACACCACACAGTCTGATCTCCTAAACACAGGGACACCGGGGTGATACACTTCTATACACACCACACAGTCTGATCTCCTAAATACAGGGACACCAGGGTGATACACTTCTATATACACACCACACAGTCTTATCTCCTAAACACAGGGACACCGGGGTGATACACTTATATACACACCACACAGTCTGATCTCCTAAATACAGCGACACCAGGGTGATACACTTCTATATACACACCACACAGTCTTATCTCCTAAACACAGGGACACCGGGGTGATACACTTATATACACACCGCACAGTCTGATCTCCTAAATACAGGGACACCAGGGTGATACACTTCTATATACACACCACACAGTCTTATCTCCTAAACACAGGGACACCGGGGTGATACACTTATATACGCACCACACAGTCTGATCTCCTAAACACAGGGACACCGGGGTGATACACTTATATACACACCACACAGTCTGATCTCCTAAACACAGGGACACCAGGGTGATACACTCATATACACACCACACAGTCTTATCTCCTAAACACAGGGACACCAGGGTGATACACTTATATACACACACCACACTGTCTGATCTCCTAAACACAGGGACACCAGTGTGATACACTTCTATACACACCACACAGTCTGATCTCCTAAACACAGGGACACCGGGGTGATACACTTATATACACACCACACAGTCTGATCTCCTAAACACAGGGACACCAGGGTGATACACTTATATACACACCACACAGTCTGATCTCCTAAACACAGGGACACCAGGGTGATACACTTATATACACACCGCACAGTCTGATCTCCTAAACACAGGGACACCAGGGTGATACACTTATATACACACACCACACAGTCTGATCTCCTAAACACAGGGACACCAGCGTGATACACTTATATACACACCACACAGTCTGATCTCCTAAACACAGGAACACCAGGGTGATACACTTATATACACACCGCACAGTCTGATCTCCTACACACAGGGACACCAGGGTGGGAAAGAGGGACAGGGGGATTTGGGTCTTAAAGATGGACTGTCCTGACTAAAGAGTGACACTTGGGAGTTATGGACCCCTAATATCTCCTAAAGAGTGACACTTGAGAGATATGGACCCCATAATATCTCCTAAAGAGGGACACTTGGGAGGTATGGATCCTAATATCTCCTAAAGAGGGACGCTTGGGAGATATGTACCCCTAATATCTCCTAAAGAGGGACATTTGGGAGGTATGGACCCCTAAAATCTCCTAAAGAGGGACACTTGGGAGGTTTGCACCCCTAATATATCCTAAAGAGGGACACTTGGGAGGTATGCCAATGTATTATAAGTGCATTACGGAATATGTTTCAGGGGGGTTAACCACCCTTTAATCTCCCTCCCTCCCTTCACACAAGTGAGATTTTATCAGCAACAGATAATCGTGAAAAAAAATGTGAATCATTGTGTCCCATGGTGCATTTCACACAGGGAACAGGTGCTGCGATTGTCAGACAGTGCAATAACGCAGATACAGATTTGTAGTATTGATTTTAAAGGGATAGTAATACTTAATATGTAAAAATTATATATATTGTAGTGTTTATCCCCCTCAGTAAAACAAGGCTACTCCTACTGCTGAAAGGTGTTTTATTCAAAAGTTATTACTAGTGTTGAGCGAGCGTGCTCGGCCGATGCTCGGATCGGCTCGAGCATCGCTCTGCTCGGCACATGGCGGTACTCGTACGAGTACCGCCATGTGCTCGCCCGACATGTTCGGGTGAAGGGGATCTGTGCCGGAAGAGGCACAGATCCGAAGACTCCGCTGGACCACCAGGGACTGGAGGTACGGGGGCATTGCGGAGATGAAGGGGGCATTGCGGAGATGAAGGGGGACATTGTGGAAGAGGGGCATAGACTCTATGCCCCTCTTCCACAATGTCCCCCTTCATCTCCGCTATGCCCCTCTTCCACAATGTCCCCCTTCATCTCCGCTATGCCCCTCTTCCACAATGTCCCCCTTCATCTCCTATGCCATAGAGGAGATGAAGGGGGACATTGTGGAAGAGGGGCATAGCGGAGATGAAGGGGGACATTGTGGAAGAGGGGCATAGAGTCTCCGCTCATCAGAGCAGGGGGTGCCTGGTTTAATGCTCGAGTGCTCCCATGCTTTTCAATGGGGCTCGGGTGCTCGGCCGAGCACTCGAGCCTCAGGGGGTGCTCGGTCAGAGCACCCGAGCACCCGAGCATCGGGGTGCTCGCTCATCATTAGTTATTACATCTCAAACTTGAATTTTTTTAGATGCAGTATCAAAGTGGCCTGAAATTGCGCAGTGGCGCTGTTGTTACACCATCCTATGGAGATTTATGATCACCTGACCAGAGCTGTCCATAGGATGGATTAGCAACAGCGCCCCTGTAACATTTCAGGCCAATGAGATACTGCACTTAAAAGAAATCCTGCAACATATATATCATTTTTTTTTTTACATTTTAATTATTTCTTTCTGTTTAACCCTTTGAGTGCCAGAGGGGAACGCAATGCATTGCAAAGCAATACGTTGCATACCTTGCTGCAGATAATTGTGTTTTCACTAGTTTTGTATCTATCGATAGAATGGAATGCTGGGAAAACCTCGCTACACTGTAGTAATACAGTTCATACAGAAAAAGTCACTCTAGACAATCCCCTATGTGGAAGAGCCCTTAAAGGGATAGTAATACTTTGTTTTAACTTTATTTTATTTTGTAGGCATTAAAAAAACATGAAGAATGATATAAGTCTTATCTCTCAAACCTTTATGGTTTATGAGATATTCACAAGCAAAGTTTCCCCCTCCCGCCCCTTTTACCTAGTGTAAGCCATCTCTTCTCAGATGTGAATCTGGTTGTAAGACCAGACAGATAACAGCAGGGGACAATCTTCTTCCTATGAGAACAATGAAAGCCCTGCCCCCCTTGACAAGATTTTCAGCTTTTTCCCTTATCTTAATTGAAGATTGTCCCTCTCTGCAGTCTACCTGGGCATCTCCCTTCTGATCTGGTTGAACAGGGAAGGGATACTTTGTTTGTGAATATCTCTTAAACCATAAATGTTTGAGAGATAAGACTTATATCATTCTTCATGTTTTTTTAATGCCTACAAAATAAAATAAAGTTAAAACGAAGTATTACTATCCCTTTAACCTTCTGAATACAAGAGGGGTATCCAGTGTACCTCCGGTCAGGGTCATCCACAGAAATGTTTCACAGGGGTGGGAGGTTAGCCATAATATGACCCCCAGGTCAGTCCGACCAGCCCCTATGTTTAAATGGAGTGGGCAAGTGTGTGTACCCCCACCTTCCGAATGACCCCATGCCTCCAAATGGGTTAAATAGATGCATGTGATAAGACTGAAAGCTGGTAGATGACAGATTCACTTAAAACTCCTTTAAATCTAAGTGGTTAAGACTTTCACTACCCCTTCCTAATGTTTAGGTTTATTAAAAATAGAAAAGGAACAAACCGTTAAAAAGTAATCCGATTTTCATCCTGAAATTAAGCGCCGCATTATTTGGACAAGTTTTTAGAAAGGGTGTTGTAAGTCATGCTTAACATGCATTATGGATTCTGACTAGAGGAAAGGCGCTTTCAATGAAAACAAAGACAGGGATTTTTTTACAGTAAGGGCGGTAAAGTTATGGAATTCTTTGCCTCTGGATGCTGTGCTTGCAGCTCCCGTAACTGCTTTCAAAAACGTAATGGATACCTATCTAGCATAGAACAATAGTGAGAATTATGACAGTTGGATTCAGTGCAGATAGGATGTTGATCCAGGGAAATATCCGACTGCCATTTGGAGAAGGAATTTTTTTTTCATCCACTTGGAGATTAATTGGAAATAGCTTCAATTTTATTTTTTTTGCGTTCCTCTGGATCAACAAGGCATATTTGGCATGGGCTGGACTTGATGGACGCATGTCTTTTTTCAGCCTCATCAACTATGTAACTATGTGTCCTAGCATCAGGAAAGCAACCTTCCTGAATGAATGGGGATGGTGGGCTTGACTGCCAGGACGCATCTCGGTTTTGGTGGTCATAGTATTTTGGCTAGGTGGCCAAGCTATTGGTCTTATCAGGGCTGGGGGTGGCGGGTGATTGTTTACAAATATGCCCAGCGGAGCTGCTGGCTTGTCAGCTTCCTGTCTTTCTACCTCGTGGGTAGCGTTGCTTGCCCCTCCCGGCCTACCCCTTTCTCCTTCTTTATTGGCATACCAGATGTAGTTCTGGGTCGCGGTTTTGTCCTCGCCAGTGGATGATCAACAATTAATTTTCCCATCTGGGCTTTGGGGAGTTAATAACTAACTCACTGGCTAATGGCTCGGGGAGGGCAAAAAGACTCTTGTTATGGGTGTGTTATCTTGCCCCCAGGGGTAAGGCATAACGTTATGTCATGGTTACATTTGTTAATAAATCCTGAGGGAAAACAGTAATAATACAGCCCCTTAGGCCTCTGTACAGACCTTACTGTAAATTGACTGTGTTCCTTAGGGAATACAGTAATAATACAGCCCCATAGGCCTCTGTACAGACCTTACTGTAACTTTACTGTGTTCCTGAGGGAATACAGTAATAATACAGTCCCATAGGCCTCTGTACAGACCTTACTGTAACTTTACTGTGTTCCTGAGGGAATACAGTAAAAATACAGTCCCATAGGCCTCTGTACAGATCTTCCTTACTGTAACTTTACTGTGTTCCTGAGGGAATATAGTAATAATACAGCCCCATAGGCCTCTGTACAGACCTTACGGTAACTTTACTGTGTTCCTGAGGGAATACAGTAATAATACATCCCCATAGGCCTCTGTACAAACCTTCCTTACTGTAACTTTACTGTGTTCCTGAGGGAATACAGTAATAATACAGCCCCATAGGCCTCTGTATAGACTTTACTGTATTCCTGAGGTATTATAGTAATAATACATCCCCATAGCCCTCTGTACATACCTTACTGTAACTTTACTGTATTCCTAAGGGAATACAGTAATAATACAGCCCCATAGGCCTCTGTACAGACCTTACTGTAAATCAGGGTTGCCACCCAGCCGGTATTTTACTGGCAGGCCGGTATAAAATTGGCTTCTGTCCAATGTTAAGTATGTGGAGGGAATGCCATGGTCGGTATTTTTTTGAAGAAAAGGTGGCAACCCTAATGTAAATTGACTGTGTTCCTCAGGGAATACAGTAATAATACAGCCCCATAGGCCTCTGTACAGACCTTACTGTAACTTTACTGCGTTCCTGAGGGAATAATACAGTAATAATACAGCCTCATAGACCTCTGTACAGACCTTACAGTAACCTTACTGTGTTTCTGAGGGAATACTGTAATAATACAGACCCATAGTCCTCTGTACAGACCTTACTGTAACTTTACTGTGTTCCTGAGGGAATATGATAATAATACAGCCCCACAGGCCTCTGTACAGACCTTACTGTAACTTTACTGTGTTCCTGAGGGAATATGATAATAATACAGCCCCACAGGCCTCTGTACAGACCTTACTGTAACTTTAGTGCATTCCTGAGGGAATACAGTAATAATACAGCCCCATAGGCCTCTGTACAGAGCTTACTGTAACTTTACTGTGTTCCTGAGGGAATATAATAATAATATAGCCCCACAGGCTTCTGTACAGACCTTACAGTAACTTTACTGCGTTCCTGAGGGGATACAGTAATAATACAGCCCCATAGTCCTCTGTACAGACCTTACAGTAACTTTACTGCGTTCCTGAGGGGATACAGTAATAATACAGCCCCATAGTCCTCTGTACAGACCTTACAGTAACTTTACTGCGTTCCTGAGGGGATACAGTAATAATACGACACCACAGACCTCTGTACAGACCTTACTTACTGCTTTCCTGAGGAACTTAGTAAAGTTGCAGTATGCTGGACTTTGGTGGAATCACACGAGGCAATAGTCACCTGTGTGAAAAGCAGCATGGACCAGCATGTTACCTTTCACCACAGGCGACAAATCCATTACAGCATCACAGCATTGTATTGCCTGTGTGAAATGGGCTTTATTTGTTTGCAAAATGTACCTGTATGTTACAAACAATGAAGACTTGGATTGTTCTGCTGCTCGTTCTAACCCAGTGGTGTGCCGATAAGTCCTCAAGAATCCAGTAACCCTTTGAGGACCAGCGGGGTGTGAAACACGTTGCTTTACAATGCGTTGCACACCCCTCTTTTTCTCACAGGGTTAACTTGCCAAGACAACATTGTTACTGCTTAAAGTGAACCCGTCACCTTTAGATAAGTTTAGTTAATTTATAAAGAGAATTATAAAACACCTCTATTTGAAAAATCAACCTTACTGTTTTTGGTGGCCCACCCTGGCACCTCATGCTAATTATTTCATGTGCTTAGCCAATAGTACCACACACTGTGCTGGGAAGGAATCTAGGCACACACTTTGGGGTGTGTCTAATAGCACAGAAAGGAGCACAGCTGGCTACAAACATAACTAATTAGCATACAGTGCAGGAAATTAGCATGAAGTGCCAGACACATAAAGTTTTATTTCTCATACAATTTATTTTACAACAAAATTCATAGTACAAGATATAGGGAGATTGTTGTTTTCCCTCTATAAAAAAAAAAATAAACTTGTCTAAGGGTTACAGGTCCATTGTAACCCTTTGAGTGCCAGAGGGGTGCACATTGCATTGCATACCCCTTCTGGCACTCAAACGGTTAAAGGAACAAAAAACTTGTATTTATTAAAACCTATATGTTACGTAGCTTTTGCTGCCGAGCAAAACAAGAGAACTCCAGCTGCTTTTATTCAAATGTATTAACAGTTCATATTATCAGGAAGTGAATTACAGCATGATTACTTCCTGAAAGTTCTGACACAAAGTGATACAGCAGCAGTTTCTATCACATTCTATGGACATACCTCCCAAGTGTCCCTCTTTAGGAGGGACAGTCCCTCTTTTAGACCCAAATCCGTCTGTCCCTCTTTCCCACCCTGATGTCCCTCTTTTTAGGAAATCAGATTGTGTGGTGTGTATATAAATGTATCATATTGCTCCACAGCAATAAAAACTCACATTAATGTTTGTTTAAACATCAGTATATGTGTTTATAAATTAGTCTGTGCAAAATAGAATACTTTGGTCTTGTTATAGGTAATTTATTAGTTTACACAAGGAGGTGTCAGTAGGTCAGGAAATAGCCTAAAAATGTTTGGTAATGCCCCGCCCACCAGCCACACCCCCAGCCACACCCCCTAAAACACAAGTGTCCCTCTATGGTAATTTGAAATGTTGGGAGGTATGTATGGAGAACGCTTTGCCATTGACTTTCCATTCAGACAGACTGTAACAGAATAACTACTTGGAATCTGATAGATAGGGGGAACTGCTAATGTGAAAAAATATGAGAATGCACTGTAATAACTCTGTAAATATGTACCTCTAAAAAAAGGGACACCAGTGTGGGAAAGAAGGACAGAAGGATTTGGGTCTCAAACTGGGACTGTCCCCCCTAAAGAGTGACACTTGGGAGGTATGAAATTACAGTTGGTCACTTCTGAGCACAATCACACACACACACAGTGCATGAAATAATGATGCCCCAAACTTCTATTTCTCTAAATGGGGCATTTAACCCCCTGAATACTAGAGAGGTCTCCAACGCCAATGCATTGGCGACCTCTCTAGCATTCAAGAGCTTAAAGGAGAAGTAACTTTTTTTTATGAAAAAATATATATTGTAGGTATTTTCCTACTGAGTAAAATAAGGGTACTCCCATTGCCAAGAGATTTATATTTCCAGAGTTATTACAGTTTAAACCCATGTTTTTTTACATCAGCAGTGCCCTCTAGTGGTCAAATTCTAATTAGATTTTCTGTTAGATTCTAATGGACAGGAAAGTCAGAAAAGTCAGAGACATACAGTTCTCCATAGAATGTGATAGAAACTGCCTGTCACTTCCTGTCAGTTAGAACTATCAGGAAGTAAACACAGTAAATTTACTTCCTGTCAGTTAGAACTATCAGGAAATACAGTAAATTCACTTCCTGTCAGTTAGACCTATCAGGAAGTAAACACAGTAAATTTACTTCCTGTCAGTTAGAACTATCAGGAAATACACACAGTAAATTCACTTCCTGTCAGTTAGAACTATCAGGAAGTAAACACACAGTAAATTCACTTCCTGATTATTTAAACTGCTATAAATTTTGAATAAAACATCTGACAGCAGTGGGAGTGGCCTTGTTTTATTCATCAGGAAATGGTCTGTAAAATATGTGTTTTCATAAAAATAAGTTTACTGCTCCTTTAAGAATACCATTTAAATCAAAACGAAGCTTTATTACCCTTCTATGGAGCAGATGACTTGCTCTCGAATTGCTTTCCTTTTGTGGATAAGGCCCTAAAAATGTAGCAACGTTTTCAGTCGTCCATGGAAAAGATCTCTAATAGATGTCCAGTCAAGTCAATTAATTTCATTATACTGATGTGTATGGGCACAGAGGAATTTCTTTTATTCCAGTCTCATTGATGGGAGAGATAGATGAAAGGCAGCAGCAACAGCAGCAGTCTCCTGGGATGTGGGAGTGACGTCAAGGACAGCACGCCTGTACACTAGGGTGACCACATTTCCCTTCTGCCATTCCGGGACGTGGTCACCCTATTGCCTTACCTTGAGTCCCTGGTGGTCTAGCGGAGTGCGGAGTGCAAAGTGCTCTGTGCCTCCTCCGGCACAGAGCTGAAGCTCCCACGCGCTGTGCTCAGTAATGCAGAGCGCTGGGAGATGATGTCATCTCCCAGCGCTCTGTATTACTAGAGCGCTTGCCTCCAGATCAGGTAAGTTGCATTGCCGCCCTGGATGTCAGCCTGCAAGCGGCGTCCATGATGTGACACACCGCTTGCAGGCTGACATTCAGGGCGGCTTGGCTTCATTCCGGGACACTTCATTGTCCCGGTTGAAGGGGACCCGGGACGCGGGACATGTCCCTGAAATAAGGGACAGTCCCGGACGTTCCGGGACCCGTGGTCACCCTACTGTACACACATCACATGCATTAACATATTTGGCGGGATGCAGCTAAGGCCTTATCTGTGGTTTCCAAGTGACGCAGCTGGAAGCTCAGCTTAGGGAACAATCCTATTATTAACCCTTTTTAATCCCAGAGGACCCCACTCAGCAATAAAGCTGACATTCCCCCATGTCAGGCAGCCGGCCCTCCCATCAGAGGCCATTTAAATCCCATTACTGTTCTACATGTATAATTTAACCTTTGCACCCTGTGGGGATTCCCTTAGTGCTGTATATCTGTTATTACAAGCCTGAGACGCAAAGGGGAATCAACACCTCCCGATCACAACCACCCAGTTACCTTAAAGCGATAGTAATGTTTTATTATAAAGCAAGGTTCGATCATTCCTTATACTTTATACAGGGGTGGGCTGGCTGGAAAATTGCAAACCCGGGGGTGCAAAGTACAATCAAGTGGCTAATTTCTATTATCATTTTAGCCCACTGTCCTAGCCTACCCGCTTTTTATTAATTTTAAAATTTGGCTTTAATGTTGTGAAGCAAGTGATACAGAGGTTACAGCTGAAATGGGGCTACACTAGTGATGCCACAGAGCTTACAGTTGATATGGAGCAACACTAGTGATACCACAGAGCTTACAGTGATATGGAGCTACTCTAGTGATACCATACCTCCCAACATTTCAAATTGGCAAAGAGGGACACTTGTGTTTTAGGGGGTGTTTCTGGGGGCGTGTCTGGTGGGTGGGGCATTACCAAGAATTTTAGGCTATTTCTTGACCTACTGACACCTCTTTGTGTAACCTAACAAATGACTTATAACAAGACCAGTGTATTTTATTTACACAGACTAATTTATAAACACACATACTGACCTTTAAACAAACAATAATGTGAGTTTTATTGCTGTGGAGCAATGTGATGCACTTATATACACACCACACAGTCTGATCTCCTAAAAAGAGGGACATCAGGGTGGGAAAGAGGGATTTATGTCTAAAAGAGGGACTGTCCCTCCTAATAGGGTTGCCACCCAGACGGTATTTTACCGGCAGCCCGGTACAAAATTGGCTTCTTTCCAATGTTAAGTCTATGGAGGGAATGCCACGGCCAGTATTTTTTTGAAGGAAAGGTGACAACTCTACCTCCTAAAGAGGGACACTTGATAGGCATAGTGATACCACAGAGCTTAGAGTTGATATGGGGCTACGCTAGTGATGCCACAGAGTTTACAGTTGATATGGGGCTACACTAGCGATGCCACAGAGCTTACAGTTGTTACGGGGCTACGCTAGCAATGCCACAGAGCTTAGAGATGATATGGGGCTACACTAGTGATGCCACAGAGCTTACAGTAGATATGGGGCTACACTAGCGATGCCACAGAGCTTACAGTTGATACAGGGCTACACTAGCGATGCCACAGAGCTTACAGTAGATACGGGGCTACACTAGCGATGCCACAGAGCTTACAGTAGATACGGGGCTACACTAGCGATGCCACAGAGCTTACAGTTGATACAGGGCTACACTAGCGATGCCACAGAGCTTACAGTTGATACGGAGCTACACTAGTGATACCACAGAGCTTACAGTTGATATGGGGCTACACTAGTGATACCACAGAGCTTACAGTTGATACGGAGCTACACTAGTGATACCACAGAGCTTACAGTTGATATGGGGCTACACTAGTGATACCACAGAGCTTACAGTTGATACGGAGCTACACTAGTGATACCACAGAGCTTACTAGGGAAACGGGTTATGTTACTGATGTATATCCATTTGTATTGTAGCTGTGTGGCATCACTTGTGTATCTCCATTTACAGCAGCATTCAAAAGACTGAGTGAGGTAGTGACCCACCAGCCCAAACATATGACTGTCCCTGGCGGTAACTGCCCCCCAAGCCAGCCCTCACCTGACTTTGTAATAATGCTCTGCACCGTCGCCAATGTTCATATTAATCTAGTTTCTATATAAAAATATTATACTGTTTCACCCTCCCGCCCCTTTTACACATCAATCTTCTGTCTTCAGGGCAGTCCGGACAGATCACGATGAGGGATAATCTTGTATCAGCATAATGAAAAACCTGTCCTTATACTGATGGACAGAAGATTGTCCCCAGCTGCGACCTGTCCGGTCAAGCGACCGGATTTCAGATCTGAGAGAAGAAGACTGATGTATGTAAAAGGAGCGAGAGAGAGAAACTTTATAATATTATTACACATCAATTAGATTGATAGGAACATTGGCAACGGTGCAGAGCATTAATACAAAGTATATATGAAATGACCACACCTTAATTTATAGTGAGACATTGCTTTCTCTTTAACATGGCCAGAAAATATGGTCAGAAAATCCTCATGGCCTCTATGGGCTTTTGTCTTCAGCTTTATCTTTAATCAGTTCCGCATGTCAGGTCTGTAGAAGCGGACATAACAGTACCTGGCAATTTTTTTTCACATGAGCCTATTTTAACCATTAACCCTTCTACAACGCAATGCATTGGATATCTCTCTGGCACGCAGAGTGTTAAGAGTAAATGTGTTGCAACATATTGCACACCGCTCTGGTCTTGGGTTAACCATTTAAGGACCAAAAGGGGATATGCAATGTCATTCCTTCCCCAGTAATGAAAAGGTTAACATTACTAGGTGCACTGAGAAGAGCTTGAGATCCTGCGGTCCGGCCGTCAACTGTCATGTCCGCCACCATTGACTTGAAACGCAAGACTGAATGATGATGTTATCTCTTCAACCAAAATACAAAATGAACCCTTTGAGCACCAGAGAGGTATCCAGTGCATTGTGTAGCAATGCGTTGTATACCTCTATGGCACTCAAAAGATTAATAGTGGCTATTAGGATTTTGTGGCCATTGTAAGGTAAGTGGGGGAGGGGAGCTTACTATTAAAGGGAAAGTAATACTTAAAATGTAAAAAAGATATATATTGCAGAGTTTATCCCCCTGAATAAAATAAGGGTACCCCCACTTCTGAAAGGTGTTTCATTCAAAAATTATTACAGCTCAAAGTTGAATTTTTGTAGGTGCAGCTTGAAATTGTACAGTAGGTGTAGCTTGAAATTGTGTAGCTTGAAATTGTACAGTGGCGCTGTTGCTACACGATCCTATGGACAGCTCTGGTCCCGAGACCATAAATCTCCATAGGATGGTGTAGCAACAGCGCCACTGTACAATTTCAGGCCACTGTGATATTGCACCTAAAAAAAATTCAGCTTTGAGCTGTGATAACTTTTGAATAAAACACCTTTCAGCAGCTCGCTTTACCCCTGAGGAAGTGGGAGGTGTACCATGAAAGCGCTAGGGTATTGACTGCACACTCACTAAGGAGCAGGTCCCGCCGAACGTCCTCCGTGAGGTTCTTCCATTGCCCGGAGCCCAGCCGGCATTACATCATAATTGTGGCCTGGACCACTTGGCCGGAGGACGCTGAATATTATTCTCCTGGTGGTCTGGAGACACGGAGATATCTTGGACAATAAGGAGGACACGGTTCGAGACTGTTTAGGGGCTGGGACCCCGAGATGCCTTACTGCCAAGGTGGCATTTTGTGAGTGTGCATTTGTTGTATTTTTGTATCTATTTTATGTGAATAAATTATACTACACTTAGATGCTCTTCATTATTCTCTTCTATCTCTCCCTTTGAGCGCTGACTTCCACTTTGATTTCAGCAGTGGAAGTACCCTTGTTTTACTCAGGGGGATAAACCCCAAAACATATATTTTTTTTTACATTTTAAATATTACTATCCCTTTAAGAGTTGTTAGTTCTCCTTTAAAACGTATTATGTATATTTTAACCCCTGCACCCCGTGGGAATCCCGATCGTGCTGTAGATCTGTTATTAACAATCCTGAGGATGGAACTCAGGAGAGGACACATATGGCTGCTCTGCCAGTGAAAGGCCTCATAAGGGACATTATCCTGCAGATCAGCGCTGTAATGAACTCAGGGCAGATAGAATCACGACTGCATTTTACCTCGTGCTCAGGGGAACACAGTAATGAATGGGTTATACGTGTATTCATTTGCAGAAGTACATGGCACGCAACTGGCTGCAGTCTCCCCTGGGTCACATGAAAATTGAATTGATTCAGTGAGGCTGATGTATCAAGCAGATATATTGATATAAAAAGGGCTTTTAACCCCTTAAATGATACAGAGGTCTTCAATGACTTGCAAAATTATTCGTTGGAGGCCTTTCTAGCATTCGAGGGATTAAACTCTTGGAGTGGCAGAGGGCGGATTCAGCGCATTGCTCTGCAATGCATTTCTTTCCCCTCTGGCACTTAAAGGGTTAAGAGTTCCATTCAAATCATCGGGAATTTGTGGAATTTTAATGTGTTCCTTATGGTGCAGTTGGTTTACCCCAGAATGACTTTCAGTGGGTCATATGCACAAAGAAAATGAGTCATTTTGGAGCAAACTGTATGCACTGTACTAGAGAAATTAAATAACTTGCATTGATTTAAATCCTTTGAGTGCCAGAGAGGTATCCAACTCAATGGGTGGTATACCTGTGTGGCACTCAAAGGGTTAATAAAGTTTGAACTTTCTTCCCAAGTGTTCCTTTTTAGGAGATATTAGGGGTCTGTACCTCCCAAGTGTCCCTCTTTAGGAGATATTACGGGTCCATACCTCCCAAATGTCCCTCTTTATGAGATATTAGGGTCCATACCTCTCAAGTGTCCCTCTTTAGGAGATATTAGGTGTCTGTACCTCTCAAGTGTCCCTCTTTAGGAGATATTAGGGGTCCATACCTCCCAATGCCCCTCTGTCCCTCTTTCCCACCCTAGTATCCCTGTATTTTTAGGGGTACATTCCTAGCAAGTGTACCTAATTAGGAGATATTAGGGGGCCATATGTCCCAAGTGTCCCTCTATAGGAGATATTAGGGGTACATTCCTCAGAAGTGTCCCTCTTTAGGGGATATTAAGGATTCATACCTCCCATGTGTCCCTCTTTAGGAGATATAAGGGGTACATTCCTCCCAAGTGTCCCTCTTTTGGAGATATTAGGGGTCCATACATCCCAAATGTACCTCTGTAGGAGATATTAGGGGTCCGTACCTCCCAGTGTCCCTCTGTCACTCTTTCCCACCCTGATGTCCCTGTGTTTAGGAGATCAGACTGTGAGGTATGTATAGAAGTGTATCATCCTGGTGTCCATGTGTTGAGGAGATCAGACTGTGTGATGTGTATATAAGTGTATCACCCTGGTGTCCATGTGTTTAGGAGATCAGATTGTGTGGTGTGTATATAATTGTATCACCCTGGTGTTCCTGTGTTTAGGAGATCAGACTGTGTGGTGTGTATATTAGTGTATCACCCTGGTGTCCCTGTGTTTAGGAGATCAGACTGTGCGGTGTGTATAGAAGTATAGAAGTGTATCACCCTGGTGTCCCTGTGTTTAGGAGATCACACTGTGTGGTGTGTATAGAAGTGTATCACCCTGGTGTCCCTGTGTTTAGGAGATCAGACTGTGTGGTGTGTATATAAGTGTATCACCCTGGTGTCCCTGTGTTTAGGAGATCAGACTGTGTGGTGTGTATATAAGTGTATCACCCTGGTGTCCCTGTGTTTAGGAGATCAGACTGTGTGGTGTGTATATAAGTGTATCACCTTGGTGTCCCTGTGTTTAGGAGATCAGACTGTGTTGTGTGTATATAAGTGTATCACATTGCTCCACAGCAATAAAACTCACATTAATGTTTGTGTAAACTTCAGTATCTGTGTATAAATCAGTCTGTGTAAATAAAATACTTTGGTCTTTCTCTAAATCATTTATTCACTTACACAAAGAGGTGTCAATGGGTCATGAAGTAACCTAAAAATTCTTGGTAATGACCTGGCCACCTTACACATTTCCAATAACACCACCTGAAACACAAGTGTCCCTATTTGGCCATTTGAAATATTGGGAGGTGTGCCTTGAATGCTAGCAGGATCTCCAACATCTGTCTAGTATAGAAGTGGTTAATATCTCCATTTAAAACAATTGGAATTTGGAAAATTTTTATTGTTCCTATTATTATGCAGCTGGGTATTCTAGAATTAACTCCAGTTGTACTTAGAACCCCAATGTAATTATTATTTTTTCTTTGTAATACAAATGACTTTCAGAAACACAACAATAATCTAATTGTGCAGTAAAGTTCTCTTATGAAAAATAGATAATGTGCATTTTTTTGTGCCAGATCTGCTAAAAAAAAATTTTCTGCATAAGGCTCGTAGTTTTTATTAAAGGAGCAGTAAACTTTTTTCATTAAAAATGTAAATATTTTGGGGCTTTTCCTGCAATGTAAAAGAAGGGTATTCCCACTGCTGAGAGATGCATATTTTCAGAGTTAATACAGTTTAAACTTGCTTCTTTTACATTAACAGTGTCCTCTAAAAATCAGATTCCAATTAGTTATCCTGTTGCATTCACTAAGAGAGGTGAGTCACTGACAAACAGTTCTCCATAGAATGTGATAGAATTTGCAGAGTCACTTCCTGTCAGTTAGAACTTTCAGGAAGTAATCACACTGTAATTCGCTTCCTGATAATTTTAACTGTTATAACAATTTAACAACACAAATTACAGTGGTGTGAGTGCCCTTGTTTTACTCAGCAGGAAAAACTCTATAACATATTGGTTTTCATAAAAAATTACTGTTCCTTTTAGGTAAGAGTCAGCAACATGAGGCCATCCAGATGTTGATGACAGCTGGTTGGGGATGATGGGAATTGCAGTCCTCAACGGCAGTAGATCCAATTCAACCGGCCTGAATTTGGAACACCCCAGTCCATATCAGTCTGTATGTTGCATGACTGCAGTGCACAGCCGTCTCTGCTGCGCATGACGGCTTCTGACAAACATCATTAGCGAATTATAATATAGAATTTAGATATGTCTCCCATAATATGTAGGTTATTCTGAAGGTCTATCAAATGAAGCTAAATTGTAGTAAGGCAGGGTGGGCAGCATAAATATCCCCACCTAATAAGTAGGTGATTCTGAACGCTCTATCAGATGAACATAAGTTATCATGTGACAATGTGGGCAACATGTGTCTCCCCAGCTGCTGCTGGTCTACAACTCTCACCCATTTAAAATTGTGACCCTCCAGCTGTGCCGTTGCACAACTCCCACCATTTGGGAGTTGTAGACCACAACCAGCTGAACGGCCTCATGTTGCCCACCTGGGAGATACTTCCACTTTAACTCTTTGAGTGCCAGAGGGGTACAGAACGCATTGCTTAATTATTTATGCAAAGAGCTGAGCTAAGAACAAGAGGTCATCCATTAAGACTAGAGGAAAGGCGCTTTAGACTAAAACATAGGCAGGGATTCTTTACAGTAAGGGCGGTAAGGTTATGGAATTCTTTGCCTTGGGATGTTGCGCTTGCAGATAATGCAACTGCATTCAAAAAAAGCAATGGATGCCTATCTAGCACAGAACAATATTGACAATTATGACAGGTGGCTTCAAAGCAAATAGGATATTGATCCGGGGAACTATTTGACTACCAATTGGAGTCAGGAAGGAATAATTCCCCCCCACTAGATTGGAAATGGCTCCAGAGGGCTTTTTTTTTGCCTTCCTCTGGATCAATAAGGGTGTTTTTGGCATGGGCTGGACTTGATGGACGCATGTCTTTTTTCAGCCTTATCTACTATGTTACTATGCTTTGCAATGCGTTCTGTACCCCTCTGGCACTCAAAGGGTTAACTGTCTATATATCACCATTTGCATAATACGACCCCATTGACTCTCATTAGAGGGGGTGTAGGAGAAGCCTGCAGTGCAAAGCAAAGGTCCCCTTGTCACTGAATAGGTCAACTGTGTGTGTGGCCAGTGTCATACAGATCAGCCTGCAAGGTGTTTCTTGTATGCTTAAATGCACAAGCACTTCATATGCAAGTGACCGTTTTCACACTCCTTAATAGGAAGCTGTAGGACCTCCTGCCGTTCGCTTGTTTTTTTGGTTTCAGTCCAGAATCCACAATTCAAAGCCCCCACTTTCAGCCAGTTTCACTCTACAACTCATTGACTTTTCTCATTCTTAACACCTTCAAGTGATTCAAAGCTAAAAAAAAGGCCCTTCCTTAGATGTCGGCTGATAAAAATAAAACACCCTTTATTGACACTAGACTGGAGATGTGAGAAAGCCATCCACATGCCCCCTAATTAGTCATTTACTCTTTATTTTGACATTTACCCTTTCATTAGTGAGGATTAAAGTAAATGCAAATTTGCTTCCAATGATTATTTAGAAAAGTGTCACCTGTTAGAGAGAAGTAAAGTAAGGGATGTACATTTAACCCCTTAAAGGGGAACAGTCACCTCGTTCATTTTTTTACCATAGGTTTAATAATAATAATAATAATCCTTTATTTATATAGCGCACACAGATTCTGCAGCGCTTTACACGCATATTGGTTCCTGTCCCCACTGGGGCTCACAATCTAAATTCACCTATCAGTATGTTTAGTTAATAAAGTAGCATTAGGAAAGTGGAATAAAGTACAAGTGTTGAGTTCAATAAAGTGATGATACAATAAAGTTCAAATGTACCTGTGTGCTGCCAAAGTGCACTGCGTTGCAGGTATTAAGAATGTTATTGTATTAAATGTATGAATGCACTCTGTGTTGGAAAGCATTACTGTACAAAGAAATGTCGTATTGTATTTTCCATGTCAAAATAAAGATTATTTTTTCAAAAAAAAATAGTATTAGGAAAGGTGTTTTTTTTCTATATGTAGGTACTTTTAAAGATATTTCATTTTCAAGCCGTGCCGGTCAGCATAATACAGCACGCTGAATAACCGGCACAGATCTTCTCTACTTCCTAATTCTCCTCCCACCTCCCTCCCAGCTACCCCAGGGACTGTGTTCATGCTTCCCTTCAGTGCGGTGTGAATGGCTTCTATCGTTGTATCAAGCTCCGGTAAACATTATACTGAGGTTGCAACCTTAGTGTAACGCTACCTGGAGATTGCTGTAACGATAGAAGTCATTCACCCCACACTGAAGGGAAGCGTGAACGCGCTCCCTGGGGCAGATAGGAGGGAGATGGGAGGAGAAGAGCTGTGCCGGTGATTCAGTGTGCCGTGCTATGCAGAAGTGCACAGCTTGAAGATGAAATATCTTTAAACGGATAGTAATGTCAGAAATAAAGTATTAACTATATGGTAGATACAATTAAAAGAGAGTACTTGCACTTATTCGTATCTCTCAAACCATTATGGTTTGAGAGATATAGGAAAATAAAGTTCTCTGGTACCTCCCCTTTCTGCTTGACGAGCTGTAAAGCTGTCAGAAGCAGATTCTGGTCTTTTGATTAGATGTGGCTCTTCAGCAGCACCGATATAACGATATCTAAAGACAAATACTTCATTTGGAACAGTCTACAAAGTGTGCCTGGCTTGCAAGCACACTTTGTAGACCGTTCCAATGAAGTATTTATTTCTATATAGCGTGATTTCAGCTCTGCTGAAGAGCCTCTGTCTGGTCAAATGACTGGAATCTGCAGCTGTCAGCTAGATGGCAGACTTGAGTGAAACAGCCAGGAAAAGGTAACTTTAGCAAGTTATATCTCTCAAACCATAAAGGTCTGAGAGATAAGACTTACATTGATGTTAATCTTTTTTTAATGTCTACAATATTAAATCAACTTAAAATTAACCATTACTATCCCTTTAAAAGTACGTACATTTATAAAAAAAAAACAATGTTCCTAATACTACTTTATTAACTAAACCTATGGTAAATGTTCCCCTTTAAGGACCAGTGACTTGTCAGGACTATATTCTCTGTCCTTGCCTAAAGGACCACTGATGGTCCTGGCATGTCACGTATTCTTTACTCACATCGCTCTCGCGGAAACGCTGTGGGTAGTAGCGGTGTCTGAAATTGACCACTCCAAGACTGAAATGGTCACTATCAAACCCCAGTTTGGCGAGACGGCACACATGATCAGTTAACAGGACTCCCCCACCCCCAGGACCGCTGGTCCTTAAGGGATTATAAACCCTTTGAGTGCCAGTGGGGAATGCAAGCAGGGTGCTGGGTTGTATAGTTAGGGGCATTAGTAGCAGAAAAAGGGAAGTGATCATACCACTCTACAGATCTCTGGTTAGACCTCACGTAGAGTATAGTGTACAGTACTGAAGACCCCATCTCCAAAAGGATATAGATACACTAGAGAAAATTCAGAGAAGGACTACTAAAATGGTGACTGGTTTACAGAAAAAGAAATATGAGGATAGACTAAAGGATCTGACCATGTATAGCTTGGAGGAGAGGAGAGAGAGAGGGATATGATCAAATACATTAAGGGATTCAACAAAGGAGGGAAGTACATTTCAAAGGGGTAAAAATGTTAGGACAAGAGGCCATAGTCTAAAAATAGAGGGACACAGGTTTAGATGTAATGTAAGAAAGTTTTACTTCACTGAGAGGGTAGTAGATAAGTGGAATAGCCCACCAGCAGAAGTGGTAGAGGTTAATTCAGTGAGGAGATGTAAGTATGCACAAGGCTGTCCTTAACTTATGAAAAGACCAAGGAACAAATAAGATTTGAGGTTTTTACAGTAGGAAAATGGGCGACTAGATGGGCCGAAATGTTTCTTATCTGCCGTCAAATTCTATGTTTCTAGAGGGGTACGCAACGCATTGCTTTGCAATGCGTTGCGTACCCCTCTGGCACTCAAAGGGTTAAAGGAAAGTGGAACAATTCTGAGACTAACCAGCTACACTATACGGGACCAGTAAAAATTCTCAAATTTCTCATTGATTTTAAATGGGTCATTTAACCCCTTGAGTGCTAGAGAGATCCGCACAATATATTGGAGACCTCTCTAGCATTCAGGGGGTTAAAAGTTCAATTTCAATCAATGGTGGGTGTTTATTTGGCATTTGAGGGGCTAAAAGTCCCATTTCAATTAATGGGGATATGAAGAGGTTAGCCCCTTAAGGATCGGGACACCCGATTGCAGCCGACACTTAAGGACCACGGAGCATTTTTTAAAATTCTTATTGGACCCGATTCAGGGCTCCCAAAACTGAGAGCAGTCATGCACGGAGCCCTGGATTCCGTGACGTGCGCAGGACCGCCATGGGTCCTTAATGGGTTAAAAGTCCCATTTCAATTAATGGGGATATTTATTTAGCAGTAAAGAGGTTAAAAGTCACATTTCCATTAATGGGAGATATTTATATAGCATTTGTGGGGTTAAAAGTCTAATTTCAGTCAATGGGGATGTGTATTTAGTATTCAAGGAGTTAAAAGTCTCATTTCAATCAAAGGGGAAGTGTATTCATCATTCAAGGGGTTAAAAGTCTTGTTTCAATTAGTGGGGATGTGTATTTCACAGTCAAACAGTTAAACGTTTCATCTTAATCCCTGGTGATGTTTATTTAGCGTCGAAAGGGGTTAAATCATCCATTTCAATCAGTGGGGAATGTTTATTTGTTCCTTGCACCTCATTAGGGGAGTAAATAAGGTCCATAGAAGTTGATTTAACCCTTTGAGTGCCAGAGGGTTACGCAACGCAATCTCTGCAGTGCGTTATGTACCCCCTCTGGCGCTCGTAGGGTTAATAAGAATCAGAGCAATTGTAGGGGCAAACCCAGTGCACCATTACATACCAAGAGACATTCCCCAAAATGTCCATTGATTTAAAGGGGGCTTTTAACCCCTTCAAGGCTAAAGAGGTACCCAACACATTTCTCGAACATTCAGGTCTGATTGAAGATGACGCCTCTTGAAAGAAAGCACAAGGGTTAAAGTAAAAAGGGCCATTAGGATTTTTGTCCATAGTAAGATGAGCGTGGGTGTGCAGGGTTTTATTAACCCTTTGAGTGCCAGAGGGGTACGCAACGCAATGCTCTGCAGTGCGTTATGTACCCCCTCTGGCACTCGTAGTGTTAATAAGAATCAGAGCAATTGTAGGGGCAAACCCAGTGCACCATTACATACCAAGAGACATTCCCCAAAATGTCCATTGATTTAAAAGGGGCTTTTAACCCCTTCAAGGCTAAAGAGGTACCCAACACATTTCTCGAACATTCAGGTCTGATTGAAGATGACGCCTCTTGAAAAAAAGCACAAGGGTTAAAGTCAAAAGGGCCATTAGGATTTTTGTCCATAGTAAGATGATCGTGTGTGCGGGGTTTTATTAACCCTTTGAGTGCCAGAGGGGTACGCAACGCATTGCTTTGCAATGCGTTGCGTACCTCTCTGGCACTCAAAGGGTTAAGAAGTGTTATTTCCCCTTCAAAAGTGCTTCTTTTATGATTTCATATAGTACATAGGTGTGGGTAATGTCTGCGTGGCTCTCAAAGGGTTAACCGCTTGTGAGATTCCAGGACATGTCTCAGTGCTAGGAGGTGTATGTGTGTGTGTGCGCAGAGGAGGTCAGCCATGAATTATGTGACAGCGTTTTATTAGCCAGACACCAGCTGCTGGTCCCACAGGAGAAAGCCTCATGTCTGGGGAGGTATTCAGTTACAAGCAGGGGGGATGTATAGTGTTTCAAAGGCTGACTGTGCTTTCCTTCAGACTGATCTCACAGCACTTATATGGGAAAAGTTCCATACAGAAGGAAGACGGGAATAGGGTTACAGCAAGATCCTAAATATGCAACCCATTAACCTTTAGGGAATGAGAGCTGCATATTCAGGTGTGGGTCCCATGGCTGTAGGGAGTGTGGTATTGGAGTGGTTGTGCAGGGGTTGAAAGCAGATCAGTCTTAGGGCTTGTGCCTGGAATGATGTTATTTTATCCTGTGTAATTTAAGGTTCATGGGAGGACTGAGCTGTCACTGAGCTGTCAATGGCTCAGCCTCTTTATCAAGACCTTAACACTCCCTCTAGAGGCCGAGGCTGGCTAATCACCGTCTGCTCCGCTCTGTCACTCACTGGAGCAATGTGTTGGCAAGACTTTTTGTCCTCGATTCATCATTCATGAAAAATTCCCAGGCCCGACCATTAGGGGAACTATGCCCTGGGAAGAAGTGTTTTTTTATTTATTTAGAAAATCTTGTTTACCAGAAAGAATACATTGCTATTTTGTTTTCTCATGTTCAGATATGTTCTGGAAAGCTTCTGCCATACAAAAATGATATGTTTACACACGAACAGAAACAAGAAAATAAAAAGGACGCTTCAAAAATGTATATAGGGTTACATATTGTTTTTAAATACAAAGACGCAAATATTTGGCTCTATAATTTGTTTAACACATTGAAGTAGACGTATTAAAGGGATAGTAATACTTAAAATGTAAAAAAAATATTTTGTAGGGTTTATACCCCTGAGTAAAACAAGGGTGCTGCCACTGCTGAAAGGTGTTTTATTCAAACGTTATTAATTTTCAAAGTTTAATTTTTTAGGTGCAATATCACAGTGGCCTGAAATTGTACAGTGGCGCTGTTGCTACACGATCCTATGGACAGCTCTGGTCCCGGGACCATAAATCACCATAGGATGGTGTAGCAACAGCGCCACTGTACAATTTCAGGCCACTGTGATATTGCACCTAAAAAATTCAACTTTGATAATTAATAACTTTTGAATGAAACACCTTTCAGCAGTGGGAGTACCCTTGTTTTACTCAGGGGGATAAACCCTACAACATATTTTTTTTTACATTTTAAGTATTACTATCCCTTTAAGTAATTGGGGTAATTCTGGGATATACTAACATTACTCTAGGGGTCAAATACGATTTCCTATTAAGTTAAATCGGACTTTATTTTTTGGCTTTGAAATGCATTGAAGGCCAGTTTAGCGTTCAAGGAGTTAATCTTTTGAGTGCCACAGGGGTACACAACACATTACTCGTCTGGCACTCGAAGGGTTAAAAGCCCCATTCAAATTAACCCTTTCAGTGCCAGAGGGGGTACACAATCCATTGCGGACCCCTCTAGCACTGAAAGGGTTAAAGCTATTCTTGTTCGTCCCCATGATTCGGTATATTTGCCCCCGAATCATTCCAGTTCATCTCAAGACATATGCCTCATAGACTTACTGTACCTAAATACAGCAGTTAGATGTATCCATAAATCCCAAGTGTCCCTCTTTAGGAGGGACAGTCCCTCTTTTAGACCCAAATCCCTCTGTCCCTCTTTCCCACCCTGATGTCCCTCTTTTTAGGAGATCAGACTGTGTGGTATGTATATAAATGTATCACATTACTCTACAGCAATAAAACTCACATTATTATTTGTTTAAACATCAGTATATGTGTTTATAAATTAGTCTGTGTAAAATAGAATAATTTGGTCTTGTTATAAGTCATTTATTAGTTTACACAAGGAGGTGTCAATAGGTCAGGAAATAGCCTAAAAATGTTTGGTAATGCCCCGCCTACCAGCCACACCCCCAGCCACACCCCCTAAAACACAAGTGTCCCTCTATGGTAATTTGAAATGTTGGGAGGTATGTGTATCTATCTATGTATTTTTACTTTATACCTGCAGTTTCCTGAAGTCTGTCTCTAGATCACTCCTCCTCACAGTGCACAGTGGCCTCCAGTAGACCTGAGTGGCTCAGGAGGAACATAGGTCTTTATCAGATTGTAAGCTGAAGCAGTAGACTATAGCAGAGATCAAATGCACATAAAACAGAAATAGAAATGACTGCTGTCTGAAAGGTGCCTACCTACGTAATTCCTCCTGACAATGCATTATAAACATCTCTAGAATTCAAGAGGTAGAAAGCCACATTTGAATTAAATGGATTTTTGGGGATTTTTTTATTTGTTCCCTGTAGTTTAGCTGGTTTGCCCCAGAATGTCACAATTTCTTATTCAGGTTGTGATACCTTTCAGTGGATCTGAGTACACCGTAAAAGGATCTGAACATGTATATGGAGGAGAGAAGAGAGAGAGGGGATATGATAGAAATGTTCAAATACATGAAGGGATTCAACAAAGTGCAGGAGGGAAGTATATTTCAAATCATAGTCTAAAACTAGAAGAACACATGATTAAATGTAATGTAAGAAAGGTGATAGAAAAATATAATAGCCTACCAGCAGAAGTGGTAGAAAAGTGGAATAGCCTACCATCAGAAGTGGTAGATAACTTGCAGAGGCGTACAAGAAGTGCCACAGGCCCCCACCACCACCACATTGGCCTCCTCCACAATGCCCCTCAATCTCCACAATGCCCCCATCTCCTACCTGAAGCTCCAGCGGTGTCCTCTTAGTAATGCAGAGCGCTGGGAGATGATGTCATCTCCCAGCGCTCTGCATTACTAGAGCGCCAGCAGGAGATTATGGGTGCCAGGGGGAGGCCGGGCCCCTGGAATGTACGGGCCCGGTTGCAGGTGTGACCCCTATTGTTATGCCACTGATAACTTGAATAGCCTACCTGCAGTTCTGGTAGATATGTGGAATAGCTTGCCAGCAGAAGTGGTAGATAAGTGGAACAGCCTACCAACAGTACTGCTAGATATGTGGAATAGCCTACCAGCAGAAATGGTAGATAAGTGAAAAGGCCAACCAACAGAAGTGGTAGAGGTTAATTCAGTGAGGGGATGTAATCATGCATGGGATAGGCATAAGACTGTCCTGAACATAAGACAAGACCAAGGACCAAATATGGTTTGTGGTTTTTACAGTAGAAAAAATGGGCGACTAAATGGACCGAATGGTTCTTATCTACCGTCAAATTCTATGTTTCTATATTGGGCTTCATATCCCTCTGACACTTAAAGCGGAACTATCACTCAAATTAAAGTGTCCTCATTATGTTCATAGTGATACGCATATCAATAACAGTATTATCCTGAATAAGTCCGGCATTATTGAGAAATCCTACTTGTTCCGAGACTGACAGGCATCAGAGCAGACATCTTGACGAAGAGGCATCTGTGCGCCTGCGCTGTCCATCCCGGTCTTGTTTAGGATTGGTGAGGGGAAGTTGCATTTTACCTTAAAGGGATAGTAATGTTTTATAATAAAAGCATCTCTAATTAATCTTCATAGTATTTGGACCTTGGTTTTGTCTTATGTTCAGGACAGCCTTATGCCTATCCCATGTATGATTACATTCCCTTACTGTATTAACCTCTACCACTTCTGCTGTTAGGATATTTCACTTATCTACCATTTCTGCTGGTAGGCTGTTCCACTTATCTATTACCCTCTCGGTGAAATAAAACTTTCTTACATTACGTGTAAACCTGTGTCCCTCTAGTTTTAGACTATGGCCTCTTGTCCTAACATTTTTACTCCTTTGAAATGTACTTCTGTCCTGCACTTTGTTGAATCCCTTCATGTATATGAATGTGTCTATCATATCCCCTCTCTCTCTTCTCTCCTCCAAGCTATACATGTTCAGATCCTTTAGTCTATCCTGATATTTCTTTTCCTGTAAATCAGTCACCATTTTAGTAGCCCTTCTCTGAATTCTCTCTATAGTATCTATATCCTTCTGGAGATGGGGTCTCCAGTACTGTACACAATACTCTAGAGTATCTATATCCTTCTGGAGATGGGGTCTCCAGTACTGTACACAATACTCTAGAGTATCTATATCCTTCTGGAGATGGGGTCTCCAGTACTGTACACAATACTCTAGAGTATCTATATCCTTCTGGAGATGGGGTCTCCAGTACTGTACACAATACTCTATAGTATCTATATCCTTCTGGAGATGGGGTCTCCAGTACTGTACACAATACTCTATAGTATCTATATCCTTCTGGAGATGGGGTCTCCAGTACTGTACACAATACTCTAGATCAGAGGTTCTCAGCCCGTGCCCCCAGTGGCCACTAACAGGCCAGGACTTAGGAATTTCCCTGCTAGAACACAAGTGTGTTGATCAGAGGCTCAGTTGTATTGATTAACTCACCTGGGCTCTTAAAAAGAAATTCTAAAGTCCTGGCCTGTTAATAGCCACTGAGAGCACAGGCTGAGAACCACTGGACTAGGTGAGGTCTAACCAGATATCTCATGGTGGAGTTCATTTTCACCAGACAGATTCACCTGTTAGTGAATAAAATTAAAGGAAATTAGGAGAAAATAGTTTGCTCTCTTTATAAGAAAACACACAAAGGAGGCGCTTCTAGTGTAGTATGTCTAGGTTTCTAATATATTCATAATACAAATGTAATATACTCACAAGTATATTGTTCAGTAAGAAACATATGTCTCCACTGAAATTCAGGCTTGTGGGGAACTCAGACCGTCCCCCAGGTCCACTCCTCCTCAGAGTGCTGCCTTTTCTGGCTGCACCTCTTCCTCATCCACCAAAGGGAGACATATAAGCAGAAAACACAGACAAAAAAACAGAGGGCGCCCAATAGTGCCTGTAAGAGTATTACTAAAAATAGTATAGCCAAAGAAAGATATATTGTACTCACAATAGGTAGATGCTGGTTACTCTGGCTTATGCCCAAAACAGCCACAGAGCTTGTGGGGAATGTTTAATCTGTCCCCACGCAGAGTTTCCAATGGTGAGATAAACTGGAACAACAGGAAATCCTCCAGGGTGTATGGGGAAAATTTATATAGGGTGACCACATTTCCATTCTGCTATTCCGGGACATGTGGTCACCCTAAATTTGAGTGGCATCCGGTCCCCTGCGGCTGGCTGGTACTGAGTTCCCTCCTACCCGCCCACATCATCACGCGCCCCTGCGGGCCGTGATGACATACATACAGAGAGGAGGAAGAGGGCAGAGGCACCGGAAGAGAAGCGCTTGCTGCCAGAGTCCAGCAGCAAGCGCTTCTCTTCCGGTGCCTCTGCCCTCTTCCTCCTCTCTGTATGTATGTCACCACAGCCCGCAGGGGAGCGTGATGATGCGGGCGGGCGGCTACCTTCATTTCGGGACTCTTTATTGTCCCGGTGGGGGATGATCCGGGACGTGGGACATAGAACCCAATTAAGGGACAGTCCCGGACGTTCAGGGACACGTGGTCACCCTATATATATATATATATATATATATATATATATATATATATATATATATAATGATGATGAAGCTGCTCTGAATTAAAATTTCTATTTATTTAAAAACATAACAAACTTATTGTTGATATTAAATAAATCAAATTTTGGCAACGTTTCTCAGTTCAAGACTGCTTTTTCAAACCAACTAATTATCAACAATAGATCAAATATTGTATTTGATCTATTGTTGATAATTAGTTGGTTTGAAAAAGTAGTCTTGAACTGCGAAACGTTGCCAAAATTTGATTTATTTAATATCAACAATAAGTTTATGTTTTTAAATAAATAGAAATTTTAATTCAGAGCAGCTTCATCATCATTTTATATATATATATATATATATATATATATATATATATATATATACAGGGCTTAAAACTTAAAGTCCTTTGCTACTAGCCAGACCTGAAAAGTTACTCGCCACTGCAAGACATAACATACCCACCAGGGCTGAATTTGTACTCGCCAGGGCTAAATTTTCACTCGCCATTGGCTAGTGGCAAGTGGAAATTTTGAGCCCTGTATATATATATATATATAAATTTTCCCCATACACCCTGGAGGATTTCCTGTTGTTCCAGTTTATCTCACCACTGGAAACTCTGCGTGGGGACAGATTAAATATTCCCTACAAGCTCTGTGGCTGTTTTGGGCATAAGCCAGAGTAACCAGCATCTACCTAGTACAATATATCTTTCTTTGGCTATACTATTTTTAGTAATACTCTTACAGGCACTAATGAGCTCCCTCTGTTTATAAGAAAAAGAGATGAAATATTTCACCCCTCTGATAATAAACAGATCAAAAATGCACTGAACTCCATTATACGCATCCTACACAAATCTGCTAGAGACACTGCTACACGTGAACTCAACTATAAATTGCTAATTCGGTGGTACCTCACCCCTCAGTGCATAGCCTCTTTCTCGCCCCAGTCTTCTCCTCTTTGTTGGCGTTGCTCCGCTGACATTGGTTCCATGCTGCATATCTGGTGGGCCTGTCGTGCCATATCTCCCTACTGGTCAGCAATTATGGGACAAATTAACAATGCCTTTAAGCTCTCTCTCCCTTTGGATCCCATCGTCTATTCCTCCATCTTCCCGACTTCTGCACTCGTCCTCCAACCCTCATTCAATCTTGTATCCACATTCTACTTAACGCTGCCAAATCCCCCATACGCCTTTACTGGGGACAACGTACCCCACCCTCAATTAGGGAATGGCTCAACAAGGCTACATTTTTTTTCCGATATGGAGAACCTAAATATCCGCTACCTCACTCACGCCCCCTCTACCGCACTGCACTGGGTCTCCTGGTCCAAGTATGTCAAAGCTTTGCACTCTAACCTTCCCTGAACTACCCCTGTTCTAGCTTATCAATTCACCCATTATACTCTCCCTTACGTTGAGCTCCACTGCCCTCTCCCTGGTCTGTCATTATCACCTTTCAAAACATTTTCCTTGAAACATTTGACTGCACCAGGGTGAGGCGTTATAAGTTGGTATGATGGGGTAGCTTTGTACCCACCTGATTCCGTTTCATCCTGGTGTGGATGACCTCGGCATGCCTCTTCCTCTCCTTCATTCCCCATTTCTTTTTTTTTTTTGCCCCCCTATGCGCATCCATCGATCATTCTCTCCAAACAGTAGCTCATACAGCACCAACCTACTGCTTCATATGCCCCTATACCCCCTACCTCTATATACTGTGGATGAACCACTCTGCACCTCACTTTGTCACCCAATACTGTCCTTAATCCTTCTTCTCTTCCCCTTTCCTCTTCTGCTATACCACTTTCTTGTTATCTACCTGGAGCGACTGTGTAATATACTATATAATATGAAACTTCATCTCTCCTTGCTTCATTATCCGTTCACACCAGAATCTTGACATTGTTACGACCTGTGGATCTCTATGTATACGGTCAAGGTTCCAGATCTCTACTCTATCCGTTTCCATTCCGGCCAATCCCCCATATTGTTGGACATTGGTAGTCAACTTTCGGCAAGTCTTGTCCTTCCAGACTCATGCTTTGTAAACCATCTCAGTTCAGCAATATTATGTCTGCAATTAATGTAGTTATGTAATTCTGCAGTCCTATTCTGTATATCCTTAATTTTTTCAATAAAGTTTTTATAAAAACTTTAAAAAAAAATGCATTTAAATTAAAGGAACTCAAACAAGTAAAAGAAATTGGATTATATCATTTTAAATATCATGTATTAGGTAGCATATTTTAAATACATATATTATATGTTAGGTTCCAGAAATACCATGCTGCATTTTTAATGTATGTCCTATACAGACACCATATAATTAAAGCAGAACTTTCATCCGCTATAAGGTCGCCCTGCTATAATTAAGCAGGTAAAGACTAGCTTTATAATAGATATGTTACCTCTGAAATGAATACGATTCTAAAGAAATCCTTTATTGTAGGAGACCGGAACCCAGGCCACAGAACAGACATCTTGTCTGCGCGCCTGTGCCGTCAGTCCCAGTCTCCTGTAAGAAGCATTGCAGCGTGCCACAAGGTAATCAGAAGGGACTGACGGCGCAGGTGTGCAGACTGCGCTAACCTGGCCATCAGTCTCCTACAATGATGGATTTCTTTAGAATAGCCAACATTTCATAGGCAATAGATATATTCTGAAGCTAGTCACTAACTGCTTAATGATATCAGGGCAACTTTACAGCAGAAAGTTCCGCTTTAATTTTGATTGTGCAGGTTTTAACATGAGGCAAAAGCTAAAGCAGTTAACCCTTTCAGTGCCAGAGGTGTATGCTTGCGTACCTCTCTGGCACTGAAAGGGTTAATGGACTGAGATTACTGCTCTCAGATTCAAAAGGGCTGTTATTTTATTGCGGGCCGTACACAGATAGGAGAGATATCCACCATTCAGGAGGTTAAAATTATCATTTAACCCTTTGAGTATCAGAGAAGGATCCAGTGCATTGGGTTGTCATGCATTGATACCTCTCTGGCACTCAAGGGATTGAGAATTTTGGCAATTTGTCTCCTGTGGTGCAGCTGATCATAGAGCTGCCACCCTCATTGCACTGCATGATGTACGCCCTTTAATATTTAACCCCTTAAGGATTAGAACAGTGTTGAACACTCATCTGTTCCTTATGGGGTTAAACGTGGTAAAACACATTGTTCCACTTATTGTATCTGCCACTTTAAATGTACAATTCCGGGGCAGATTGCTTTGCTATGTGTAGGATACTTCTTTAGCCTTTGAGGGGTTAAAACGTCTTTTAAATTAATGGTCATTTTTTTTTATTTGCCTCCCATGGAGCAATGGGCTTGTTCCAGAATGGCTCCTTATTAACCCTTTGAGTGCCAGAAGGATAGCCAATGCATTTTAAAGCAGTGCCCTGGCTTCAACTCTGGCACTCAGCTGGTTAAATTTTTATATAAGTGTTTATATTTAGGAGGCAAACCAAATGCATTATAGGGAACAATTACAGATTCCCCATTGATTTAAAAAGGTCTTTTAACCCCTCAAATGCTAAAGAGTTCTCCAAGGCATTGCTCGTATACAATAAGAAAAAAGTAGTCCTGACGCAAATCCCCTGCGCAATAGGGGAAAAAAGAAAAACTTCCCGTTTGATTTAAATAGGGCTGTTAACCCCTTCAATGCTGGAAAGGTCACCGGCACATTGTAAAGCATCATTTAAAGGTGTAATACAAAAGGTTTGCCGCATTAATTTATTCGTAGGATCTCTTAGTAAATAAGTCTTAACCCTTCGAATGCCAGAGAGGCACACAACTCACCCCTCTGGCACTCAAATGGTTAAAAAATACCAGAGAAGTAGCCAACTCATTGGGTTTCCATGCGTTGGATAACTCTCTGGCACTTGCATACCTCCCAACATTTCAAATTGACAAAGAGGGACAATTGTGATTTAGGGGGTGTTGCTGGGGGCGTTGCCTGTGGGCGGAAGATTACCGAGAATTTTTCTGCTATTTCACGACCTATTGATACCTCCATGTGTAACCTAATTCATGATTTAGATCAATAAAGTGTTTTATTTACACAGACTAATGTATAAATACACATATACTGATGTTTAAACAAACAAGAATGTGAGTGTTATTGCTGTAGAACAATGTGATACACTTATATATACACCACACAGTCTGATCTCCTAAAAAGAGGGACATCAGGTTGGGAAAGAGGGATTTGGGACTAAAAGAGGGGCTGTCCCTTCTAAAGAGGGACACTTGGGAGGTATGCACTCAAAAGGTTGAGAATTTGGGGAATTTGTCTCCAACGGTGCAGCTGATCCTGTAGCTGCTGCCCGTTTTGCACTGCATGACGCACCCCCTTTAATGTTTAACCCCATAACCTTTTGGGTACCAGAGGGATACACAACGCATTGCAAGGCAATGCGTTGTGTACCCCTCTGGCACTCAAAGGGTTAAGGACTAGGACAGTGCTGCGCACTCATCTGGTCCTTACTGGGTTAAACATGGTAAAACACTACGTACATAGAGATGCTATAAAATATGCACACATTCATTATGGTACCATATTTCCCACTCAGTTTTATGAGAGCATTTACTGCCAGACTGGTTGGCAAGACATCAGGAGTAGGGGGGAGGGAGGGTTAATTGTGTACTGCTCTGTGCATGCTGACAAAACTATTGAACCTATGCAATCTATATATACTTCTCATTATACCCAATGAAACATTGTATACATATATTTGTTACATGTTGGATTTTTGCCTTTTTGTTTCAATGTTTGCAGGTGGGAGATACTGGGACACAGGTTTAACCCTTAGGGTTAAAAAATTAAAAGCAAACGCAATAATGGATTCAGTGCACTGTGTGCTACATCATATTTACATATAATTATGGATGAGTTTTCTACACGACTGCTAAGCTTCATAAAAAATACTCAGATTGTGACCTTTCTTCCCACATTGTGATGTTTTATATGTATCTTTTAAATCAGGGTTTCTCAACCAGGGTGACTTGGTACATTGGTGTGCCACGGACATCCGCTTAGTTGCCCCATTTTATCTTTAAAGGGATAGTAATACTTTGTTTTATCTTTATTTTATTTTGTAGGCATTAAAAAAACATGAAGAATGATATAAGTCTTATCTCTCAGACCTTTATGGTTTGAGAGATATTCACAAGCAAAGTTTCCCCTCCCGCCCCTTTTACCTAGTGTAAGCCATCTCTTCTCAGATGTGGAATCCAGTCCATAGACCAGACAGATAACAGCAGGGGACAATCTTCTTCCTGTGAAAACAATGAAAGCCCTGCCCCCCTTGACAAGTTTTTCAGGTTTTTCCCTTATCTTAATTGAAGATTGTCCCTCTCTGCAGTCTACCTGGGCACCTCCCTTCTGCTCAGGCTGAGCAGTGTTACATCAGTAAAAGGGGTGGGAGGGGGATACTTTGTCATTGAATTACTCTTGTACTACAACTCTGACAGAATTGAAATAACACTCTCCAAAGTCCAAATACTATGATGATTAATTAGAGCTGCTTTTATTATGAAACATTACTATCCCTTTAAGGCTTTGCCAAAAATGAGACTGCAGACTTCCAACTGTATAGTTAACCCTTTGCAATGTGTTCCATACCCCTATGGCATTCAAAGTGTTAAGGATATTACTATGCAAATATAGCTTGAGAACCACTGTTTGAAATAGTCTGATATTACTGTGACTACTCCAAAGAGATGGTGGCAAACAAATTAGGGGCAATAAGTGATCCTAAAATTGTCTCAAAATTTGACAATTTTTATACATCGTATGTGACAAAATTCTCACTTTAGCGACGTCCACAAATGACGGCGCACAAGTCTTCTGCACAAAAACCATTATCCCTTGTGAGTGCCAGAGGGGTGGACAATGCATTGCAAAGCAATAACGTGCCCCACTGGCACCCAAAGGGTCGTACATACATACTGTCTTGCACCACTTTTCTCCATCTCCCCAGATTGATACGTAAATATCTCAATTTTCAGCAAATCCTCATGTAAGAATATCATTTAAGAAGGACGCTTAACTGTTTGTGTGCCAAAGGGGTTAAGGACAATATAGCCACACAAACAGAGCAAGCCTAGGACAGATCGGCTTCACCATACGGGACAGATAATAATCTCAACTGAATCAAATAGCGCTTTTAACCCCTTAACGACCGTCCGATCGGCGCGGCTCGGTGAGTTAAGGACCACGGACCATTTTTTTTTTTTGTTGTTCTTCCGGTTCCGGACTCCCCGTACGGCGTGAAGCCGCGGGGGGAGCCCGGAACTCCATGACGTTCATAGTACGTCATGGGTCGTTCGGTCAGATCGACCCATGACATACTATGACCGTCAAGGGTCGTTAAGTGGTTAACCCCAAGAATACTAGAGAACTCTCCAACGCATTGATTCAAAATGTGTTGCAGACCACACTAGCATCAAGGGGGTTAAAAAAGCCCATTTAAATTATTTCATCTAATGTGGACCCTTTGTGTGCCAGGGGTGTGTGCAGCTTGGCACTCAAAGAGTTAAATGTTAAAGTTACCAATGATGCAAAAAAAAACATAAAAGCTGTACAGATATCCAGTTGGTGAGTGCGTCGGTTCGTTATGTTTTAATTATTATAGCACATCTGGGGCCATAGGTGGATAATCAGGGTGGTGATATGTACTGGCTTGGGGGGGGCAAGGCCCCAGGTCAAATGATTAAAGGGATAGTAATACTTAAAATGTAAAAAAATATATGTTGTAGGGTTTATCCCCCTGAGTAAAACAAGAGTACTCCCACTGCTGAAAGGTGTTTTATTCAAAAGTTATTACAGCTCAAAGATGATTTTTTTAGGTGCAATATCACAGTGGCCTGAAATTGTACAGTGGCGTTGTTGCTACACCATCCTATGGAGATTCATGGTCCCGGGACCAGAGCTGTCCATGGGATGCTGTAGTAACAGCGCCACTGTACAATTTCAGGCCACTGTGATATTGCACCTAAAAAAATTCAAGTTTGAGCTGAAATAATTTTTTAATAAAATATCTCTCAGCAGTGGGAGTACCCTTTTTTTCACTCAGGGGGATAAACCCTACAACATATATTTTTTTTACATTTTAAGTATTACTATCCCTTTAAAGCCTTGGGGTCTTGTTGCTAGTCTTGGTCATGTGACTTTGCATCCCCCCTACTAGTGCTGGGGCCATTGGGCTGCACAGTGCATTATTAATGGACTGAACTGGGCCAAGCCCTGGATCTTTTAGGAATCTAACAACTCCCTTGAGCATGGGGAAATAGGAATTTAACCCCTTGAATGCCTCCAACGCATTGCAAAAAAAAAAAAAAAGCATTGGAGACATCTGTACCATTTTAATATTTTTCTTGGTAATGGGGGGGAGCAGGCGGAGTGCATACTTAACCCTTTAAGGATCAGGGGTGTGTTCCTTTAAAGGTTAATATTGACATGTGCAGTAGGTGGAATTTGTATCCTTTTAGCAGCTGTCATGTCCGCCTCTCTGACACGACATCCAGTACTGATTGACGATGTTGTCTCTTGAACCAAGCAGCACAGGGAATAGCCATAGGGCCATGAAGATTTTCTGGCCTTAGTAAGCTAAGCAGGCAGGCTATTTTCAGGAGATTTTACTTCTCCTTTAAAGGGATAGTAATACTTCGTTTTATCTTTATTTTATTTTGTAGGCATTAAAATAAACATGAAGAACGATATAAGTCTTATCTCTCAGACCTTTATGGTTTGAGAGATATTCACAAGCAAAGTTTCCCCTGCCACCCCTTTTACCTAGTGTATACCATCTCTTCTCAGATGTGGAATGCAGTTCATAGACCAGACAGATAACAGAAGGGGACAATCTTCTTCCTATGAGAACAATGAAGGCCCTGTCCCCCTTGACAAGTTTTTCAGGTTTTTCCCTTATCTTAATTGAAGATTGTCCCTCTCTGCAGTCTACCTGGGCACCTCCCTTCTGATCTGGCTGAACAGTGTTACATCAGTAAAAGGGGCGTGAGGGGGATACTTTGTCATTGAATTACTCTTGAACTATAACTCTGACAGAATTGAAATAACACTCTCCAAAGTCCAAATACTATGATGATTAATTGGAGCTGCTTTTATTATGAAACATTACTATCCCTTTAAAAGCCTCCTCTGTGCTGCAACTGTACGGAGTGAATGCACGAGCACAGTAACATTGCACCATGCTGGACTTTGCTTCATTCGTAAGAGGTGATAGCAGCCCGTGTGAAATTTTCCATAGCCTCACCTTTCAGCATATGTGTCATCACTAACTCAAAATCAATTTTTTTTTTAATTCCAAAATAGTTTATTGGATTTTCATACAAAAGATAAAAGTAACCATTTTATTTTACACACAGAGACAAAAACAGAGATAATATTGAACATTTCATAAATACAATATCATGAGATCAAAAGATAAGATTGAGTATCGTTAACACAAATAATCAAATTAAATTAAACAGATTTAAAGTATTAGAAAATCTCTAAGCTTTTAATAAACCTCTAAAGTTACTCCCATGCATACTATTCAACCAAGGAGACTGGGATAAAATACATTTTTCATAAGAATTATTTTTAGTTGAACATAAGTATTCATTATGACAATTTCTATTTCTAATGCAACATCAATACATTGGCATACCTCCCAAGTGTCCCTCTTTAGGAGATATTAGGGATCTGTGCCTCCCAAGTGTCCCTCTTTAGGAGATATTAGGGGTTCATACCTCCCAAGTATCCCTCTTTAGGAGATATTAGGGATCCATACCTCCCAAGTGTCCCTCTTTAGGAGATATTAGGGATCTATACCTCCCATGTGTCCCTCTTTAGGAGATATTAGGGATCCGTACCTCCCAAGTGTCCCTCTTTAGGCGATATTAGGGGTCCGTACCTCCCAAGTGTCCCTCTTTATGAGATATTAGGGATCCATACCTCCCATGTGTCCCTCTTTAGGAGATATTAGGGATCCATACCTCCAACGTGTCCCTCTTTAGGAGATATTAGGGATCCATACCTCCCAAGTGACCCTCTTTAGGAGATATTAGGGGTACGTACCTCCCAAGTGTCCCTCTTTAGAAGATATTAGGGATCCATACCTCCCAAATGTCCCTCTTTAGGAGATATTAGGGGTCCATACCCCCCAAGTGTTCCTCTTTAGGAGGGACAGTCCCTCTTTTAGACTCAAATCCCTCTGTCCCTCTTTCCCACCCTGATGTCCCTCTTTTTTAGGAGATCAGACTGTGTGGTGTGTATATAAGTGTATCACCCTGGTGTTCCTGTGTTTAGGAGATCAGACTGTGTGGTGTGTATATAAGTGTATCACCCTGGTGTACCTGTGTTTAGGAGATCAGACTGTATGGTTTGTATATAAGTGTATCACTCTGGTGTCTCTGTGTTTAGGAGATCAGGCTGTGTGGTGTGTATATAAGTGTATCACCCCGGTGTCCCTGTGTTTAGGAGATCAGACTGTGTGGTGTGTATAGAAGTGTATCACCCTGGTGTCTCTGTGTTTAGGAGATCAGACTGTGTGGTGTGTATATACGTGTATCACCCTGGTGTCCCTGTGTTTAGGAGATCAGACTGTGTGGTGTGTATATAAGTGTATCACCCTGGTGTCCCTGTGTTTAGGAGATCAGACTGTGTGGTGTGTATATAAGTGTATCACCCTGGTGGCCCTGTGTTTAGGAGATCAGACTGTGTGGTGTGTATATAAGTGTATCACCCTGGTGTCCCTGTGTTTAGGAGATCAGACTGTGTGGTGTGTATATAAGTGTATCACCCTGGTGTCCCTGTGTTTAGGAGATCAGACTGTGTGGTGTGTATATAAGTGTATCACCCTGGTGTCCCTGTGTTTAGGAGATCAGACTGTGTGGTGTGTATATAAGTGTATCACCCTGGTGTCCCTGTGTTTAGGAGATCAGACTGTGTGGTGTGTATATAAGTGTATCACCCTGGTGTCCCTGTGTTTAGGAGATCAGACTGTGTGGTGTATATAAGTGTATCACCCTGGTGTCCCTGTGTTTAGGAGATCAGACTGTGTGGTGTGTATATAAGTGTATCACCCTGGTGTCCCTGTGTTTAGGAGATCAGACTGTGTGGTGTGTATATAAGTGTATCACCCTGGTGTCCCTGTGTTTAGGAGATCAGACTGTGTGGTGTGTGTATAGAAGTGTATCACCCTGGTGTCTCTGTGTTTAGGAGATCAGACTGTGTGGTGTGTGTATAGAAGTGTATCACCCTGGTGTCCCTGTGTTTAGGAGATCAGACTGTGTGGTGTGTATATAAGTGTATCACCCTGGTGTCCCTGTGTTTAGGAGATCAGATTGTGTGGTGTGTATATAAGTGTATCACACTGGTGTCCCTGTGTTTAGGAGATCAGACTGTGTGGTGTGTATATAAGTGTATCACCCTGGTGTCCATGTGTTTAGGAGATCAGACTGTGTGGTGTGTATATAAGTGTATCACATTGTTCTACAGCAATAAAACTCACATTCTTGTTTGTATAAACATCAGTATATGTGTATTTATACATTAGTCTGTGTAAATAAAATACTTTATTGATCTAAATCATGTATTAGGTTACACATGGAGGTATCAATAGGTCGTGAAATAGCATAAAAATTCTCGGTAATGCTCCGTCCACAGGCAATGCCCCCAGCAACACCCCCTAAAACACAATCGCCCCTCTTTGTCAATTTGAAATGTTGGGAGGTACGCATTGGCGTTTTTCAGTCAATGCATTGGCGTTTCCCGTGTGCAAGGCACCTTGGTAAATGAGGGATTGCGATTCGTGAAATGACGTATACACCCTGTGTGTGACTGTGGCGAGATCTGCAGGTTTCCATTGCACTGAGCAGATAATCACTGAAGGTGGATGAGGCCGGAAAAAGCCCCCAAGGAAGCGATTTCGATTCCCCCTCCTCCTACACTTCCCACACAGCAAACACAGTGTAATCTTGGCACGGCTTCAAGTGCACGCAGTGAGTCATAATGTGTGTGGTGGCAAAAAAATGTGTATTCCTGAATGATCCCATCCTCAGTGAAATAAAATGGAATTCTTGTCTTTTATGAGACAGCCTTTGTCAGGCCCTGCAATTGAATTTACAGCAGCCAGCAGCAGTATCAGCTTCTCTGCAGCCTCTCAATGAAGGCAAGGCACATTAACCCTCAGATCTCAGTTCCCAGGCAACTGAATGGGCTCACAGCCCTCTTCCAGAGCCCGCCGCATAATAGATGAGATCTTTTATACCTTTTAATTATCTGCCACTACAAAGGGGATTCTTTCTCTCTCTCTCTCCCGCCTTTTCCCCTTCTGGGGGTGGGGGGGATAGATAGAGAGGATTATGCACTACACAAAAAAGGTGCAATTCTGGGGTACGACAGTTTCATTACAGGACACCAATAAAACGTCCTCCAGATTTTCATTGATTTAAATGCGATTAGGGCAGCGGTTCTCAACCTTTCTAGCGCCGCGACCCTTTGATAACATTTCCCAAGCCGTGGCGACCCCTAACAGTAAAATTATTTTGGTTGCTCCTTCATCACTGTAATTTTGCTACTGTTATGAATCAAAATATAAATGTGTGATGGTTTTAGGCGACCCCTGGCAAATCGTTATTCCACCCCCTAAGGGGTCCCGACCCACAGGTTGAGAACCACTGGACTAGGGTTGCCACCCAGCCGGTATTTTACCGGCAGGCCGGTAAAAAATTGGCTTCTGTCCAATGTTGTCTATGGAGAGAATGCCATGGCCGGTATATTTTTTACAAAAAGGTGGCAACCCTATTTGCGACCCTTTGAGTGCCAGAGCAATGCTTTGCGTACCCCTCTGGCATTCAAAGGGTTAACTTTTTGAAAGCTATACAGGTCTCCAAAGCAGTGATTTTTTTCTTTTTAATTATTATAATCCTATATAATAATCTGCTAGGATGTTTGTCAGAAGCCGTCATGCACAGTAGAGACTGCGCGCGCTGCGGTCATGCGCAGAACAGACTGCCTGAACACGCCGCGGCTGATACGTAGAGTGGGGCTCTCCGAATTCGCACCAGAGTACTCTCTGCGCACCTTCCTGGGGTCGTCTGGTGAGCAGAGAGGCTCCGGGCACCAGCCGAAGCTGCTGGATGGTACGGTGGCCCCGTGTACACGGGCTTTTAAACTAGTACTCTTAACTCTTTGAGTGCCAGAGGGGTACGCAACGCATTGCAGAGCAATGCGTTGCGCACCCCTCTGGCACTCAAAGGGTTAAAAAAAATGTTTCCACTGTTCCAAGTCGGAAAAAAAAAATAATTAAAGCAGAATTGTCACCCTTAATAAAGTCCCCCCCACACCAATAATTAGGCACATGACAATATGCTTAGAAACAGTGCTATTATCGTGCATAATTACAGCGTTATTAAGAAATCCTACTTGATCTGAGACTGACGGGCAGGCTTCTTGCTTTAGAGGCACCTGTGTACCTGCGTCATCAGTCACTTCCTGTTACCTTAAGGTACAGTGCAGCGCCCCCTAGAGGAGACCGGGATGGACAACACAGGCGCGCAGATGTCTCTAAGCTATGATGTCTGTGCGCCTGGCCGCAAGTTTCAGAAGAAGAAGGATTTCTTTATAACACGGTACTAATTTTTGGGGGAGGGGGGAGACTTTATTCAGGGTGATAGTTCCACTTTAAGGCTTATTTACTAAAAGATCCAACAAAAATTCCACTGTATTGCAGAGGACAAATAACATATTTAAATTATTTAAATTGTGGCTTTTAACCTATTAAATGCTGGAGATGTCTCCAATGCATTTTTTTTTAGACTACTCTATAAAATATTTAAAATAACATATTTAAATTATTTAAATTGTGGCTTTTAACCTATTAAATGCTGGAGATGTCTCCAATGCATTTTTTTTTAGACTACTCTATAAAATATATAAAAATATTTTCACAGAAAAAAAGTATTCTTTAACCCTTTGAGTGTCATAGGGGTATGCAATGTAATGTGCTGCGTACCTTTCTGACATTCAGAGGGTTAAGGCTTATTTACTTAAGAAATCCTAGAAAAATGATGCGGCAAACCATTTGTATTACACCTTTAAATTATCTAAATGGTGGCTTTTAACCCCTTAAATGACACAGATGTCCCCAATGCATTTTTTATGATACTCTATGCAAAAAAATATTTCCACTGTTCCAAGCTAGAAAAAAAAAGTATTCTTTAACCCTTTGAGTGCCAGAGGGGTGCGTTGTGTACCTCTTGGGCAGTCGAAGGGTTAAGATCCTAGGAAAAAATGTATGCGGCAAACCATTTGTATTACACCTTTAAACTATCTAAATGGGGGAATATTAACCCCTTGAATGCTAGAGAGGTCTCCAACGCATTGCTTTACCATGTATGAGTGACCTTTACAGCATTCAAGGGGTTAACAGCCCTGTTTAAATCAAAATCAATGGGAAGTTTTTCTTTTCAGGGGATTTGCCTCAGAACTACTTTTTCTTGGTCTATATGAGCAGTGCCTTGGAGAACTCTTTAACATTCGAGGGGTTAAAAGACCTTTTTAACCCCTTGAGTGCCAGTGGGGTACACAACACACTGCAGAGCAATGTGTTGCCTCCCTCTCTGGCACTCAAAAGGTTAAATCAATGGGGAATCTGTATTTGTTCCCTTTAAAGCATTTGGTTTGTCCCAGATCTATGATTTCACTCCTAAATATAAAAAGGCTTTTTTAACTGTCTGAGTGCCAGAGTGGAAGCCAGTGCACTCAAAGGGTTAATAAGGAGCAATTCTGGAACAAGCTCATTGCTCCATGGGAGGCAAATAAAAAAACCCATTAATTTAAAAGAAGTTTTAACTCCTTAAAGGCTAAATAAGTCTCCTACATGTAGCAAAGCAATTTGCCCCAGAATTGTACTTTTAAAGCGGCAGATACAATAAGTGGAACAATTATGCGGCAACATACAGTCGACATTCTGATCTCGCCATTTTTAACCACTCTACGCTTAAGCCTGCGACATCAGAATCTCGCCCTTTTCATGTTGTCGACGTTGTTATCTCACCATTTTCAACCACTCGACACTTAAGCTTGCTACATCAGAATCTCACCCTTTTTATATGGTCGACATTCTGATCTTGCCCTTTTCAACCACTCGACAATTAAGCCTGCAACATCAGAATCTCGCCCTTTTCATGTGGTCGACATTCTGATCGCGCCATTTTCAACCACTCGACACTGAAGCCTGTAACATCAGAATCTCACCCTTTTCATGTGGTCGACATTCTGATTGTGCCATTTTCAACCACTCAACATTTAAGGTTGTGACATCAGAATCTCGCCATTTTCATGCACTCGACATGCTGATCGCACCCTTTTCAACCAGGTGAAATTTTTAATGCGCCATTTTGTTCTCCAAATAGAAGGGGACATTTCAGTATGGTACTGGGTCAAATCAACTGGGTTAAAGTAGACAAATAAACATGATTAAAATTCCCACTATGTTTTAACCCCTTGAATGCTAGAGAGGTCTGCCACACATTTCTTTGCAATGACTTGGAGACCTCGCTGGCATTCAGTGTGTTAAAGGGATAGTAATACTTAAAATGTAAAAAATAAACACACTGTTGTAGGGTTTATCCCTCTGAGGGTACTCCCACTGCAGTGAGGTGTGTTATTCAAAAGTATTACATCTCAAACTTGAATTTTTTTAGGTGCAGTATCACAGTGGCCTAACATGTTACAGTGGTGCTGTTGCTATACCATCCTATGTTATGCTCAGGGTGACAAACCCTAGAACATTTTTTTTATATATTTTAACTACTACTATCCCTTTATAATCCACATAAATTGTTATACTTTATTTCTATAGCGGCAACTTACTCTACAGTGCTGTATAATAGGGAATGGGCATATTAGAGACATTAAACAGTATACAAATGAAACACAGAGAACAGAAGGGTTAGAGTTTACAGTCTAGAGGATTTTAAATCAAAAAGGAATTTTAAGTTGTCCCCAAAGATGCGCTTGGTTTGCCCCAATAATTTGTAAGCCTTTGAGTGCCAGAGGGGTACCCCTGTGCAGGGGAGGGCTGGCAATTTGTGGCCTGGAGGGCAGCTGCAATCAAGTGGCCCGATTTTACTATCGTTCCAGCCCACTGTCCCAGCCCACCCTCTTTTGTTAATTTTAAAATTGTCATTAACCCTTTGAGTGCCAGAGGGGTATGCCACGCATTGCAAAGCAATGCGTGGCATACCCCTCTGTCACTCAAAGGGTTAGTGTTGTGAAGTAGACAAGCAATACCACAGAGCTTACAACTGAAATGGGGTTACACTGGTGCAACTACAGAGCTTACAATTTAAGTAAGGCTGCACTAGTGATACCATATAACTTACAAGTGTATCTCCACTTGGATTGTAGCTCCATTTCAATTGTAAGCTCTGTGGTATCACTACTGTAACTACATTTGCAGCAAAAAGAGGGAGTGGCCCACGAGCCCAGACATATGACTGGCCCAGGGGGCAATTGCCCCCCTGTCCCCCAGGCCAGCCCTCCCCTGCCTCTGTGGCACTCAAAGGGTTAGTGTTGTGAAGCAGACAAGCAATACCACAGAGCTTACAATTGAAATGGGGATACACTGGTGCAACTACAGAGCTTACAATGTAAGTAAGGCTCCACTAGTGATACCATATAACTTACAAGTGTATCTCCACTTGGATTGTAGCTCCATTTCAATTGTAAGCTCTGTGGTATCACTACTGTAGCTACATTTGCAGCAAAAAGAGGGAGTGGCCCACCAGCCCAGACATATGACTGGCCCAGGGGGCAATTACCCCCCTGCCCCTGTGGCACTCAAAGGGTTCGTGCATCAGACTCTTTTTTTTCCATTTTGTATGGAATCACCAATACGTAGTGCAGTACATCCACGGCCAGAAATCTCTCATCGGAATTGCAAATCATGTACTGGTGGCCAAGGAATTTCACACATGGCAGCCCATAGCTCTAATGTCTCCAAGAGACAGTAATGCACCAGAGGAATGAGATGAATGTGCAGCGTTATGGAATATGTGGGTGCTTATCAATAGACGATAATAAAGGACCACATGCACAACGACAAAAGGTAAGTCTTTCAGCAGCTAATCAACCATAGCAAAAGGCAATGAATACAAATTCTGCACATTCCCTAGAATTTAAATGGGGGGTTAACCCCTGATATCTAGGGTGGTTTTAACAGGCATTGTAAAAGCATCTCATCAACTGGGAATTACAGGTGCATTTCGTTGTCCCAGAATGGATTCAGCTTTTCATAACCCTTTGCCAGAGAGTTATCCAATGCAACACAATACAATGGATGCCTGTAAGGCTTTAACAAGGTTAATAAATCAGCCTCAATGGGTTAATCAGAGACACTTCTAGCATTCAAGCGGTTAAACATCCCATTTAAATCAAAAGGAATTTGGGGAATGTTTGTTGTTCCCTGCGAGGCAATTATTTTTCTACAGAATGCCTCCATTTTACTTGGTGTATAAGGTCCAAAAATATTTGATGTAGTGACCACCAGTAAGCATGCTTAGTAACACCAATATTTAAACTAGTGCTTCCTAAACCAGATATATGACTCTGTATAACTCATTATGCTGCTTCATCCTTCAATGTAATTACACAACCCATCATATGATATGTATGAAAAACTAAATTGGATAACACTCGAATCTAGACGTGCCCTTCACCTCTCTTGCATGGTTCATAACCACTTCTCTAGAAAACTACCAGACTACCTGAGCAGTATGATCACTCCAGATCTCCATACTAACTATAACCTCCACTGCTAACAACTCACAGACTATTCCACACTACCTAAGCAGTATGATCACTCCAGATCTCCATACTAACTATAACCTCCACTACTAACAACTCACTGACTATTCCACACTACCTGAGCAGTATGATCACTCCAGATCTCCATACTAACTATAACCTCCACTGCTAACAACTCACTGACTATTCCACACTACCTGAGCAGTATGATCACTCCAGATCTCCATACTAACTATAACCTCCACTGCTAACAACTCACTGACTATTCCACACTACCTGAGCAGTATGATCACTCCAGATCTCCATACTAACTATAACCTCCACTACTAACAACTCACTGACTATTCCACACTACCTGAGCAGTATGATCACTCCAGATCTCCATACTAACTATAACCTCCACCCCACTGCTAACAACTCACTGACTATTCCACACTACCTGAGCAGTATGATCACTCCAGATCTCCATACTAACTATAACCTCCACTGCTAACAACTCACTGACTATTCCACACTACCTGAGCAGTATGATCACTCCAGATCTCCATACTAACTATAACTTCCACTCCACTACTAACAACTCACTGACTATTCCACACTACCTGATCAGTATAATCACTCCAGATCTCTGTACTAACTATAACCTCCACTCCACTGCTAACAACTCACTGACTATTCCACACTACCTGAGCAGTATGGTCACTCCAGATCTCCATACTAACTATAACCTCCACTCCACTACTAACAACTCACTGACTATTCCACACTACCTGAGCAGTATGATCACTCCAGATCTCCATACTAACTATAACCTTCACTACTAACAACTCACTGACTATTCCACACTACCTGAGCAGTATGCTCACTCCAGATCTCCATACTAACTATAACCTCCACTGCTAACAGCTCACTGACTATTCCACACTACCTGAGCAGTATGATTACTCCAGATCTCCATACTAACTATAACCTCCACTGCTAACAACTCACTGACTATTCCACACTACCTGAGCAGTATGATCACTCCAGATCTCCATACTAACTATAACCTCCACTGCTAACAACTCACTGACTATTCCACACTACCTGAGCAGTATGATCACTCCAGATCTCCATACTACCTATAACCTCCACTGCTAACAACTCACTGACTATTACACATTACCTGAGCAGTATGATCACTCCAGATCTCCATACTAACTATAACCTCCACTCCACTGATAACCACTCACTGACTATTCCACACTACCTGAGCAGTATGATCACTCCAGCTCTCCATACTAACGATAACCTCCACTACTAACAACTCACTGACTATTCCACACTACCTGAGCAGTATCATCACACCAGATCTCCATACTAACTATAACCGCCACTCCGCTACTAACAACTCACTGACTATTCCACACTACCTGAGCAGTATGATCACTCCATATCTCCATACTAACTATAACCTCCACTACTAACAACTCACTGACTATTCCACACTACCTGAGCAGTATGATCACTCCAGATCTCCATACTAACTATAACCTCCACTACTAACAACTCACTGACTATTCCACACTCCCTGAGCAGTATGATCACTCCAGATCTCCATACTAACTATAACCTCCACTCCACTGCTAACAACTCACTGACTATTCCAAACTACCTGAGCAGTATGATCACTCCAGATCTCCATACTAACTATAACCTCCTCTACACTACTAACAACTCACTGACTATTCCACAATACCTGAGCAGTATAATCACTCCAGATCTCCATACTAACTATAACCTCCACTCCACTGCTAACAACTCACTGACTATTCCACACTACCTGAGCAGTATGATCACTCCAGATCTCCATACTAACTATAACCTCCACTACTAACAACTCACTGACTATTCCACACTCCCTGAGCAGTATGATCACTCCAGATCTCCATACTAACTATAACCTCCACTCCACTGCTAACAACTCACTGACTATTCCACACTCCCTGAGCAGTATGATCACTCCAGATCTCCATACTAACTATAACCTCCACTCCACTACTAACAACTCACTGAGTATACCACATTTCAAGAAAGAAGCCGGTCAATCTGCCTGCTCTATCAGAGCTCCGAAAGTCTGGAATAACTTACCTGAAAAAATGAGATCTTCTTACAGTCTAAAATCCTGAAAAAATAACTGCTTCTTCATATCTAAAAACAATATGCAACTAACATTTTTCGTATACGTGTGTATATATGTATTTTGTGTCTGTATTTGTGCACATACGCAACTCTTGCTGTAAACATTCCAGGGCACATTTGAAAACGAGAGAAATCTCAGTGTATTCTTCCTGGTAACACTTCTAAATAAATAAATAAAAGCACGGGGACGTAGGTTTTGTGTCAGAACTAGCTGTTCCCTGTGTTATGCAACGTCACAGCGGCTGCATTGTGAAAAAGGGATCATGATTAGGAGTTTGGGAAAAGCAGGTTCAGAGAACATCACAGTCTGGTATGTCTATATTCGTGATGTGCGCACATTTGGGACAAAATCATAATCTATATTTTCCAGAATCAGTACTTCCAAGACTTTATGTTAAAATAAATTCATTGCATAGGTCATTGTGCAAGTGCTGACTTAAGAATGAATGTATTACTATTACTTCTGGCACCCCGGCCCGTTTACCTATTGTCTTGTGTGCGTTCTTGTTACCATAAATGCATACAGTACAATATATATTTTATACACACACACAACAAAAGCACTATGGCCCATACTAATACAAGCAAACTGGAGTTACTCTGGAGTAAACCAACTACACTATAGGGGACAATTAAAAATTGTTAAAATTAAATTGGGCTTTTAACCTCTGGCATTCACGGGGTTAAAAAGCTCTAGTCAAGTGCACAGGAATTTAAAAATCTATTTGTCCCTTGCGGTGCAGTTGTTTTAATATACGTGGGCCTATATATATATATATATATTTTTTTTTTTTTTTTATGTCATTTGTTTCTACACAGATTACAAAACCAATAAAATGCAAATGAATCATACAAATACGTGATCAAGGGGTTACTTTTTACCTTAATAAAAAGGTGGGCATCATGGCTTGGTGAGAACCCAAAACAAGCAGTTGGCGTCATGTAGAAGAGTTTGGGACTCAACCATTGAATCCACCAAGGCCAATTCACTTAGAACTACAAATAAAAAGCAGTAATGGATCTAAATAGGGCCTTTAGCCCTTTCAGTGCCAGAGGGGCATGCAACGCATTGCGTTGCGTACCCCTCTGGCACTGAAAGTGTTATCTATTGAATGCTAAAAAGGTATGCATAATGGGGTTATGTATTAAGGTGTGATAAAGCAGAGATAATGTCTCCATTTAGATCACTTCTCCAGTTTCTATGCTATTCTAGGGAGTCAATGCACTAAAATCTCTTATGTCAGAGAAATCTTGGCCCATTGGATCCATAGAACAGTGTTCTAAACGGTTTCCTATCAACTCCTATCACGCCTTAAGTTCATCTCCCCCAATGTGTTGGAGAGCTTTAGCATTCCAAGAGTTAAAAGCGCATGAATGTTTTGATTGGGGTGGAGGGGCGCAATTTAATCCTCACTTGGTATAGAGAACCCTCAGACTTCTAGAAAGTCTATCAATTCCCTCAAACTAAGTGGAAAACTCACAGGTGATATCTGGGGCTTTAAGATCAGAGGGGCTGTTACACCCAATCAGCAGCATTATTTGCAGCTTTATGGTAATAAAGTAGGTGGGCAATACCCAATGCCAAGCTGATGTTTTTTGGACAATTATCAACGTCCTTTGAGTGAGTATGATGGGAGTTATAGTTAACCAGTAGGTTGCCAACTCCTATTCCTTGTAGGACAGGCAGCGCCTACATTAACCCATTAATGTGAAAACCCCTTTGACATCAATATGATCAATCTATTAGCCTCTGACGGCAGTGAGTCTAAAGTGGAATTATACCAAGTAGTCAAGCTACAAGAGGTTAAATCCTGGGGCACACAAACTCCAAATTCAGATTAACTTAAATAGTAAAATATCACTTAACCCTTTGAGTGCCAGAGGGGTATGCAACGCATTGCCCCTCTGGCACTCAAAGGGTTAAATGATAGAGGTATTTTCAGTGCATTGGAGACCTTACTTTAATGGGTTAAAATGACCATTTAAAAATCAATGGAGATTTTTTTGGCGTTTTCCTGATAGCAGAGTTTGCACTTTAGCTTCCAAATACAAACCCTAAATCCCCCCTGATAATCTGATACCCCCTTGGAACCCACTTCATGTGTTTATATATATATATGGAATTAGAAAAACACACAACTGTATTTAAACGTAAAGAGTTTATTTAATAAAACTCCTGCATTTTATGGGAAGTTTTTGACACAAAAACCAACACAATAACTTTGGCATTACACATTCTTTGTACAAAACTAAAAACAATCTCAGCAAAAGAGCTTTAATACAAAAATGGGTCATTTATACATTTCTTTTAATAATATAAAGAGAAATCCCCATATTTGGAAATAAATATATTTGTGCACATAAGTCTAAGGCAGGGTCCCATATAACGGAACCATAATATAGTCTGTATTGGGGATGGATTCAATCACCAGGGTCTCCAAACGGATTCTGTGCTCTCTGGGCCGGTACTGCCACCAAGAGGACTGACTGCTTGTGGCATATGAGACATCTTGTGGCTGAAGGTGGTGAGTCCTTGGACAGGGGACTGTCCCTGGGGTCCGCCAGGAGATGGCAAGTTGCCGTTGGCATAGAGGGGAATGACAGGTCCAGGGCTGGATGAGTATGCTGGGTTGGGGATGAGAAAGGCAAATTGTCCATCTGTTGCTGGCACTAGCTGAAAGCCTCCTTGGAAGACCTTGGGGGAGACAGCCTCGGCTGGGCTCATTTTACAAGGCATGGGGACCGGTGTGGGTGCCCCAGGGGCGGCGGGAAGCTGTACATGCAGGGGCTGCTGGCTGGAAGGGCTCTGCTGGTAGTTCATAGCCACAATTTGCCCCAGGCAGCCCGAGAGATGTCCTAGCAGCCGGGTCCTGACCTCGGTGTTAACCCCCTCACAGGTGGAGAGGAATCTGGTCACCTCATTCATGCACTCATTAAATCCAGCTCTGTACTTGCCAAGAACTGATGGATCAGCAGTGAGGGCAGCTATGAGAAGAGAGAAGACACAGGGTTAATATACAGCACCACATATTGTTACCACCCCATAACTTCAACACCTAGGTTATAAGGGGTCTCCAATGCATTGTTAAGCAAAGCATTAGCGTTCTCTTGTAATCATATTACATAACCACACTACACTAACCGGAATAGAGGATCTTAACGTTTATTAATTATTTTGGAAATTTAATAAATACACCAATAACAAAAATACGGTGGTCACACAGCAGTCATTGGACTAAATACACATCAGTCCCAGCGACCATAGTCCAGAAACCTGCTGGAGCCCCGCAGGTTGCCACACTTGATACTGTTCACTCTAGAACCGCCTGCTTATCACTAGACATCCTGAATTACACCGTACAGTCTGATGCAGAGCACGGCACGATAATTACCTGTCATTTGGACACGTTGCAGGTTTCGCAGATGTTTGACAGTCATCTCCAGGATATCAGCCTTTTCCAGCTTGGAGTGTCTGGAACTCTGTGGGTAAAAAAACGATCATTAGCACCGTCCACTGAACATAGGTTATTATAGGGGAATGGGAAGATGCAGTGGCATAGAGGGAATTTATAGAAGGATCAAAGGATAAGTCAGGGTGACTGGGGGCAGGAAGAGAATGGATGGGATAAGCATGGAATGACAAGGGTCCATATGTATAAAGGGAACTTACAGGATGACTTAATTCTCACATTCATCAATGCATTTAAGGGAATAAAATGATCCATGCACACACTTCTAGCTTACAAAGTGATAAGTGAATGGACATTTTATTACCAATTTTATTAACTGTTAGTTCCAACTTGTCTTTATACGCATGGCCCAAACAGTAAGGGGGGTCAGAGAATTTGATCAGAGGCTTGAATAAGATGGGGAAAGCAACTTACGTCTTTTTTGAGTGCATCTAGGATGAGTGTCTTTAGCTGCCCCAGGCTCTCATTGATGCGAGCTCTCCTGCGCTTTTCCATGATGGGTTTGGATGACTGCAAAACACAAAGATAAGACATAGGTCAACACAGTGCCATGCATTGACAGTTAGAGGGGGTATTCTAGTGACCCCAAAGACATCAGAGAGCTTTAGAACCTCAACATGCATGCTGCTCATGTATGTCAGTGATAGGGATAGGCAAGCTATACAATATACAGTTGTGTATAAATATATACAATGCACCCACTCTTAAACTACAGATCCCTAGACAACCAAGTACTTGTACTAAAAATCCAAATAGTCCTCAACCAAATCTCAATGGCTGGGGTACAATTCCCATCATCCCGACTCCAGCTACTGTACCAGAGTCTTAGACAACCTTTAATGAATCCACTACAACTCCCATCATCCTCAGCCGGAATGGTTTGTAGTCCAATAACAGATTTATACAAATAGGCTTGAAGCAGTACTGAATAACTTTGTAAATCTTGGATATGCATGCCCAAGGATGGCTGTTGGCTAACAAGTCACAGGATGCCAGGGTAATGCTGATAGTTACCTTTCTGTGCTCGCTGGCACTCTTGGGTTTATCCGGGGTCTGTGCTGAGCTGGCTGGTGCCCCTGCAATTGGGGAGGCGGTGGGCTTCTCCATGCTATCAGCTGGCATGATCAGTCCCGATGTACCAGTAGAAGACAGTGAGCAGCCCGTGGGTTATATCCTGTGTACGGGGAGCGCTGTTATGAGGCGGTGGTACCCGGTATTAGTGCACCAGGATCACTTAAATCACACTTCCCTCTCCGAGTCACACACTGTACTGTCCCAGCCGGCGGGCTCTCCCTGTATTTATACCCGCCGCGGCTGCTCCCCATTCGTGTGAAACCTTCTCTGCATTCTTTCCCACACTCCAAACAGCCAATCGTAGCCACGGGTTCGCCCACTGCGTTTTCTGACTGGCTGTCCGCTACCCTCCCTCTGTCTCTCTCTCTCCCCCACCTTCCCTTCCCCCGGATCCCCCCCCGGACAGCGGGCTGCCAGTCACGCGCTTGGCGCAGAGGAGCAGGCGCCGGGGATCGGGCCGGTGTGGGTGCCCAGGGCCGAGCGTGGAGCCAGCGGCACCTGCATTAACCCTGTCACTGCCGGAGTGGAGCTGCGTCGTGGGTACCCCTCTGGCAATGAAAGGATTAATCTGCACTCACGCACCGAGCAGGTCAATGCACGGGGTGGCACTGCGGGCTTTCTGTGCCCTTTATTAGTAAATTTCGGACAATTGGTAGCGCAAGTCCCAATGCAGATCCACACACTGCAAATAAAAACAAAAAAAACTGCAGTGCGTTAACCCATTGAGTTCCAGGGAGTAAGCGTACCCCTCTGGCACTCAAAGGGTTAATTCATAAGGAACTAATGATACATTCTCTTATTTATATATGGTCCACTGGATGAGGATGAGATCTCAAATGCAGTGCTTCACAATACATTGGCATTCAAGGTGTTAAAAACTCAGTTTAACCCTTTAAGATCAATATGAGTGTAAAGCGCTGCGTAATCTGTGTGCGCTATATAAAATAAAGAAAGAATTATTATTTAAGATCCAGGGAGTGAGAGGTTTGCAATGCGTTGGATACCTGTCTCTGGCATTCACAAGAGTTAAACCAGTGGGGATTTGTGCGCGGTTAGGTTCGTCCGGATCTGAATTTCTGGCGGCTTAGTACATGTGCCCCGGGGGGCTTGGCAGGATTTGGGATGGTGTTAGTAAATATCAGGCAATCAGTGCGTTTAACGCTCCTTACAGACAGTACACAAAGGATAGAGGGGCGATCCGTGGGTATAGGAATTCCACTTTAATCGCATTGGGATATTAACCCCTGGGATGTCAAATAGGTATCCAACACAAATTCGTTCGAGACCTCTAGCAACGCAGGGGTTACAAGTCCCAGTCAATACGAATTTTGATGTGTCCAATATTATCTACCTTCTATCTATATATCTATCCATCTCATATCTATCTATCTATCTCATATCATTCTATCTACTTATCTCATATCTATCTCCTATCTATATATCCATCTATCTCCTATCTATATATCTATTCATATCTATCTCCTATCTATATATCTATCATCTATCTATCCATCTCATATCTATTTGTCTCATATCTATATATATCTCCTATCTATATATCTATGAATCTCTATCTAGCTAGCTCATATTTATCTAGCCGTCTATCTCATATTTATTTCATATTTATCTATCTGTCTCGTTTGTCTATCTAGCTATCCATTTATCTATCTCATATCTATCTATCTGTCTCATATCTATCTATCTATCTATCTATCTATCTATCTATCTATCTATCTATCTATCTCTATCTAGCTACCTAGCTCATATTTATCTATCCGTCTATCTATCTAATATTTATTTATCTATTTCATATCTATCTGTCTCATTTGTCTATCTATCGAGCTATCCATTTATCTATCTAATATCTATTTATCTAATATCCAGACAGACAAATAAAATCCCCCATAAAATTGTTTCTAGACCGTTTTATTGTGGGGCTCCTGATAGTCTGGTCACCACATTTCTTATAATTTATCTTGCATCAAGAAATATGCTAAAAATATACAAAAATGAACAAGTGATCTTGAAATAATACAGCATACCAGATTAAAGGAAGAACAATTTAATGATACCAGCTCATTATCATCAGACTAAGCTAATTAAAATAAGACTATCCAGTGATTAACACACTGAGTTGTAGAGATGGACATCTCCATTGTCTCCCCAAGGCTTAAAGCCACATTTGGAATACAATTTTTGCTAAACCACTCTAATGTATCATGCTTATCCCTCCTAACTGAAAGGATCAATTGTCACCATTCTAAGGAGTCTAAATTAGGGGAGATTTGGGGCAAGAAAATATGATTTATTTTTTTTAGCAATGTCCACTAATTCTGCCTTAAAACTGTTTTGGGGCCACAAGATGCAAATAAGAGTTTTTTTAATGTGCAAACACCTTTATACATATGCGAAAATAGTGACAGATCAATGGCCTGTATTTATAAAAACAAGCTGGAGTTATCCCGGAGTAAACCAATTTCTCCACAGGGAAAAAATAATAATTTCTTAATGCCCATGCACTTGAATATAGCATTTTAACCCCAAAGCAGTGCATTGGACATCTCTCTTTCAAGGGGTTAAAAGTAGTGTTGAGCGAGCACCCCGATGCTCGGGTGCTCTGACCGAGCACCCCCTGAGGCTCGAGTGCTCGGCCGAGCACCCGAGCCCCATTGAAATGAATGGGGCGACACCAGGCACCCCCTGCTCTGATGAGGGGAGGGTGCCTGGTCAATGCCCCCTTCATCTCCGCTATGCCCCCTTCATCTCCGAATGCCCCCTTCAGCTCCGCAATGTCCCCCTTCAGCTCCGCTATGCCCCTCTTCCACAATGTGCCCCTTCATCTCCGCTATGCCCCTCTTCCACAATGTCCCCCTTCATCTCCTCTATGCCATAGAGGAGATGAAGGGGGACATTGTGGAAGAGGGGCATAGCGGAGATGAAGGGGCACATTGTGGAAGAGGGGCATAGCGGAGATGAAGGGGCACATTGTGGAAGACGGGCATAGCGGAGATGAAGGGGGACATTGTGGAAGAGGGGCATAGAGTCTATGCCCCTCTTCCACAATGTCCCCCTTCATCTCGCAATGCCCCCTTCATCTCCGCAATGCCCCCGTACCTCCAGTCCCTGGTGGTCCAGCGGAGCGTCTTCGGATCTGTGCCTCTTCCGGCACAGATCCCCGCCACCCGAACATGGCGGGAGAGCACATGGCGGTACTCGACGAGTACCGCCATGTGCCGAGCAGAGCGATGCTCGAGCCGATCCGAGCATCGGCCGAGCACGCTCGCTCATCACTAGTTAAAAGCCCAATTTAATGTAGCATGAATTATTATTTGCCCCCTATAGAGCAGCTGGTTCACTCCATAAAAAACTGCAGTTTGTTTTTATAAATATGGGCCTATGCTTATTCCACTTTAATAGATCTTTAACCCCCTGAGTGTGCCACAATGCTTTGGATAAGTCGCTGGCACTGAAAGGGTTAACCCTTTGTGTGCAATCCATTGCCTGCGCCATCTCAATATTTTGCAGTTACACATATTTTTCAAGTTGGATTCTGCTCCAATGTTACATTTGGCTCAGAGATCTGTTTTTCAAATTGGGAAGAGATTGAAGTTGAGAATGAACTGGATCTGACTATTGATGTTACAACCGATGTCTCAAGTTTGTATTTACTATAAACAGAAAACGGTTTCTCTCAGTTTAGCCTGAACGACAATAAATTTTGAAAAAAGACAAAACAAAAAGTAAATATTTCCCTAACCAAAAAAAAAAAAAAGAAAGAAAACATCAGTTTGGCTGGAAACTGTTTGTGTTTATTGATTAATGTTATGATTAATGCAGATACTGCTTGTGTTTATTGATTAACTAGTGTAAAAGCCTGTGTACACGGACCAAGGTCCGGGTGATGTTAAGAGGCCGGTCCTGCTCTGCGTCCTGCCGCCGACGCAGTCATGCACTGTAGAGACTGCCCGAAAGCACAGAACGTCCAGCACAGAACTCCCAGCATTCCGTGCTCCCAGCATTCTGTGCGTTTGGGCGGTCTCTACTGAGCATGATGGCTTCTGACAAACATTCTAGCGAATTATTACATAGGATGTTATGATTAATGTACATTTGTACCCTATCTGTTAAATTAGCTATTGCTGTGTCTTGTGCTATCATGCTGATCAGTGCAATTACTTTATTTTATTTAATAATATAATAATTAATGTAGTATTATTAATAGAACTATCATAGCCTCCATATGAAATGTTTAACCCTGTGATTGCCAAAGGAAGTATCCAATGCATTGCAAAGCAACTTTGCCACTCAAAATGTTGATATGATATGTATTTTATCATAATTTAAGGTGAACTATCACCCCAGATAAAGTCTTCTCCCAACAATTAGCCATCTAGCAATAAGCTTAACAATAGTAATATTAGCCAGAATAATTACAGTGTGAGAAATCCTACTTGTGCCGAGACTGACGGCCAGGCAACAGCGCAGACATCTTTGCCTACGAACATCTGCGCACCTGTGAGGTCAGTCCCGGTCTCCTCTAGAAGGTGCTGCATGGTACCTTTAGGTACCAGAAGGGACTGATGGAGCAGGCGCACAAATTCATCTAAAGCGTTGTTGTCTGGCCGTCAGTCTCGGCAGAAGTAGGATTTCTCAGTAACCCGGTAATTATGCTGGCTAGCACTGCTATTGTTAAATGTATCGCTAGATGCCTAATTGGGAGACTTTATTTGGGATGATAGTTACCCAATTTAATAGAACTGTCAACCTCTTCATATTAACCCTTTAAGAAACAAAGGTGTATGCAATGCGTTGCTTTGCAATGCTGTCGATTTTGAATTTGTAAGTAATCGAATGCTCAGGAACAAGATAAATTACCAGTATTTTAGGCAGTGGGGTACCCACCTGGCATGGCTCGCACTGTCACCTGCATTAAACGCTCCAGAATTACCTTGTACATTAACCCCTTGAATACCAGAGCGGTGGACAACAACCTGCTGGTCCTTAAGGGGTTACTTTAAAAAAAAAAAAAAGTGGATTAATTTTGGGGCAAACCAACAGCATGATGGGGAACAAATATAAATTCCCAATGATTTAAACATGACGTTTAAATCCTTGAGTACCTGAAAGTTAGGAAGCTTTCTAGCATTCAATGGGTTAAAAAAACTAGAATGTACTTCACAACATAAAACTGGGGAAAATCAAATATGTCAAAGAGCAAATAAAAATTTCCATTGATTTAAAAGTGTAACCCCTTGAATATTAGTTTTCTCCAAAGCAATGTCGTGCAAATCATTTGAATGGAGCTTTTAACCCATCCAGTGCTAGAGAGCTCCTCGATACATAGCTTCTCATTGCTTTAGGAGACCACTCTATCATTCAATGAGTTAAAATCCCAATTTAAAGATCATAGGTCATGTAATACATTCCTTAGCAATGCACTAAACACCCTCTGTAACGTACAGGGTTAAATCACTGGACAGTTTCATTCCCCCCCATGATGCAGTCAATTGGTTCGCTCCAAAACTGCATCTCTTTATTGCATTGAAATTTAAACTGCAGTGGAGCGATCCAACTGCATTATAGGTGGGTGCAATAAAAGCACCCCCAATTCCATTATTTGGGGGTTCTTATCCCCAGAATTCCACCTTTCAGCCCCCTCAAGACTTTAGAATGCTAGAGGGGTATGCATTGTAATGTGTTGCACACCTCACTGGTACTCAAAGGGTGCACTGCAACGCGTTGGATACTGCTCTGGCATCCAAAAAGTTCATCAGCACATATTAAACCCTTTGAGAACCAGAGTGGTATGCTTTGCAATGTGTTGCACGCCCCACTGGCACTCAAAGGGTGTGCTGCAATGCATTGCACACTTCTCCAGCACTCCCAAGGGGTCAGTTGCACCTTTAACCCTTTGAGTGCCAGTGGGGCAATGCACTGCATACCCCTCTGGTGCTCAAAGGGTTAAACCCTTTAGGTGCCGTGGGTATGCTTTGCAATGTGTTGCACACCCCACTGGCACTCAAAGGGTGCGCTCCAATGCTCCGGTTACCTCTCTGGAACACCCAAGAGTTCAATTGCGACTTTAACCCTTTGAGTGCCAGAGTGGTAAGAAACGCAATGCAGTACCCCTCTGGCTCTCAAAGGGTGCGTTGCAATGCGTTGGATACCTACCTCTCTGGCACCCCAAAAATGCAATTCCATAGTTAACCCTTTGAGTGCCAGGGGTACGGAACTCACTGCTTTGCAATGGGTTAACCCTTTTGAGAGTCAGAGGGGAGCCCAATGCATTGGGCATCCCTCTGCCACTCAAAGGGTTAAGTTTTTTTTTTTTTCTGCAGCGGCGTCAGCGGATAACCCAGCGGCTCCCCAGCTGTTGGCAGAGGCAGAGCGGGAGCGCGCACCGAGGTGCATCACACAGACAGGCAGCCGGGCGGCACGCGAGAAGCGACTGGCACGGGGGCAGCCAATGGCGTGGCGCGTGGGCCCGTGCCTCGCTCCCATTGGCCGACTCCGGGAGAGCTGTCAATCACGGGCGGCCGGGCGTGAAAGCTGGAATGGTGTAACAGCTGTGCGTGTGCCCGCGGCTGCTGCTGCTGCTGTGCGGTCGGGTGCGCGCACTCCTCCCCCCTGGACTCCGGATCACCCGGGAGCACGTGTCAGAGTGGTGCTGGCTTTGTGCGCCGAGTACAGGCAGCCGGCTCCCAGCCCGGCCTGGAAAAGCCTCAGAGAGAGGGGAGGGGGAGAGACCAAAATCATAATAAAAAGCCTGGGAAATCTCCTCCCCTGCCTCTGCCTCTCACACGGTAAACACTAGCGCCTCTGTCTCATTAATGTCAATACAGACGTGGCCACTTCACACACGGGTTTGCACATTTATTTTTAATTTCCCAGCCTCAGGGTGATTTTTCTTTTACTTTTTTATTTTTTTTTTAAATTATTTATTTATTTTTTGCATCTAGTAAAAATAGAAAACGCTTTGAGATAGAGGAGAAAGGTGTGGCTCTCCAGATGCTGCTTTCAAAAGCATGCCTCCCACATGTCCCTTTTTAGGAGATATCAGGGGTCCTTCTCCAGTGTCCCCCTTTAGAAGATATTAGGGGTCCATACCTCCCAAGTGTCCCCCTTTAGAAGATATTAGCGGTCTGTACTTCATAAGTGTCCCTCTCTAGGAGATATTAGGGGTACATACCTCCCAAGTGTCCTTTTTTTAGGAATTATTCGGCATCCACACCTCCCAAGTGTCCCTCTTTATCAGATATTAGGGCTCCATACTCATACCTGGGAACTCTCTGGATTTGCCCCGGAGACTCCGGTTCTGACAGAGATTTACCGGGTCTCCGGGGCAGAGGCAGATTCCTCCGGATGTGGAGAGTTCTATTGAAACTCTCCCCACATCTGCTTTTTCTCCCGTTGTGCCTCCGTCCCCAGCCTTCTGTGTGACACATTTAACCCTCTGAGTGCCAGAGTGGTACGGAATGCATTGCTTTGCAATGCATTCCGTACCACTCTGGCACTCAAAGGGTTACATCGCCCCCCAACACTCGAGTTAAGCTCCGCCCCTTTTTGACGCAATTAGCGTCATTTTTGTTACCCCCTGCTGAACAGAGGACTACCCTCCGGGTAGCCCTCAACTGAAAGTTCCCAGGTATGTCCATACTTCCCTAGTGTCTCTCTTTAGGAGATATTGGGGGTCTGTACCTGCCAAATGTTCCTCTTTAGGAGATATTAGGGGTCCATAGCTTCCAAGTGTTCCTCTTTAGGCAATACTAGGGGTCCATACTTTCCAAGAGTCCCTCTTTTAGGAGATATTAGGGGGTCTATTACTGTTTCTGTAAAGCAATGTCTACATGTAAGGCACTATATAAATAAAGGCGCACACACACACAAACATATTTTAACAGTCTGTGCGGCAATACAATGCACCTAGATGATAAAAAAAGTGAAGATGATAAGTGAGTTTTATTTGAACAGTAGCTGGAGTGCCACTTGTTACTCAGCCTTGATCTGCAGAGTTGAGTCAAAACAGATTCTTTTAACCCCTACGCATCCCACTCCTCTCTGGAAGTGAAAAAGTGAACCATGGCTATTTCCTGGTACAGCATAATCATTGTTCATTGGTGTTAGTGTTTTATTAACCCATTGCTTTTCAGGCAGGTATGCAACACAAGGCATCCCTCTGGGTCTCGTTGTTAAGATAACAATGGGAGTTCTATTTCAGCAGTAGCTGGAAGGCCACATGTTACTTTAGCCCTGACCTGCAGCTATGTTTGTTTTTTTTACACTTTAAATCTGGCACACAAAGGGTTAAATGCAAGGAAGGTGTTAAATGCTTCAGTATTACTCTCACACTGTTTACATTACTATTCCTTTAACCCCCTCAAAGCATCAGATGGGTGTGTATCAAAGTAAGGATGATGGGAACCGTAGTCCAACAGCAGCTCAAGGGACCCATGTTGCCCGGGCCCTGATCTAGATGCCCTGAGTCAAACAGCTTTCTTAACCCTTTGAATGCCAGAGAGGTGCGTACCCCTCTGGCACTCAAAGGGTTATTAAACCTTAAACGTAAAGTAGTCTGTTCCTTTCATAGAATAACTTGTTTTTGTTTTTTTTAAAGACGGTACTCTATTAATTAACCATTTGAATACCAGGGGGAGTGTAGTGCCTTGTAACACAATGCATTCCATTCATTGCATGCCACTCTGACACCCTTGCACACCGTTTCAGCACTCAGAAGGTTAAGGTGAGGATGACAGAGGTTTTAGTCCACCAGCAGCTGGAGAGCCACATGTTACCATCTACACTGCTGAGCCAAACAGTGATTCCGATGTATTAAGAGCAAGGTGCAATTTGATAGCAAACTAGGTGCAATGTAAAGTACCAATAGAAATGAATATTGCTTAAAAAAGGGGCTTTTAAAGAGGTGTCCCATGCATTCAATGGGTTAATTGAGCCATTTAGATCAAAAGGAATTTGGAAACTATTTATTTAGGGCTAAATACTTCTTACTTACCTTTTAACACTTGCAACGAATACAAAAGCAGGTCAAGAAAAACTGAACCTATAGCTCGGTGAACCGCAGCTGCTGCAGAACGAGGAGTACTGACCTGCCAGTCAATTCTGATTGTGGAAGTGGCTCTCCATTTCAGGCTCAGCTTAATGAAATTAATGATTAAGCACTCTAGTTCCCAGGAGGATCTGCAGCAGTCGCAGACATTCCTGCAGTGGCCTACGTGATGGAAAATTAATATCCCCCAGTGACCCAGATCATTAAAATTCACCATTGTTACAGAGACCACCAGTCTGCGCTGCTACATCGAAGGGCAATATGCACAGATTGAACTGGAACAATTCAGGAGCAAACCAAAGGTTACATAATAATTCCTTTCAGTGTAATTGATGCATTTATGCATTTGAATGCTGCTCAGGTTGCTCTGCAATGCTTTGGAGACTGCACTAGCATTTAATGGGCTAAAATCCCCATTTCTATCCTTTAAAATTTTTATTTGAACCCCTCCTCCACCACCGTGGGAGATGGTTTACCCCAGAATAGGCTGACCAGATATCTCCTTTAATCGGGGACATATGGGAAATAGCCATTTTGCAGTACTTCACTGAAACCAAAGTAGTCCTGCAGTATGCATTTCTCCTATGCTTCCCCGGTTAAAGGGGAAGTCTGGTCAGCCTATCCCAGAATTAATTTGTTACATCTTAGGGCTGAATTCAAATGCAGGTGCTAATTTTATCTCCGCTTTTATCTCCAGGTATCTCCATAGACTTCAACAAGAAATTGTTTAATAAAACGGGAGGTAACCTTTATCTCCTGCATTTGAATCCAGCCCCTAGGCTATTAGCCTTAAAGGGATAGTCATGTCTATATTAAAGTTTAGCTCCGAGTCTTCTATATGGTTTTTATAACATGTAGCGCTGTGTTTAATTACTTATGTGTTTCTAGTTCAGAAGCTATTCAATTTGAAAGGTTCCCCTCCCACCCCTTCTGGCCTCCTCTCCTTAGATTTGAAATCCGGTGGTGGGACTGTATGGATGCAGTGAGGGACACTCTTCAGTCAGGTAGGTATAAGGAAAACCGTGCCCCCTTCATGGAGGCAGGGGTCAGATTTTACCCTCAGCGAGGTTGCCGCATTGTCACCCCCATCATGTTCTTAAAGCCCTCCCTCTTCACATCCACATACCCAACCCAACACACCCTCCTCTCTCACTCTCGCCATACTGCCCATCATTTAAAATGGCCACTTGTTTTCGGTGGTATCTCTGGGGGCGTTGATGGTGGGTAGGGAATTACTGAGAGTGTTTAGGTTATTTCATGATCTACTGACACCTCTTTGTGTAACTGAATACATGATTTAACAAGACCAAAGTATTTTATTTACACAGACTAATTTATAAACACATTTACTGAAGATCAATCATTAACGTGAATTTTATTGCTGTGGAGCAAGGTGACATACTTCTATACACACCACACAGTGTAATCTCCTAAACACAGGGACACCAGAGTGATACACTTCTATACACACCACACAGTCTGATCTCCTAAACACAGGGACACCAGGGTGATACACCTATATACACACTACACAGTCTGATCTCCTAAACACAGGGACACCAGGGTGATACACTTATATACACACCACACAGTCTGATCTCCTAAACACAGGGACACCAGGGTGATACACTTCTATACACACCACACAGTGTAATCTCCTAAACACAGGGACACCAGAGTGATACACTTCTATACACACCACACAGTCTGATCTCCTACACACAGGGACAGCAGGGTGATACACTTCTATACACAGCACACAGTCTGATCTCCTAAACACAGGGACACCAGGGTGATACACTTCTATACACACCACACCGTGTGATCTCCTAAACACAGGGACACCAGGGTGATACACTTCTATACACACCACACAGTGTAATCTCCTAAACACAGGGACACCAGAGTGATACACTTCTATACACACCACACTGTCTGATCTCCTACACACAGGGACAGCAGGGTGATACACTTCTATGCACACCACACAGTCTGATCTCCTAAACACAGGGACACCAGGGTGATACACTTCTATACACACCACACTGTGTGATCTCCTAAACACAGGGACACCAGGGTGATACACTTATATACACACCACACAGTCTGATCTCCTAAACACAGGGACAGCAGGGTGATACACTTATATACACACCACATAGTCTGATCTCCTAAACACAGGGACACCTGGGTGGGTAAGAAGGACACGGGAGGTATGGACCCCTAATATCTCCTAAAGAGGGACATGTGGGAGGTATGGACCTCTAATATCTCCTAAAGAGGACACATGGGAGGTATGGACCCCTAATATCTCCTACAGAGGGACACATGGGAGGTATGAATCCCCAATATCTCCTAAAAAGGTACACTTGGGAGGTATGGACCCCTAATATCTCTTAAAGAGGGACACTTGGGAGGTATGGACCCCTAATATCTCCTAAAGAGGGACACTTGGGAGGTATGGACCTCTAATATCTCTTAAAGAAGGACACTTGGGAGGTATGGACCCCTAATATCTCCTAAAGAGGGACACTTGGGAGGTATGGACCCCTAATATCTCCTAAAAAGGTACACTTGGGAGGTATGGACCCCTAATATCTCCTAAAGAGGGACACTTGGGAGGTATGGACCCCTAATATCTCCTAAAGAGGGACACTTGGGAGGTATGGACCCCTAATATCTCCTAAAGAGGGACACTTGGGAGGTATGGACCCCTAATATCTCCTAAAGAGGGACACTTGGGAGGTATGAATCCCTAATATCTCCTAAAAAGGTACACTTGGGAGGTATGGACCCCTAATATCTCCTAAAGAGGGACACTTGGGAGGTATGGACCCTAATATCTCCTAAAGAGGGACACTTGGGAGGTATGGACCCCTAATATCTCCTAAAGAGGGACACTTGGGAGGTATGAATCCCTAATATCTCCTAAAAAGGTACACTTGGGAGGTATGGACCCCTAATATCTCCTAAAGAGGGACACTTGGGAGGTATGGACCCTAATATCTCCTAAAGAGGGACACTTGGGAGGTATGGACCTCTAATATCTCTTAAAGAAGGACACTTGGGAGGTATGGACCCCTAATATCTCCTAAAGAGGGACACTTGAGAGGTATGGACCCCTAATATCTCCTAAAAAGGGAGACTTGAGAGGTATGGACCCCTAATATCTCCTAAAAAGGGACACTTGAGAGGTATGGACCCCTAATATCTCCTAAAGAGGGACACTTGAGAGGTACAGACTCCTAATATCTCCTAAAGAGGGACACATGGGACGTACTGACCCCTAATATCTCCTAAAGAGGGACTCTTGAGAGGTATGGATCCCTAATATCTCCTAAAGAGGGACACTTGAGAGGTACGCTCTCCTCCGTCGTCTCACATACTCTTACCTGCACTTTTACATCGTGGCCCAGAGTAATCCACACTGCTTACCTCTTTGTCAACAAATACTGTACCAATACTACACCCTCACTGACTACCGATGCAGCAAAGCGGAGAGGCCACCCATGTATCCCAATATCCATATCGCTGCAAAAATTCCCATATGCCACATGGCGACCCTACAGTGCGTTTGCATTTGCCAACACCTCCCTCTTCGCCCGCCATCTCATCCACACACACTTCCTTCAACGCGCTCTTCTCCTTGACTTTCCTCCGCATCTCTCATACATTCGTCTGCACAAATACAATCCCACTGGGAACTCCGTGTAACAATCACTAATTCATGTATAAAACTAAAGGAAGGGGAGGAAGTGATATATTATTTCAAATCCATAATATACATGAGGGAGGTAAAAACAAGAGGTTTATGCCCTAAGGCTGTAGCATTCACAGGACAAACACGAGGAAGTTTTGTATGACAGAAAGGCTGGTATTTCTGTATTGAACAGCCTCCTAGCATAGGTGGTGCAGTCTACTTACAGTGTAAATAAATTCAAAATAACAATGGATAAAAACAAGTCTAATCTTATTAAATAAAGAGAAGAAGCTCAAGTGGGTTGGGTATGCACTCAGATGGAAGAAGAATTTCCAGGGAGATACCAATCTCTCATACCTGATTGACTGAATTGTTTTTAAGCCTTTGAGGGCCTGACGAAGCGATGGTATCACTAAACAAGTAGGGAGTGTTTCACCTATGTATTTTATCATTTTTATTTATATTTAAAGGGATAGTAATACTTAAAATGTAAAAAAAAAATATGTTGTAGGGTTTATCCCCCTGAGTAAAACAAGAGTACTCCCACTGCTGAAAGATGTTTCATTCAAAAGTTATTAATTTTCAAAGTTGAATTATATAGGTGCAATATCACAGTGGCCTGAAATTGTACAGTGGCGCTGTTGCTACACCATCCTGTGGAGATTTATGGTCCCGGGACCAGAGCTGTCCACCAGCGCCACTGTACAATTTCAGGCCACTGTGATATTGCACCTAAAAATTTCAACTTTGAAAATTAATAACTTTTGAATGAAACACCTTTCAGCAGTGGAAGTAGTATTGTGTTACTCACGGGGATAAACCCTTGAACATATTTTTTTTTTTTACATTTTAAGTATTACTATCCCTTTAAGTTAACAGGAAGGGGCTGACAGTGCAGATGTGCAGAAGCCTGTCCGTCAGTCTCATAAGAAGTTGGCTTTCTTAATAACACTGGACTCATGCTGGATAATAGTATTATTTCTAAGCTAATCGAAATATGACTAATTATTGGGGGAGGGCTTTATTTGGGGTGATACTTCCGCTTTAACTTATTATTTGGGTCTGAAAACATCATTCTCTGTTTGAGCATAAACACACTAGATAAGAGCATTTTTATCTCACAGATGTTACTCCCAAATGGTTCTGTGCTCTCCTGCTCTTTTCCATATGAGATGGTCTCTGTGGAGGCGTGACTTGCACCCCTAGGAAGAAGCTGCAGCCTTGAGAAATTACTTCACAGTTCTTCTAGCGCCTAAAGATATATTTTAAAGGGATAGTAATGTCTGTATTAACCCTTTGAGTGCCAGAGTGGTACGGAATGAATTGCAAAGCAATGCATTCCTTACCACTATGGCACTCAAAGGGCTAAAATTTATCTCACAGTTTCTGTATCGTCTTTATAACACATATCTCTATGTTGAATTACTTACATGTTACATGAAAGTAGGGTGAACACATTTCCATTCTGCCATTCCGGGACATGTGGTCACTTGAGTCCCGCGGCTGAGGCTCCCGCCGGCGCTGACCATCTTTCCCCAGTGGGAACTCTTACCCTGTGTCAGCCTCGGAAATATGGTCATCGCCAGCAGGAGCCCCAGCCGTGGGTCTCACTTGCAGCGCCAGCATACCTGCTCCATCCCAGCTGTCTTGCATGCACCAGTCCAGCCAGCCAGCCAATGAAATGTATTTGCTATATGGTCCTCATTGGCTAGCTAAACCAGCCAATGAGGACCAAATAGCAAATATATTTCATTGGCTGGCTGGACTGGTGCGTGTTGCTCCATTCTGGGACTCTTTGTTATCCTGGTGGGGGGTGACCCGGGACGCGGGATATAGACCCCCAATAAAGGACGTGTGGTCACCCTAGAGGAAAGGATCCCCCTACCGCTTCTTCCGGCCATGTCACACTGCCTCTCTGTCTGGTGCAGACGGATGCAGCGAGGGATAAGGATGTGGCAAGGGACAATCTTCAGTAAGAAAATTGAAAATCCTGCCCTCCTCCATCAAATGGGGCAGGATTTTCCATATACTTACTGAATGAAGATTGTCCCTCGCTGCATCCACCCGTCCCACAACTGGATCACAGAGCTAACGGGAGGCATCCAGAAGGGGCAGGAGGGGGATCCTTTCAGGTTTAATATCTTTTGAACGATAAACATGTAAGTAATTAACATAGCAATATATGTTCTATATATTAGTGATATGGAAGACTCGGCGATAAAGTTTAATATAGACATTACTATACAATTCATTGTGCGATATCTATATATTTTATCAGCCAGCAGTGTATGTTCCGAGAATTGTGCACATTGGCTAGTTTCTTCGTTTCTAGGTGGTGTAGTCAACCTACAGCGTAAACATATTCACAATATCAAGGAATCAAAACAAGTCTAATCTTATATAAGGAGAAGAGGCTCAAGTGGGTTGGGTATGCACTTAGATGGAAGAAGAATTTAAAGGGAGATACAGATCTCTCCTATTTTATTTACTGTACTGTTTTTAAGCCTTCGAGGACCCGAAAAGTATGCAAAATATTACAAATCAATACACAGCACACCCCGCCCCGGCACTTTAGCGGAAGGATCGTCAAACTTTTAAGAGCGAGCCCTTTTTTATTGTTGACAGTTTATGGCCTCCTCCTTTAAACCTTTGAGTGCCAGAGGGGTACGGAATGCATTTCGAAGGAAAATCCACTTTTTCTTCATACCCAGGGCTCCATAGGATAACTGTATGAAAACAAGGTATTTGCGGTCCATATACAGGCTCCAAAAATGAATCTGTTATGTGTTGCTCTATATATTGATATACTTACTGACCTAAATATAAAGATGGTTATTAACCCTTTTAATGTATGGTGTCTATACAATGCAATACGAAGACTTCTTACTGATTTCTTTCTAAGTTGGCCACAAATGAAGAATGATTAAACTGAAGGGTTATGTTGCCCTCTAGAGGCCAGCTTGAAAATACATCCATTTGGGCTCTCGCTAAGAGAGGAACTGATTGTTACCTTAGTACAACTTAGGCTACTTTTAAATATCTTGCAAAAAAACACAAAAAGGTCTAACTACACAGCATAAAAACTTTATATAAAGTTAAAAAAATACTTCTTTATATGTGACCTAGGAAGCTGCTATAGTGCTGTCATCGTCCTTAGAGATACACTCTGTCGTTATCAAATTGTCTTTGCAGACAACCCCCGTGTAGTTAACAACTTGGTTGCTAAAGAGGTGTGACCTAAATGGTTAAACATATATTTAACCATTTGACTCAATGCTTTGATTGCCAAAGGGATTTGCTCACAACTATACTTAAAGGATTTCACCCTTGACATATCTGACTTGTAATTATAAAACTTAACTCTTTGAGTGCCAGAGGGGTATGCAACGCATTGCTTTGCAATGTGTTGCGTACCCCCGTCGCACTCAAAGGGTTAAATACGACAAACATTATAGAACCACCAAGATCCTGTATATATCATTCTTTTATAGAATCCCACCTCCCTACACCGTTTCTTTTATTAACCCTTTCACTGCTACTGAAATATGATTGTTCTTTTAGTGCATATGGCTGCTGTAACCTGTTTGGCGGCTGGTGGGTTAAAAAGTGGTTTCACTGACTGCATTCTCAGCAGCATTTCACTTTTTAGTCTTTTTTTGTATATTATATTTTGATATAGGAGGAGTTTTTAATCCATTATTGATAGGCATTTTCATTTCCCTGTATAAAATACAGTGTTGCAAGTTTTTCTTTGATATGTGTAGCAATTCCTATATGAAACAGGGAAATTAGTAACATCGCAAGTGTGATATTTATTACTACAGGTAAGAACGTTTTCCATCTTCAGACTCTCTTGAACCACAGAGGCTGGAATTTCTCCAGTGAGATAAACTCTCCAGTTCCTATGTTATTCTATGGGAGATATTTAGTTATAGACTACAGGGGAGATGTACTAAGGTGTGATAAAGAGGAGATAACTTCTCCAGTGATATAAACTATCCAGTTCCTATGTTATTCTATGGGAGATATTTAGTTATAGACTACAGGGGAGATGTACTAAGGTGTGATAAAGAGGAGATAACTTCTCCAGTGATATAAACTATCCAGTTCCTATGTTATTCTATGGGAGATATTTAGTTATAGACTACAGGGGAGATGTACTAAGGTGTGATAAAGAGGAGATAACTTCTCCAGTGAGATAAACTCTCCAGTTCCTATGTTATTCTATGGGAGAAATTTAGTTATAGACTACAGGGGAGATGTACTAAGGTGTGATAAAGAGGAGATAACTTCTGCAGTGAGATAAACTCTCCAGTTCCTATGTTATTCTATGGGAGAGATTTAGTTATAGACTACAGGGGGAGATGTACTAAGGTGTGATAAAGAGGCGATAACTTCTCCAGTGAGATAAACTCTCCAGTTCCTATGTTATTCTATGGGAGAAATTTAGTTATAGACTACAGGGGAGATGTACTAAGGTGTGATAAAGAGGAGATAACTTCTCCAGTGAGATAAACTCTCCAGTTCCTATGTTATTCTATGGGAGAGATTTAGTTATAGACTACAGGGGGAGATGTACTAAGGTGTGATAAAGAGGCGATAACTTCTCCAGTGAGATAAACTCTCCAGTTCCTATGTTATTCTATGGGAGAGATTTAGTGATAGACTATAGGGGAGATGTACTAAGGTGTGATAAAGAGGAGATAACTTCTCCAGTGTAATAAACTTTCCTGTTCCTTTGTTATTCTATGGGAAAGATTTAGATATAGACTACAGGGGAGATGTACTAAGGTGTGATAAAGAGGAGATAACTTCTCCAGTGTGATAAACTCTCCAGTTCCTATGTTATTCTATGGGAGAGATTTAGTGATAGACTATAGGGGAGATGTACTAAGGTGTGATAAAGAGGAGATAACTTCTCCAGTGTAATAAACTCTCCAGTTCCTATGTTATTCTATGGGAGAGATTTAGTGATAGACTATAGGGGAGATGTACTAAGGTGTGATAAAGAGGAGATAACTTCTCCAGTGTAATAAACTTTCCTGTCCCTATGTTATTCTATGGGAAAGATTTAGTTATAGACTACAGGGGAGATGTACTAAGGTGTGATAAAGAGGAGATAACTTCTCCAGTGTGATAAACTCTCCAGTTCCTATGTTATTCTATGGGAGAGATTTAGTTATAGACTACAGGGGAGATGTACTAAGGTGTGATAAAGAGGAGATAACTTCTCCAGTGAGATAAACTCTCCAATTCCTATGTTATTCTTTGGGAGATATTTAGTTATAGACGACAGGGGAGATGTACTAAGGTGTGATAAAGAGGAGATAACTTCTCCATAGAGATAAACTCTCCAGTCCCAATGTTATTCTATAGGAGATATTTAGTTATAGACTACAGGGGAGATGTACTAAGGTGTGATAAAGATCAGATAACTTCTCCAGTGAGATAAACTCTCCAGTTCGTATGTTATGCCACTTAAATTTCTTTTCAACTACAAATAAGTAAGTGTACAGACATAGTGCAGTATGTTAACAAACTTGTACTTGATACACAGAGCTAAAGTTGAAATGGTGTATTACTATCCTTTTAACAAAGTCTGTCTCGGAATACAGGATATTTAACAGGTACAGACCTTATTAATTTTACTTGGTAATGTCTTTTAAACTGACATGTCATTTATGTGTATTGAATTATTTTCAGCTGCAGATTGTGCTTTGGCAGTGTTGCGCCACTAGGTGGAGACAAGATCAGCCTGCATTATATTGTAAGCGCCGTTGCAAATAAAATGTTCAATTGATTTAACCCTTTGAGTGCCAGAGGGGTATGGAACGCAATGCTTTGCAATGCGTTGCGTACCCCTCTGTCACTCGAAGGGTTAAAAGAGTGTCTTTGAATGCTAGCGAGTTCGTCAACAAAATGTGTTAGCCTGATTGTATTTATTTGTATTATTATGGAGAGATTAGGGGGATGCACAAATCCACTGGTCCAGCTCATTTTCTGCTCTTATATATTGGCATGCCAATACTTACCTTTCTATGGCCATAAAATCCTAATGTCCCCTATGAGTTTTGCCCTCTTTGGATCAAGAGATAACATCTTCAATAAGTCCTCAGTGTCCGGTCCATGGAGGCGGACATGACACTTGCTGATGTTTTTTTCAAACTAAGGCAGAGTGCATGAGCCTTCTTAACAGGAAAGTAATACTTAATGTGTAAAAATATATATATACTAGTTGAACAGCCTGTTACACGGGCCACAGTGCCACTGCCACCCGGTCGTGGGGCAGTCATGCTCAGTGAAGACTGCCCGCACCACGGCTGATACAGAGCTGGACGCTCCTTCTGAGTGCCCAGCTCTGTATCAGCCGCGGCGCGAGCAGTCTCTACTGCACATGTCACGGCATTACACACGATTTAGCGAATTATTATATAGGATTGTAGATTTTATCCTCCTGAGTAAAACAAGGGTACTTCCACTGCTGAGAGATGTTTTATTCAAAAGTTATTGCAGATCAAACTTGAATTTTTTTAGGTGCAATATCACAGTGGTCTGAAATGGTACAGTGGCGCTGTTGCTACACCATATAAGGGACAGCACAGGTGAGATGACCGTAAATCTCCATAGGATGGAGTAGCAACAGCGCCACTGTACAATTTCAGGCCTGTGGGAGTTCCTTATTTTTTTCTCGGGGGGGATAAAGCCTACAACATATATATATTTTTTATATTACTATCCCTTTAACACATTATGAATCAGAGGGTGTGCAGTGCATTGCAAAGCAATGCAGTGCATAAACATCTGATTTTTAAAGTGTTAACCCCTTAAGGACCCATTACGGTCCTGGACCGTTATGGAATTCAGGGCTCCCTGCGCGGCTGCACGCCTTTCGGGGAGTCTGGAATCGGATGCGGCAAAAAAAAATAAAAAAAAAGGAGGTCCTTAAGTGACCTCAACATGCGTGTACGGCCAGTCCTTAAGGGGTTAAAATAGTACTTTGCAGTGAGCACAATTTGAGGCCCTGTAATTCTGCTAGCAACAGTCATGTTGTCTCCATGGACCTGATATCCAGCTCTGATTCAAGAAGTTATCTCCTGAACCAAAGAGAAACGGAAACATTCATAAGGGACATTAGACATTTTTTGGATATAGCAAGGTAAGGAGGTGATAGTTCTCCTTGAATACTTTAATGCAAGCAAGTCCCGATGCCATCCCCTTTAGCATGCTCAGAAAACTGGGAAGCAGCACTCAGAGTATGTGATAATGACTTCTTCAGTGATATCACTTCTCCAGTTCCTATGTTATTCTATGGAGCCAATGCACTAAGATCTCCAGAGTTGAAAGCGGGTCTACCATGTGTGCTAAAGTTGCCTGCAGTAATTAGGCCGGTGGCAACTATGTAGCTTCATAACAGTTCTCTTACCTCTCGCAACTACACGATGCTAAAGAAATCCTTAAAGGGATAGTAATACTTCAAATTTAAAAAAATATATTTTGTAGGGTTTATCCTTCTGAGTAAAACAAGGCTACTCCCACTGCTGAGAGATATTTTATTAAAAATGTATAACAGCTCAAACTTGAATTTTTAGGTGCAATAACACAGTGGCCTGAAAACTTACAGTGGTGCTGTTCCTACACCATCCTAAAGAGATTTATGGTCTACAGACCAGAGCAGTCCATAGGATGGTGTAGCAACAGCGCCACTGTAAACTTTCAGGCCACTGTGATATTGCACCTAAAAAATTCAAGTTTGAGCTGTTATAGTTTTTTAATAAAATATCTCTCAGCAGTGGGAGTACCCTTGTTTTACTCAGGGGAATAAACCCTACAACATATATTTTTTTACATTTTAAGTATTACTATCCCTTTAATCTTGCGAGACTGATGGCCAGGTTAGTGCAGTCTGCGTGCCTGCGCCATCAGTCCCTTACGGTGCTATTCGGGCCGGTGCAATGCATCCATAGGGAGACGGGGGCTGACAGCGCAGGCACGCAGACAAGATGTCTGCCCTGATAACTGGCTTCCGGTCTCGCAAGATTAAGGATTTCTCTAGCATCCTGTTGTTGCAAGAGGTAAGAGAACTCTTATGAAGCTAGTCGCCTCTGGCCTAATTACATACCTCCCTACATTTCAAATGGCCAAAGAGGGACACTTTTGTTATTGGTGATGTTGTTGGGAACGTGGCTGGTGGGCAGGGCATTACCAAACATTTTTAGGTAATTTTATGACCTTCTGATACCTAGTGATGTAACTTAATAAATGATTTAGAGCAAGAACAAAGCATTTTATTTACACAGACTAATTTATACACACATGTACTAAAGTTTAAACAAATATTACTGTGAGTTTTATTGCTGTGGAGCAATGTGATCCACTTATATACACACCACACAGTCAGATCTCCTGAACACAGGGAAACCAGGGTGATACACTTATATACACACCACAGTGCCTGATCTCCTAAACACAGGGACACCAGGGTGATACACTTATATACACACCACACAGTCTGATCTCCTAAACACAGGTACACCAGGGTGATATACTTATATACACACACCACACAGTCTGATCTCCTAAACACAGGGATACCAGGGTGATACACTTCTATACACACCACACAGTCTGATCTCCTAAACACAGGGACACCAGGGTGATACACTTCTATACACACCACACAGTCTGATCTCCTAAACACAGGGACACCAGGGTGATACACTTATATACACACCACAGAGTCTGATATTCTAAACACAGGGACACCGGGCTGATACACTTATATACACACCACAAAGTCTGATCTCCTAAACACAGGGACACCAGGGTGATACACCTATATACACACCACACAGTCTGATCTCCTAAACACAGGGACACCAGGGTGATACACTTATATACACACCACACAGTGTAATCTCCTAAACACAGGGACACCACGGTGAGACACTGATATACACACCACACAGTGTAATCTCCTAAACACAGGGACACCAGGGTGATACACTTCTATACACACCACATAGTCTGATCTCCTAAACACAGGGACACCAGAGTGATACACTTCTATACACACCACACAGTCTGATCTCCTAAACACATTGACACCAGGGTGATACACTTATATACACACCACATAGTCTGATCTCCTAAACACAGGGACACCAGGGTGATATACTTCTATACACACCACACAGTCTGATCTCCTAAACACAGGGACACCAGGGTGATACACTTCTATACACCCCACACAGTCTGATCTCCTAAACACAGGGACACCGGGGTGATACACTTATATACACACCGCACAGTCTGATCTCCTAAACACAGGGACACCGGGATGATACACTTATATACACACCACACAGTGTAATCTCCTAAACACAGGGACACCACGGTGAGACACTGATATACACACTACACAGTGTAATCTCTTAAACACAGGGACACCAGGGTGATACACTTCTATACACACCACATAGTCTGATCTCCTAAACACAGGGACACCAGGGTGATACACTTATATACACACCACACAGTCTGATCTCCTAAACACAGGGACTCCAGGGTGATACACTACTATACACACCACACAGTCTGATCTCCTAAACACATGGACACCAGGGTGATACACTTATATACACACTACACGGTCTGATCTCCTAAACACAGGGACACCAGGGTGATACACTTAAATACACACCACACGGTCTGATCTCCTAAACACAGGAACACCAGAGTGATACACTTATATACACATCTTACAGTCTGATCTCCTAAAAAGAGGGACATCAAGGTAGTAAAGAGGAACAGAGGGATTTGGGTCTCAAAGAGGGACTGTTCCTCCAAAAGAGGGACATTTGGGAGGTATGTAATTATTGCAGGGCGAGTTTACTGCACATGGTAGTTTATAAAATAGAAAATATTCACAGACTATATAGATACATAAAATAATTATGTTATGAGAGTATTTCAGGAGATGTACTAAGGCGTGATAAAGAGGAGATAACTTCTGCAGTGTGATAAACTCTCCAGTTCCTATGTTATTCTATGGAAGAGATTTTGTTATAGACTACAGGGGAGATGTACTAAGGTGTGATAAAGAGGAGGTAACTTCTCCAGTGAGATAAACTCTCCAGTTCCTATGTTATTCTATGGGAGAGATTTAGTTATAGACTACAGGGGAGATGTACTAAGGTGTGATAAAGAGGAGATAACTTCTCCAGTGTGATAAACTCTCCAGTTCCTATGTTATTCTATGGGAGAGATTTAGTTATAGACTACAGGGGAGATGTACTAAGGTGTGATAAAGAGGAGATAACTTCTGCAGTGTGATAAACTCTCCAGTTCCTATGTTATTCTATGGAAGAGATTTTGTTATAGACTACAGGGGAGATGTACTAAGGTGTGATAAAGAGGAGGTAACTTCTCCAATGAGATAAACTCTCCAGTTCCTATGCTATTCTATGGGAGATCTTTAGATATAGACTACAGGGGGAGATGTACTAAGGTGTGATAAAGAGGAGATAACTTCTGCAGTGTGATAAACTCTCCAGTTCCTATGTTATTCTATGGAAGAGATTTTGTTATAGACTACAGGGGAGATGTACTAAGGTGTGATAAAGAGGAGGTAACTTCTCCAATGAGATAAACTCTCCAGTTCCTATGCTATTCTATGGGAGATCTTTAGATATAGACTACAGGGGGAGATGTACTAAGGTGTGATAAAGAGGAGATCATTTCTCCAGTGAGATAAACCCTCCAGTTACTATGTTATTCTATGGGAGATCTTTAGTTATAGACTACAGGGGAGATGTACTAGGGTGAGATAAAGAGGAGATAAGGTCTCCAGTTCCTATGTTATTCTATGAGGGAGATTTAGTTATAGACTACAGGGGGAGATGTACTATGATGTGATAAAGAGGAGATAACCTCTCCAGTGAGATAAACTCTCCAATTCCTATGTTATTCTATGGGAGAGATTTAGTTATATACTACAGGGGAGATGTACTAAGGTGTGATAAAGAGGAGATAACTTCTCCAGCGAGATAAGGTCTCCAGTTCCTATGTTATTCTATGGGAGAGATTTAGTTATAGACTACAGGGGAGATGTACTAAGGTGTGATAAAGAGGAGATAAACTCTCCAGTTCCTATGTTATTCCATGGGAGAGATTTAGTTATAGACTACAGGGGAGATGTACTAAGGTGTGATAAATAGGAGATAACTTCTCCAGTGTGATAAACTCTCCAGTTCCTATGTTATTCCATGGGAGAGATTTAGTTATAGACTACAGGGGAGATGTACTAAGGTGTGATAAAAAGGAGATAACTTCTCCAGTGAGATAAACTCTCCAGTTCCTATGTTATTCTATGGGTGATCTTTAGTTATAGACTACAGGGGAGATGTACTAGGGTGAGATAAAGAGGAGATAACTTCTCCAGCGAGATAAGGTCTCCATTTCCTATGTTATTCTATGAGGGAGATTTAGTTATAGACTACAGGGAGAGATGTACTAAGGTGTGATAAAGAGGAGATAACTTCTCCAGCGAGATAAGGTCTCCAGTTCCTATGTTATTCTATGGGAGAGATTTAGTTATAGACTACAGGGGAGATGTACTAAGGTGTGATCAATAGGAGATAACTTCTCCAGTGAGATAAACTCTCCAGTTCCTATGTTATTCTATGGGAGAGATTTAGTTATAGACTACAGGGGAGATGTACTAAGGTGTGATAAAGAGGAGATAACTTCTTCAGTGTGATAAACTCCCCAGTTCCTATGTTATTCCATGGGAGAGATTTAGTTATAGACTACAGGGGAGATGTACTAAGGTGTGATAAAGAGGAGATAACTTCTCCAGTGTGATAAACTCTCCAGTTCCTATGTTATTCTATGGGAGAGATTTAGTTATAGACTACAGGGGAGATGTACTAAGGTGTGATAAAGAGGAGATAACTTCTCCAGTGAGATAAACTCTCCAGTTCCTATGTTATTCTATGGGAGATCTTTAGTTATAGACTACAGTGGAGATGTACTAAGGTGTGATAAAGAGGAGATAACTTCTCCAGTGTGATAAACTCTCCAGTTCCTATGTTATTCCATGGGAGAGATTTAGTTATAGACTACAGGGGGAGATGTAATAAGGTGTGATAGAGAGGAGATAACTTCTCCAGTGAGATAAACTCTCCAGTTCCTATGGTATTCTATGGGAGAGATTTAGTTATAGACTACAGGGGAGATGTACTAAGGTGTGATAAAGAGGAGATAACTTCTCCAGTGTGATAAACTCTCCAGTTCCTATGGTATTCTATGGGAGAGATTTAGTTATAGACTACAGGGGAGATGTACTAAGGTGTGATAAAGAGAAGATAACTTCTCCAGTGAGATAAACTCTCCAGTTCTTATGTTATTCTATGGGAGAGATTTAGTTATAGACTACAGGGGAGATGTACTAAGGTGTGATAAAGAGGAGATAACTTCTCCAGTGTGATAAACTCTCCAGTTCCTATGTTATTCTATGGGAGAGATTTAGTTATAGACTACAGGGGAGATGTACTAAGGTGTGATAAAGAGGAGATAACGTCTCCAGTGAGATAAACTCTCCAGTTCCTATGTTATTCTATGGGAGAGATTTAGTTATAGACTACAGGGGAGATGTACTAAGGTGTGATAAAGAGGAGATAACTTCTCCAGTGAGATAAACTCTCCAGTTCCTATGTTATTCTATGGGAGATCTTTAGTTATAGACTACAGGGAGAGATGTACTAAGGTGTGATAAAGAGGAGATAACTTCTCCAGTGATAAACTCTCCAGTTCCTATGTTAGTCTATGGGAGATATTTAGTTATAGACTACAGGGGAGATGTACTAAGGTGTGATAAAGAGGAGATCACTTCTCCAGTGAGATAAACTCTCCAGTTCCTAGGTTATCATGTGGAGACTATGCTCTAAGATCCCTACAGTTGCATCGGCTCTATAGAATAACCTAGGAATTGGAGAAGTGATGTCACTGGTGAAGTCATGTTCACTTTTTCACACTTTAGTGCCTCCCCCCCAGGTTGTTTTGTTATATTGTGGATTTATTACAACTATCTTTTCATATTTTATTAAATTTTTTTTTTAGATCTGAAATACTTTACTGGCTTTTTAGAGCGATGAATTGTATCTTGGATATATTCTTTGTTTCTGGCGCCTTCATGAGGAGTGTAAAGGACTTGTTCTGAGCTGATTTTTTTCTGGTTTCTGCTACGTGTTCTCTGCCATCTTTGCGCTTTGTTTCTGGTATTTTACATTCCTGGAACCTCGTTAAAACCTAATGAGGAACATGGCACAGAGGAATAGAAAGCATCATGAAATGACCGCAGTCCCACAATGCCTTTCTCTTGGCACAAGGGTCTTAAGGAAAATAATATTAGTCAGGACTGCGTTAACCCTTTGGGGTTAAAAAAGCTAAGACACAGGAGGACCTTGGGCAAGGCTCATGATAGTGCCCCCCCCCCTACAATGCAACTCGTAAAAAAGATACAATACCATACAAAATGCAATGTAACTGTTATAAAAAGTGATTCAAAGCTACTTAATTATTGCGTAAAAGACTGATTTGTCACATTCACTTTAATTTTAGAAGCTATGCTCTGATTTAAAGGGATACTAATGTTTCACAATAAAATCAACTCTGATTATTCTTCCTAGTATTTGGGCCATGGAGAGTGTTATTTCAATACTGTCAGAGTTGTAGTACAAGAGTAATTGAATGATAAAGTGTCCCCCTCCCGCCCCTTTTACTGATGTAACACTGCTCACCTCAGAGCAGCAAGACTGTCCGGATGGATCGCAGAGAGGGACAATCTTCAGTGATCATAAGGAAAAACCTGAAAGACCTGTCTTTCATTGTTCTCACAGTAAGAAGATTGTCCCTTGCTATGATCTGTCTGGTCAAGAGACCAGATTCCACATCTGAGGGGTGGGTCTTACACTAGGTAAAAGGGGCGGGAGGGGGATACTTTATCATTCAATTACTCTTGTACTACAACTCTGACAGTACTGATATAACATTCTCCATGGCCCAAATACTATGATGATTAATTAGAGCTGCTTTTATTGTGAAACATTACTATCCCTTTAAACTTTCATACATTCCAGTTTAATGCCCCTGTCCATACCGCTTTGCAGGCTGTGCCCACTAGCCTGTTGATGGAACATGACCATTCCACTGGTGCTGACTGATGCTGCCTTCGGCATACCTCCCAAGTGTCCCTCTTCATAGACAAGCAGTCTACACTTAGACGTCTGCCCCATCTCTCTTTTTATGTCTTTTTTTTTTTTTGCATTGTTGTGGAGAATTCGTTATTGGAGGTTCATGAAAGAACGGCAGCTACCGCTAGTGGAGGACTGTTAAAAGACATTTAATCTGTCCAAGTCCTATAATAGATTTGGTGTTATTTTTTATCTACCTAGCGCTGTTGAAAGATTTTATATTGCAGTTTCCCAATGCAATGTGGAGTTGCCCCATCAGCTCCAACTTGCCCCCATCAGCTCCAACTTGCCCTCACATTGCCCCATCATCTCCATATTGCCCCCCATCAGTTCCAACTTACCCTCACATTGCCCCCATCATCTCCACATTGCCATCATCGCCTTATTACCCCCCATCAGTGGAGTAACAATTGGGGTCGCAGCGGTCGCACCTGCGACCAGGCCAGTCACTCAAGGGGCCAGACCGCTGCCTGCGACCCCCTCGCCCGCAGCAGTCACCTAGCTGATCTCCCACTCGGCACGCCGCTCTAGTAATATAGAGCGCTGGGACATGACATCATCTCCCAGCCTCTGCATTACTAGAGCGGCGCGCGAGAGCTCCAGTTCTAGAGATCTGTGCCAAAGGAAGCATATATCTGTCAAGCCACCCCGCTAGTCCACCAGGGACTGGAGGAAGGGGTATTGTGGAGATAAAGGGGAAATGTGCAGATGAAGGGGCAATGTGAAGGTGGGGGCAATGTGAAGGTGGGGGCATTGTGGAGATGGAGATGAACGGGGCATTGTGGAAGGGGCAATGTGGAGATGAAGGGGGCATTGTGGAGATGGAGATGAACGGGGCATTGTGGAAGGGGCAATGTGGAGATGAAGGGGGCATTGTGGAGATGGAGATGAACGGGGCATTGTGGAAGGGGCAATGTGGAGATGAAGGGGGGGCATTGTGGAAGGGGCAATGTGGAGATAAGGGGGCATTGTGGAAGGGGCAATGTGGTGATGAAGGGGGGGCATTGTGGAAGGGGCATTGTGGAGATGAAGGGGGCATTGTGGAAGGGGCAATGTGAATGAGGGGGCCAATGTGGTCGGGGGGGCCCATGGCAATTCTTGCACCAGGGCCCGGTGGCTTCTAGTTACGCCTCTGCACCCCATCAGTTCCATATTGCCCCCATCAGCTCCAACTTACCCTCACATTGTCCCCATCATCTCCAGGTGGTCCCCATCAAGTCCATATTGCCCCATCACCTCCAACTTACCCACACATTGCCCCATCAGCTCACTTGCCCCCATCAGCTCCAACTTGCCCTCATAAGCTCCAACTTGCCCTCACATTGGCCCCAATCATCTCCATATTGCTGTCGCATTGCCCCATTATTTCCACATTGCCCCCCCAGTGTATGTTTCCTACCTTTTCCCTGGTGGTCCAGCGGCAGGAGAGGTCTGTATGTGCCTCCTTTGGCACAGACCTGTATCTGCTGGAGCTCCCGCGCGGTCTTCTCTTCATGCAGAGCTCTGGGAGATGATGTCATCTCCCAGTGCTCTGTATTGTTAAAGAGCCGACGAGGGAGCGCAGCATCCACAGGTCTGTGCTGAAGGAGGCTTAGACCTCACCGGGCGGTGAGGGGTTAGTGCGGGCAGCGAGGCTACTTTTTTTAAAAAAAAAAAAAAAAAGGTTCCCAATGACAGGAGCCCCTCTGTGGGGTGCGCCTGTAGGCAGATGCTTACTCTGCCTTATGGTAAATCCGACCCTGGGTAATGCTTAACAGTTTACCTTTGTCAAGTAGTCTGAATGCCTCCCAGCTCATTAGTGTGATCAAGTTAATGTGTGTGCTCTGGTCATAGACTCCCTCTGTTATACACGGTTATGTATGATGTAAGTTCTCTGTTTTAGTGTCCACTGACCTTTCCGACACTCTGCATACGTGTGGAGGTGCCAATTTACTAATGACCTGCAAAACGCTCTAATTGTTTACTTAATTGCATTCAGACGGGAGGTGAGAATTTACCGATAAATAGGTGCTAAGAAAAACACTACCTTTATCCCATCTTGTTGTGAAATAACACATATCATTAAATGTAGAAAGTTCTCACCAAACCATAAGCTATCGATGTACACAGAGACAAAGGTGCAGTGCAACTTCACACCCTCTGGCACTCAAAAGGTTAAAAGGGGCTTTTAACCCATTAATTGCTAGAGAGGTCTCAACCCCATTGGCCCTATCTAGGGGGACAGAGGTTTAGATGTAATGTAGGAAAGTTTAGTTTCACTGAGAGGGTAGTAGATACGTGGAATAGCCTACCACCAGAAGTGGTAGATAAGTGGAATAGCCTACCAGCAGAAGTGGTAGATAAGTGGAATAGCCTACCAGAAGAAGTGGTAGATAAGTGGAATAGCCTACCAGAAGAAGTGGTAGATAAGTGGAATAGCCTACCAGCAGAAATGGTATATAAGTGGAATAGTCTACTAGCAGAAGTGGTAGAGGTTAATACAGTGACGGAATGTAAGCATGCATGGGATAGGCATAAGGCTGTCCTGAACGTAAGACAAAACCAAGGATCAAATAAGGTTTGAGGTTTTTACAGTAGGAAAATGGCAGACTAGATGGGCCGAATGGTTCTTATCTGCTGTCAAATTCTATGTTTCTATGAATGAAGGGAGTTGTAAGTTGAAAACAGCTGGAGAGGCACACTTTGCTATGCCTGGGAACCTTCTTTTCTTTGCCTCCCTCAAAAACGCACAAGGCTGGGGATGGAAATATTCAAATGACACAAGTCGTATCATACTATGGGTGGGGCTTAATCATGTGGGTGGAGTTGGAAGTTTGAGAGGTGGGGTTTGCCATAAAATGGACAGGAAGTGGGTAGAGCGGGTGATAAAGTGGGCGGAGTTAGCGCTAAGCTCACAGATCCAAAGAACCAGCCTCTGTTCTCCGACACCCGGAGATTCAGTTTGAAAACCAGAGTCTCTGGGGGGCAGATCCAGAGTGTTCTCAGCTATGAGCGTTGACCATCCCTGATTCAAGCAGTATCTACCAATCTATCTCATATCTATCTATCTATCTATCTATCTATCTCATATCTATCTATCTATCTATCTATCTATCTACCAATCTATCTCATATCTATCTATCTATCTATCTATCTATCTATCTATCTATCTACCAATCTATCTCATATCTATCTATCTATCTATCTATCTATCTATCTATCTATCTACCAATCTATCTCATATCTATCTATCTATCTATCTATCTATCTACCAATCTATCTCATATCTATCTATCTATCTATCTATCTATCTATCTACCAATCTATCTCATATCTATCTATCTATCTATCTATCTATCTATCTATCTATCTACCAATCTATCTCATATCTATCTATCTATCTATCTATCTATCTATCTATCTCATATCTATCTATCTATCTATCTATCTATCTATCTATCTACCAATCTATCTCATATCTATCTATCTATCTATCTATCTATCTATCTACCAATCTATCTCATATCTATCTATCTATCTATCTATCTATCTACCAATCTATCTCATATCTATCTATCTATCTATCTATCTATCTATCTACCAATCTATCTCATATCTATCTATCTATCTATCTATCTATCTATCTACCAATCTATCTCATATCTATCTATCTATCTATCTATCTATCTATCTATCTATCTACCAATCTATCTCATATCTATCTATCTATCTATCTATCTATCTATCTATCTCATATCTATCTATCTATCTATCTCATATCTATCTATCTATCTATCTATCTACCAATCTATCTATCTATCTACCAATCTATCTCATATCTATCTATCTATCTATCTATCTATCTATCTACCAATCTATCTCATATCTATCTATCTATCTATCTATCTATCTACCAATCTATCTCATATCTATCTATCTATCTATCTATCTCATATCTATCTATCTATCTATCTCATATCTATCTATCTATCTATCTATCTATCTATCTATCTATCTACCAATCTATCTCATATCTATCTATCTATCTATCTATCTATCTATCTATCTACCAATCTATCTCATATCTATCTATCTATCTATCTATCTATCTATCTATCTATCTATCTACCAATCTATCTCATATCTATCTATCTATCTATCTATCTATCTCATATCTATCTATCTATCTCATATCTATCTATCTATCTATCTATCTATCTATCTATCTATCTACCAATCTATCTCATATCTATCTATCTATCTATCTGTCTCATATCTATCTATCTATCTCATATCTATCTATCTATCTATCTATCTATCTATCTATCTATCTACCAATCTATCTCATATCTATCTATCTATCTATCTGTCTCATATCTATCTATCTATCTCATATCTATCTATCTATCTATCTATCTATCTATCTATCTATCTACCAATCTATCTCATATCTATCTATCTATCTATCTGTCTGTCTGTCTATCTATCTATCTATCTCATATCTATCTATCTCATATCTATCTATCTATCTATCTATCTCATATCTATCTATCTATCTATCTCATATCTATCTATCTATCTATCTATCTACCAATCTATCTCATATCTATCTATCTATCTATCTATCTATCTACCAATCTATCTCATATCTATCTATCTATCTATCTATCTATCTATCTATCTATCTATCTACCAATCTATCTCATATCTATCTATCTATCTATCTATCTATCTATCTATCTATCTATCTCATATCTATCTATCTATCTCATATCTATCTATCTATCTATCTATCTATCTATCTATCTACCAATCTATCTCATATCTATCTATCTATCTATCTATCTATCTCATATCTATCTATCTATCTCATATCTATCTATCTATCTATCTATCTATCTACCAATCTATCTCATATCTATCTATCTATCTATCTATCTATCTATCTATCTCATATCTATCTCATATCTATCTATCTATCTATCTATCTACCAATCTATCTCATATCTATCTATCTATCTATCTATCTATCTATCTATCTATCTATCTATCTCATATCTATCTATCTATCTATCTATCTGTCTATCAATCTATCTATCTATCTATCTATCTATCTATCTATCTCATATCTATCTATCTATCTATCTATCTATCTACCAATCTATCTCATATCTATCTATCTATCTATCTATCTATCTATCTATCTCATATCTATCTATCTATCTATCTCATATCTATCTATCTATCTATCTATCTACCAATCTATCTCATATCTATCTATCTATCTATCTATCTATCTATCTATCTATCTATCTCATATCTATCTATCTATCTATCTATCTATCTGTCTATCAATCTATCTATCTATCTACCAATCTATCTCATATCTATCTATCTATCTATCTATCTATCTATCTATCTATCTATCTCATATCTATCTCATATCTATCTATCTATCTATCTATCTATCTATCTATCTATCTCATATCTATCTATCTATCTATCTATCTATCTATCTATATCATATCTATCTGTCTATCAATCTATCTATCTATCTATCTATCTATCTCATATCGATCATCTATCTATCTATTAATCTATCTCATATCTATCTATCTATCTATCTATCTATCTATCTATCTATCTATCTATCTATCTATATCATATCTATCTGTCTATCTATCTATCTATCTATCTCTATCTATCTATCCATCTTTCTCATATCTATCTATCTATCTATCTATCTATCTATCTATCTATCTATATCATATCTATCTGTCTATCAATCAATCTATCTATCTATCTCATATCTATCTATCTATCTGTCTATCTATCTATCTATCTATCTATCTATCTATCTCTATCTATCTATCTATCCATCTGTCTCATATCTATCTATCTATCTATCTATCTATCTATCTATCTATCTATATCATATCTATCTGTCTATCAATCAATCTATCTATCTATCTCATATCTATCTATCTATCCATCTATCTATCTATCTATCTATCTATATCATATCTATCTGTCTATCAATCTATCTATCTATCTATCTATCTATCTATCTATCTCATATCTATCTATCTATCTATCTATCTATCTATCTCATATCGATCATCTATCTATCTATTAATCTATCTCATATCTATCTATCTATCTATCTATCTATATCATATCTGTCTATCTATCTATCTATCTATCTATCTATCTATCTATCTATCTATCCATCTGTCTCATATCTATCTATCTATCTATCTATCTATCTATCTATATCATATCTATCTGTCTATCAATCTATCTATCTATCTATCTATCTATCTCATATCTATCTATCTATCTATCTATCTATCTATCTATCTCATATCGATCATCTATCTATCTATTAATCTATCTCATATCTATCTATCTATCTATATCATATCTGTCTATCTATCTATCTATCTATCTATCCATCTGTCTCATATCTATCTATCTATCTATCTATCTATCTATCTATCAATCTATCTATCTATCTCATATCTATCTATCTATCTATCTATCTATCTATCTATCTATCTATCTATCTCACAGGACTTTGAAGCAAAATAATATGTACTGTCAGTGTTTCAATGTGATTAACACATTCTCATCAGGACAAATACTCAGACCCCATTGGTACATATATATAGTTCTGGACAATCCTCCCACTGTCTACAAGAAAGAATGTGCAGAGATCTCCAAGTGTAGAAATCAATAAGAGCAAAGAACAGACCACAGATAAAATATTGCGCACTGTCCCCACGCCTGACCCTGGGAGGGTTGGGGAAGTGTCTGTATCCAGTTATCCTGTATTTGATCCTTAATAAAGTGGAATTGATTTTATATGTACCTGTCTGACAGGTTGCGGGACAGAGTTGACCTTCAGCCTGTTCTGAAGTGACGTCACCAGCTCATTTTTAAAATGGTAGATTTCGCCATATCCTGCATTAAATAACACTACATTTTCTGTGTGGTCCTGTGGGTACCAGTAGAGAGTTGCACAAGGCTGAGGTGTCTTACAGTGTATGTGTTATTCTGTGACTAATGACATAAGGCTGAGGTGTCTTACAGTGTATGTGTTATTCTGTGACTAATGACACAAGGCTGAGGTGTCTTACAGTGTATGTGTTATTCTGTGACTAATGACATAAGGATGAGGTATCAGTCGGTGTATGTGAGGTTCTTATACTACCAGTGGAACAAGACTGGGGAGTCTCTTATTCAGGTGTGGACTGACCATTTGGGCATTCGGTCATGGACCGAGGGCCTGTGACCAAGGGTGTCCCGCCTCCGAGACCAGCAATGATAATGTGCCACACTGCCAACTGTCCGCTTCCCTGCCTTAGGGGCCCATCCGCACCTATTTAAATCAGCCGTCGGCCTCCACAACATGCTGTCTGAGGCACTGAGGCCTTAGTGTATACTGCCTTATTGACCCCTGACCCTTCTCATCCAATGCATCCATCACGTGGCAAGATCGATCATCATCCACATGATCATCCACACCACAACGCTTGGTGCGAGAGTACAGAGCCACTCAGCAAGACTCACAGCAGTCGTTACTGTGACTGTCTGGCAGCTGCTGGCAGCAAGCGCTTCTGTCCTGACTGTGCCACTTCCTCTTCTCTGCAGGGCCGGATTTACATCCCAGGAGCCTGTAGGCACAGAAATCTGAAGCGCCCCCCCCATTGGCCAACTCCACTGGACACCTACACAATGCTCCAAATCTACACATTACCCCCCACATAACCATAATGCCCTCACATTGACCTGCATCAGCTGCATATTGCCCCATCAGCTCCATATTGCCCCATCAGCTCCAATTTGCCCTCACATTGCTCCCATTAGCTCCAACTTGCTCTCACATTGCCCCCATCTGCTTCGAACTTGCCCCATCAGCTTCTAACTTGCCCTAGCATTGCCCCCATCAGCTCCACATTTCCCCCTATCATCTTCACATTGCCCCCCATATCTGTTTGCTACCTCCCTGGTGGTCCAGTGGCAGGAAAAGTCTGTGCCTCCTTCAGCACAGATCTGTATGCTGTTGCTCCCGCGGTCTTCTCTTCAATAATGCAGAGCGCTGGGAGATGATGTCATGGAGATGATGTCATGGAGATGATGTCATCTCCCAGCGCTCTCCATTACTAAAGAGCCGAGCAGGGAGCAAGAGCATAACAGATCTGTGCCGAAGGAGGCACAGACCTTACTATGCTGATAGTTACTGCTGCCACTGTACACAGCGCCAGTGACTTCAGTGACAGGCGCCCCTCTGTGGGGTGCGCCTGTAGACAGATGCCTACTCTGCCTAACTGCAAATCCGGCCCCGCTTCTCTGCGCATGGTCTATTCAGCATGCACACTTATGTCATCATGGCCCGCAGGGGAGCGCGATGATGCTGCGTTGCGACAGTGGGTCTCCGAGCCAGCCTGCCACAGGGCACCTTAGTGGATGTTGCATGGCCAGCTAGCCCGCTAAGGAGGACAAGCAGCAGGATCAGGAGTCAGGTTACTGGGGAATGAATCAGAGCACCAGGGCAGCAGCAGTGACAGTGACACTGAGTGATAGACAGCAGAGGAAGACCCACCACCACACAGTGCACACAGCACAGGTAAACCAATACTGGATGGCCCAGGGGGTGGGAGGTACTGGATGGCCTGGAGGGGGGTACTGGATGGCCTGGTAGAGTACTAGATGGCTTGTGGGGCTACTGGATGGCTTGTTGGGCTTCTGGATGGCCTGGTGGGGTACTGAATAGCTTGTGAGGAAACGGTATGGCTATGGGGCTACTGGATGGCTTGTGGGGCTATTGGATGGCCTGGTGGGGTACTGGATGGCTTATGGAGAAACTAGATGGCCTGGTGGGGTACTGGATGGCTTGGTGGGGCTAATGGATGGCTTGGTGGGGCTACTGGATCACTTTCTGGGGTACTGGATGGCGTAGTGGGGTACTGGAGTGAGTGTGTGGGGGGGTAGGTGTGTAGGGCTGAGGATGTAGTGGGAGTTGGAGCATATGATGTCATGGGGTTGGGCTTATGATGTAATAGAGAAGGGCCAATGATGCAATTGGGCATGGTGTCCAGACGTCTTTTTGGACCAGGGGCCCTGGGTCCTGTCAGTCTGCCCCTGTTTGACGCTGTGTGAAGAGAAATATCGAGTGCGCATCCCTTGACTGTGAGTTTCTCACAGTTGTTTTTCTGGCATGGGCTGGACTTGATGGACGCATGTCTTTTTTCAGCCTCATCAACTATGTTACTTGTTATCCATCATGGACAGCGCAGAGTGCTCTATATGCTCAATCTATTCAATTAAATTTGAGGCAGAGACTCAATCTTTCCTGCTTGGATCACTATCTCTGCTTCAATGGCGTAACTATAGGGGTCGCAGGGGTCACGCCTGCGGCTGGGCCCGTGCACTCCAGGGGCCCGGCCTTCCCCTGCGACCCCTCCGTCTGGTGTCCGCAATCTCCCGCCGGCGCTCTAGTAATGCAGAGCACTGGGAGATGACATCATCTACTAATGCAGAGCGCTGGGAGATGACATCATCTAGTAATGCAGAGCGCTGGGAGATGACATCATCTAGTAATGCAGAGCACTGGGAGATGACATCATCTCCCAGCGCTTTGCATTATTAAGAGGACCGCGCAGGAGCTCAAGGTAGGAGATGGGGGCATTGTGGAGGGGGTCAATGTGGTCAGGGGGGCCAATGTGGTGGTGTGTGGGGGGGGGCCCGTGGCACTTCTTGTACCAGGGCCCGGAGGCTTCTAGTTACACCTCTGTTCTGCTTTTACAATCCCTGAATGGAAGATCTCTGGATACAGGGATTTAGGAAGCTTTCTGTCAGATAAAAAAGTGTAAAAAAGATGGAAAGAAAATACAGGCAATTTGACTTTACGTATTAACAGAGTATGTTGTCAAAAAGTAAGATTATATCACTTTAAAGGGATAGTAATATTTCACAATAAAAGCAGCTCCAATTAATCATCATAGTATTTGGGCCATGGAGAGTGTTATTTCACTACTGTCAGAGTTATAGTACAAGAGTAATTGAATGATAAAGTATCCCTCTCCCGCCCCTTTTACCTAGTGTAAGTCACCTCCCCTCAGATGTGGAATCTGGTCACATGACCGGACAGATCACAGCGAGGGACAATCTTCTTACTGGGATCATAAGGAAAACCCTGCCCCCTTGACAGGTTTTTCAGGTTTTTCCTTATACCCGCTGAAGATTGTCCCTCTCTGTGATCCATCCGGACAGTCTTGCTGCTCTGAGGTGAGCAGTGTTACATCAGTAAAAGGGGCGGGAGGGGGATACTTTATCATTCAATTACTCTTGTACTACAACTCTGACAGTATTGACATAACACTCTCAATGGCCCAAATACTATGAAGATTAAATGGAGCTGTTTTATCATAGGAAAGCTGTGTTTTGTTTTGTTTTTAAATTGAACTGCTTATAAAGATATTCCCTCTTCAATTGCAGAAGAGCGTTGCCGAAGAATCAGCGTGTCCCATTATGCTGACTGGCAAAGCTCTTCTGCACGTCCTATTTCTCCTCCCAACTCCCTCCTATCTGCCCCAGGAAGCGCGTTCACGCTTCCCTTTGGTGTGCTGTGAACGGCTCCTAGTGTTACAGCAAGCTCCGGTAAGCATTATACTGAGGTTTCAAGCTCAGTATAATGCTAATCCCAGCTTGCTGTAACGCTAGAAAACATTCGCTGCACACGGAAGAGAAGCATGAACGCTCTTCCTGGGGCAGATGGGAGGGAGGTGGGAGGAGAAATACAACGTGCTATAGGGCTGTGCTGTTCACATAATGCGGACGTGCACGGCACAGAAGAGGGGATATCTTTATAATTAGCTTTTCTAGAATAACTTTAATTAACAAAGCGGATGGTAACACCTTTTTATAAGGTGATGCATCCACTTTAAAGGAGCAGTAAACTTTTTTCATGAAAAAATATATATTGTAGGAAGTTTCCTATTGAGTAAAATAAGGGTACTCCCACTGCCGAGTTATTACAGTTTAAACTCATGTTTTTTTACATTAGCAGTGCCCTCTAGTGTTCAAATTCTAATTAGATTTCCTGTTAGATTCTAATGGAGAGGAAAGTCAGAAAAGTCATATAGTTATCCATAGAATGTGATAGAAACTGCCTGTCACTTCCTGTCAGTTAGAACTATCAGGAAGTAAACACAGTAAATTCACTTCCTGTCAGTTAGAACTATCAGGAAGTAAACACAGTAAATTCACTTCCTGTCAGTTAGAACTATCAGGAAGTAAACACAGTAATGTCACTTCCTATTGGTTAGAACTATCAGGAAGTAAACACAGTAAATTCACTTCCTGTCGGTTAGAACTATCAGGAAGTAAACACAGTAAATTCACTTCCTGTCGGTTAGAACTATCAGGAAGTAAACACAGTAAATTCACTTCCTGATTATTTGAACTGTTACAAATTTTGAATAAAACATCTGATAGCGATGGGAGTGACCTTGTTTTATTCAGCAGAAAAAGTTCTATAAAATATGTGTTTTCATAAAAAAAAGTTTACTGCTCCTTTAAACATATTTCCCCATCATCCTAACTAAATGTAGTTCTTATCCTCAGACCATGCTGGATGCACATTTTCCTTGTCTCCAGATGACACCCTACACCGTCTCTATGAGGGGCTATTTGCGAAGTGTACAATAGACAGACAGCTGTGCGTGCTACTCCAGAAAGTTGTATTTACCAAAAGATTTGAGAAGCTAGACTAATCCTTTCTGGATATTTATCTTCTTCCTACTGGGCAGAATCATGAACCGTTCTAGTTAAATGACAAAACAAAGTGACCCGGTTGCTTAAAAAAAAGTAAATAAGGAGACGAAAGAAAAGATTAGAAAAGGGACACATTTCTGTAGCCAAACAACGAATGGCAAGAGAAGCCGGGGCGGACGGAAGGATTAGCTTTAAATGTAAGTTTATTGAAAAAATTCTAAAAGGAATCACAGAATCACATAAGTGCCAGAGAGGCATGTAACACAATGCAGAGCACGGTGGTGACAATTGTCCCCTTTATTAATGTGAAACATAGGTTATATGCTTTTATTTAATAAAGGGGGCAATTGTCACCACCATGCTAAGGGGGGGGGGTGTCATGAGGGGTCTTGATACCCCTCTTAAGGTCTGAAGAACTTTTTTAATACAAATTACATATATAATTTAAAAAAAGAAAATCATTGTTACACATAAATTAAGTATTTAATTACATTTTCACACAACTTACATATATAATAAAAACAAACTTTTATACATATACAGGTTGCCTATTAACCCTCTGAGTACCAGAGGGGTAGCAAACACATTACAATACCTCTCTGGTACTCATAGAGTTAATCTTGCGATTCAAAATACGAGGGCACGTCGAGTATAATAGGAGATAAATATGGGATAAAAATATGGGATAAAAATGGTCAAAGAAAGTCATGGAAGCATTGTAGTTGACTTTTCAAGGGGGAGGGGGGGTTAAAATGTCGGATGTACAATATTCGTCGAATTAATATGGTGAAAGAAAGCACTGTAAGTCAGATTTGGAAGGGGAAGGGTTAATTGTCGACTATGAACAATATTTGTCGGATTAATGTGGTGAAAGAAAGCACTGTAAGTCGGATTTGGAAGGGGAAGGGTTAATTGTCAACTATGAACAATATTTGTCGGATTAATATGCTGAAAGAAAGCACTGTAAGTCGGATTTGGAAGGGGAAGGGTTAATTGTCGACTATGAACAATATTTGTCGGATTAATGTGGTGGAAGAAAGCACTGCAAGTCGACTTTTAAAAGGGGGGGTTAATATGTCGAGGGGGGGCACTTTATGTCAGATTTCTATGCTGTATACTGTATTATACACTGTTTTTGTTCGAAAAACAATGGTTTTGAAACTGTCGTTATGGCTTCTACTCCTCAGCCTCTGTGGTGCAAAATTTCTGACTTAAATGTAACCACAAAACAGGCGGTAACACTGAGCGTGGGTAATATGATACTAATTGCACGTTGTTTTTAGTTGTTTCCTATGGGCTTTTTGTAGACTGGCGGTAAGTATAATTACAGCTGATTTTTTTTTTCACAAGTCGGGTAATAGGATAGCAAAAACTGACTTAAAAAAACGCCTGTTTTATGTTTAGCGCTGGTAATAGAATCGAGCCCACAATCAGTGGTACAGATGTACCCTTACTTGATAGATTCTTTGTATTGAGCCCATAGAGCAAATTGCCTTTATATCTATATATACAGTATCTCACATAAGTGAGTACACCCCTCACATTTTTGTAAATATTTTTATTTTAACTTTCATGTGACAACACTGAAGAAATGACACTCTGCTACAATGTAAAGTAGTGAGTGTACACCCTGTATAACAGTGCCCCCCTTAAAATAACTCAACACACAGCCATTAATGTCTAAACCTTGGCAACAAGTGTGAGTACACCCCTAAGTGGAAATGTCCAAATTGGGCCCAAAGTGTCAATATTTTGTGTGTCCACCATTATTTTCCAGCACTCCCTTAACCCTCTTGGGCATGGAGTTCACCAGAGCTTCACAGGTTGCCACTGGAATCCTCTTCCACTCCTCCATGACGACATCATGGAGCTGGTTGATATTAGAGACCTTGCACTCCCCCACCTTCCGTTTGAGGATGCCCCACAGATGCTCAATAGGGTTTAGGTTTGGAGACACGCTTGGCCAGTCCATCACCTTTACCCTCAGCTTGTTTAACAAGGCAGTAGTCGTCTTGGAGGTGTGTTTGGGGTCATTATCATGTTGGAATACTGCCCTGCAGCCCAGTCTCCAAAGGGAGGGGATCCTGCTCTGCTTCAGTATGTCACAGTACGTGTTGGCATTCATGGTTCCCTCAATGAAATGTAGCTCCCCAGTGCCTGCAGCACTCATGCAGGCCCAGACCATGACACTCCCATCACCATGCTTGACTGTAGGCAAGACACACTTGTCTTTGTACTCCTTACCTGGTTGCCAACACACACGCTTGACACCATCTGAAGCAAATAAGTTTATCTTGGTCTCATCGGACCACAGGACATGGTTCCAGTAATCCATGTCCTTAGTCTGCTTGTCATCAGCAAACTGTTTGCGGGCTTTCTTGTGCATCATCTTTAGAAGAGGCTTCCTTCTGGGATGACAGCCATGGAGACCAATTTGATGCAGTGTGCGGTGTATGGTCTGAACACTGAAAGGCTGACCCCCACCCCTTCAACCTCTGCAGCAATCTGGCAGCACTCATACGTCTATTTCCCAAAGACAACCTCTGGATATGATACTGAGCACGTGCACTCAACTTCTTTGATCAACCATGGCGAGGCCTTTTCTGAGTGCAACCTGTCCCGTGAAACCACTGTATGGTCTTGCCCACCATGCTGCAGCTCAGTTTCAGGGTCTTGGCAATCTTCTTATAGCCTAGGCCATCTTTATGTAGAGCAATAATTCTGTTTTTTCAGATCCTCAGAGAGTTCTTTGCCATGAGGTGCCATGTTGAACTTCCAGTGACCAGTATGAGAGAGTGTGAGAGCAATAACACCAAATTTAACACACCTGCTCCCCATTCACACCTGAGACCTTGTAACACTAACAATATACAACAATGTATTCTTCCTGGTAAAACATTTTCTAAATAAATAAAACACTAACGAGTCACATGACACCGGGGAGGGAAAATGGCTAATTGGGCCCAATTTGGACATTTCCACTTAGGGGTGTACTCACTTTTGCTGCCAAGGTTTAGACATTAATGGCTGTGTGTTGAGTTATTTTGAGGGGGACAGCAAATTTACACTGTTATACAGGCTGTACACTCACTACTTTACATTGTAGCAGAGTGTCATTTCTTCAGTGTTGTCACATGGAAGATAAAATAAACATATTTACAAAAATGTGAAGGGTGTACTCACTTATGTGAGATACTGTATATATATTATTTGTGACACTTCTATACTTTTATACCACTATATACCACATTGTTGGCCATCATATGCATGTACTCTATCACCAATATATTTATATAGATGTATGTTTCTTTCCTCTAAGTCCCTTCCACTATTAATTGGCTGATACTCATCTCCCTGATACAGCTGTTTTTTTATATGTATATTAAACCACATTGGATATTGTATACTAGAGATCTGTGTTTGCATTATTGTCTATATGTCAGTTCTATACTTACTACACTTAGTATGATATTTTTTTGTGTCTCTTTTTTTTTCGTTGTGCTGACCCGCACTTCACTCTCTATGTTAACAATAAAGTTTTCTCTTGCTGCTGAGTGGTGCACTGAAGAAGGATTATAGCGTAATATCCACCTCCGTGTCTTTAATAAAATACCACTTTTCATGTCAAAACATGTTAAGAAAAAATCCACAAATTATATAGATAGACCTGACTGCTGTATGATGGACTCCTACCTAGGTAAGTGCTTCTGTTACACACAGTAATTATATAGATACACCTGACCGCTGTATGATGGACTCCTACCTAGGTAAGTGCTTCTGTTACACACAGTAATTATATAGATACACCTGACTGCTGTATGATGGACTCCTACCTAGGTAAGTCCTTCTGTTACACACAGTAATTATATAGGTACACCTGACTGCTGTATGATGGACTCCTACCTAGGTAAGTGCTTCTGTTACACACAGTAATTATATAGATAGACCTGACTGCTGTGTGATGGACTCCTACCTAGGTAAGTGCTTCTGTTACACACAGTAATTATATAGATACACCTGACTGCTGTGTGATGGACGCCTACCTAGGTAAGTGCTTCTGTTACACACAGTAATTATATTGATATACCTGACTGCTGTGTGATGGACTCCTACCTAGGTAAGTGCTTCTGTTACACACAGTAATTATATAGATACACCTGACTGCTGTATGATGGACTCCTACCTAGGTAAGTGCTTCTGTTACACACAGTAATTATATAGATACACCTGACCGCTGTATGATGGACTCCTACCTAGGTAAGTGCTTCTGTTACACACAGTAATTATATAGATACACCTGACTGCTGTATGATGGACGCCTACCTAGGTAAGTGCTTCTGTTACACACAGTAATTATATAGATAGACCTGACTGCTGTGTGATGGACTCCTACCTAGGTAAGTGCTTCTGTTACACACAGTAATTATATAGATACACCTGACTGCTGTGTGATGGACGCCTACCTAGGTAAGTGCTTCTGTTACACACAGTAATTATATTGATATACCTGACTGCTGTGTGATGGACTCCTACCTAGGTAAGTGCTTCTGTTACACACAGTAATTATATAGATACACCTGACTGCTGTATGATGGACTCCTACCTAGGTAAGTACTTCTGTTACACACAGTAATTATATAGATACACCTGACTGCTGTATGATGGACTCCTACCTAGGTAAGTGCTTCTGTTACACACAGTAATTATATTGATATACCTGACTGCTGTATGATGGACTCCTACCTAGGTAAGTGCTTCTGTTACACGCAGTAATTATATAGATACACCTGACTGCTGTATGATGGACTCCTACCTAGGTAAGTGCTTCTGTTACACACAGTAATTATATAGATACACCTGACTGCTGTGTGATGGACTCCTACCTAGGTAAGTGCTTCTGTTGCACACAGTAATTATATAGATACACCTGACTGCTGTGTGATGGACTCCTACCTAGGTAAGTCCTTCTGTTACACACAGTAATTATATAGATACACCTGACTGCTGTATGATGGTCTCCTACCTAGGTAAGTGCTTCTGTTGCACACAGTAATTATATAGATACACCTGACTGCTGTGTGATGGACTCCTACCTAGGTAAGTCCTTCTGTTACACACAGTAATTATATAGATACACCTGACTGCTGTGTGATGGACTCCTACCTAGGTAAGTGCTTCTGTTACACACAGTAATTATATAGATACACCTGACTGCTGTATGATGGTCTCCTACCTAGGTAAGTGCTTCTGTTACACACAGTAATTATATAGATACACCTGACTGCTGTATGATGGACTCCTACCTAGGTAAGTGCTTCTGTTACACACAGTAATTATATAGATAGACCTGACTGCTGTATGATGGACTCCTACCTAGGTAAGTGCTTCTGTTACACACAGTAATTATATAGATACACCTGACTGCTGTATGATGGACTCCTACCTAGGTAAGTGCTTCTGTTACACACAGTAATTATATAGATACCCCTGACTGCTGTATGATGGACTCCTACCTAGGTAAGTGCTTCTGTCACACACAGTAATTATATAGATACGCCTGACTGCTGTACGATGGACTCCTACCTAGGTAAGTGCTTCTGTTACACACAGTAATTATATAGATACACCTGACTGCTGTATGATGGACTCCTACCTAGGTAAGTGCTTCTGTCACACACAGTAATTATATAGATACGCCTGACTGCTGTACGATGGACTCCTACCTAGGTAAGTGCTTCTGTTACACACAGTAATTATACAGATACACCTGACTGCTGTATGATGGACTCCTACCTAGGTAAGTGCTTCTGTTACACACAGTAATTATATAGCTACACCTGACTGCTGTACGATGGACTCCTACCTAGGTAAGTGCTTCTGTTACACACAGTAATTATATAGATACACCTGACTGCTGTATGATGGACTCCTACCTAGGTAAGTGCTTCTGTCACACACAGTAATTATATAGATACACCTGGCTGCTGTATGATGGACTACTACCTAGATAAGTGCTTCTGTTACACAGTAATTATATAGATACACCTGACTGCTGTGTGATGGACTCCTACCTAGATAAGTGCTTCTGTTACACACAGTAATTATATAGATACACCTGACTGCTGTATGATGGACTCCTACCTAGATAAGTGCTTCTGTTACACACAGTAATTATATAGATACACCTGACTGCTGTATGATGGACTCCTACCTAGATAAGTGCTTCTGTTACACACAGTAATTATATAGATACACCTGACTGCTGTATGATGGACTCCTACCTAGGTAAGTGCTTCTGTTACACACAGTAATTATATAGATACACCTGACAGCTGTGTGATGGACTCCTACCTAGGTATGTGCTTCTGTTACACACAGTAATATTATAGATCTACCTAACTGCTGTATGATGGACTCCTACCTAGGTAAGTGCTCCTGTTACACACGGTAATTATATATATATACGCCTGACTGCTGTATAATGGACTCCTACCTAGGTAAGTGCTTCTGTTACACACAGTAATTATATAGATATACACCTGACAGCTGTGTGATGGACTCCTACCTAGGTAAGTGCTTCTGTTACACACAGTAATTATATAGATACTCCTGACTGCTGTGTGATGGACTCCTACCTAGGTAAGTGCTTCTGTTACACACAGTAATTATATAGATACTCCTGACTGCTGTGTGATGGACTCCTACCTAGGTAAGTGCTTCTGTTACACACAGTAATTATATAGATACACCTGACCGCTGTGTGATGGACTCCTACCTAGGTAAGTGCTTCTGTCACACACAGTAATTATATAGATACACCTGACTGCTGTATGATGGACTCCTACCTAGGTAAGTGCTTCTGTCACACACAGTAATTATATATAGATACACCTGACTGCTGTATGATGGACTCCTACCTAGGTAAGTGCTTCTGTCACACACAGTAATTATATAGATACACCTGACCGCTGTGTGATGGACTCCTACCTAGGTAAGTGCTTCTGTCACACACAGTAATTATATAGATACACCTGACTGCTGTATGATGGACTACTACCTAGATAAGTGCTTCTGTTACACAGTAATTATATAGATACACCTGACTGCTGTGTGATGGACTCCTACCTAGATAAGTGCTTCTGTTACACACAGTAATTATATAGATACACCTGACTGCTGTATGATGGACTCCTACCTAGATAAGTGCTTCTGTTACACACAGTAATTATATAGATACACCTGACTGCTGTATGATGGACTCCTACCTAGATAAGTGCTTCTGTTACACACAGTAATTATATAGATACACCTGACTGCTGTATGATGGACTCCTACCTAGGTAAGTGCTTCTGTTACACACAGTAATTATATAGATACACCTGACAGCTGTGTGATGGACTCCTACCTAGGTATGTGCTTCTGTTACACACAGTAATATTATAGATCTACCTAACTGCTGTATGATGGACTCCTACCTAGGTAAGTGCTCCTGTTACACACGGTAATTATATATATATACGCCTGACTGCTGTATAATGGACTCCTACCTAGGTAAGTGCTTCTGTTACACACAGTAATTATATAGATATACACCTGACAGCTGTGTGATGGACTCCTACCTAGGTAAGTGCTTCTGTTACACACAGTAATTATATAGATACTCCTGACTGCTGTGTGATGGACTCCTACCTAGGTAAGTGCTTCTGTTACACACAGTAATTATATAGATACTCCTGACTGCTGTGTGATGGACTCCTACCTAGGTAAGTGCTTCTGTTACACACAGTAATTATATAGATACTCCTGACTGCTGTGTGATGGACTAATACCTAGGTAGGTGCTTCTGTTACACACAGTAATTATACAGATACACCTGACTGCTGTATGATGGACTCCTACCTAGGTAAGTGCTTCTGTTACACACAGTAATTATACAGATACACCTGACTGCTGTATGATGGACTCCTACCTAGGTAAGTGCTTCTGTTACACACAGTAATTATATAGATACACCTGACTGCTGTATGATGGACTCCTACCTAGGTAAGTGCTTCTGTTACACACAGTAATTATATAGATATACCTAACTGCTGTGTGATGGACTCCTACCTAGGTAAGTGCTTCTGTTACACACAGTAATTATATAGATACACCTGACTGCTGTGTGATGGACTCCTACCTAGGTCAGTGCTTCTGTTACACACAGTATTTATATAGATACACCTGACTGCTGTGTGATGGACTAATACCTAGGTAGGTGCTTCTGTTACACACAGTAATTATACAGATACACCTGTCTGCTGTGTGATGGACTCCTACCTAGGTAAGTGCTTCTGTTACACACAGTAATATTATAGATCTACCTAACTGCTGTGTGATGGACTCCTACCTAGGTAAGTGCTTCTGTTACACACAGTAATTATATAGAGACGCCTGACTGCTGTGTGATGGACTCCTACCTAGGTAAGTGCTTCTGTTACACACAGTAATTATATAGATACGCCTGACTGCTGTGTGATGGACTCCTACCTAGGTAAGTGCTTCTGTTACACACAGTAATTATACAGATACGCCTGACTGCTGTGTGATGGACTCCTACCTAGGTAAGTGCTTCTGTTACACACAGTAATTATACAGATACGCCTGACTGCTGTATGATGGACTCCTACCTAGGTAAGTGCTTCTGTTACACACAGTAGTTATACAGATACGCCTGACTGCTGTATGATGGACTCCTACCTAGGTAAGTGCTTCTGTTACACACAGTAATTATACAGATACACCTGACTGCTGTATGATGAACTCCTACCTAGGTAAGTGCTTCTGTTACACACAGTAATATTATAGATCTACCTAACTGCTGTATGATGGACTCCTACCTAGGTAAGTGCTTCTGTTACACACAGTAATTATATAGATACACCTGACTGCTGTGTGATGGACTCCTACCTAGGTAAGTGCTTCTGTTACACACAGTAATTATATAGATACTCCTGACTGCTGTGTGATGGACTCCTACCTAGGTAAGTGCTTCTGTTACACACAGTAATTATATAGATACTCCTGACTGCTGTGTGATGGACTAATACCTAGGTAGGTGCTTCTGTTACACACAGTAATTATACAGATACACCTGACTGCTGTATGATGGACTCCTACCTAGGTAAGTGCTTCTGTTACACACAGTAATTATACAGATACACCTGACTGCTGTATGATGGACTCCTACCTAGGTAAGTGCTTCTGTTACACACAGTAATTATATAGATACACCTGACTGCTGTATGATGGACTCCTACCTAGGTAAGTGCTTCTGTTACACACAGTAATTATATAGATATACCTAACTGCTGTGTGATGGACTCCTACCTAGGTAAGTGCTTCTGTTACACACAGTAATTATATAGATACACCTGACTGCTGTGTGATGGACTCCTACCTAGGTCAGTGCTTCTGTTACACACAGTATTTATATAGATACACCTGACTGCTGTGTGATGGACTAATACCTAGGTAGGTGCTTCTGTTACACACAGTAATTATACAGATACACCTGTCTGCTGTGTGATGGACTCCTACCTAGGTAAGTGCTTCTGTTACACACAGTAATATTATAGATCTACCTAACTGCTGTGTGATGGACTCCTACCTAGGTAAGTGCTTCTGTTACACACAGTAATTATATAGAGACGCCTGACTGCTGTGTGATGGACTCCTACCTAGGTAAGTGCTTCTGTTACACACAGTAATTATATAGATACGCCTGACTGCTGTGTGATGGACTCCTACCTAGGTAAGTGCTTCTGTTACACACAGTAATTATACAGATACGCCTGACTGCTGTGTGATGGACTCCTACCTAGGTAAGTGCTTCTGTTACACACAGTAATTATACAGATACGCCTGACTGCTGTATGATGGACTCCTACCTAGGTAAGTGCTTCTGTTACACACAGTAGTTATACAGATACGCCTGACTGCTGTATGATGGACTCCTACCTAGGTAAGTGCTTCTGTTACACACAGTAATTATACAGATACACCTTTCTGCTGTATGATGGACTCCTACCTAGGTAAGTGCTTCTGTTACACACAGTAATTATATAGATACACCTGACTGCTGTATGATGGACTCCTACCTAGGTAAGTGCTTCTGTTACACACAGTAATTATATAGATGCACCTGACTGCTGTATGATGGACTCCTACCTAGGTAAGTGCTTCTGTTACACACAGTAATATTATTGATCTACCTAACTGCTGTGTGATGGACTCCTACCTAGGTAAGTGCTTCTGTTACACACAGTAATTATATAGATATACCTGACTGCTGGGTGATGGACTAATACCTAGGTAAGTGCTTCTGTTACACACAGTAATTATATAGATACACCTGACTGCTGTATGATGGAATCCTACCTAGGTAAGTCCTTCTGTTACACACAGTAATTATATAGATATACCTGACTGCTGTGTGATGGACTCCTACCTAGGTAAGTGCTTCTGTTACACACAGTAATTATACAGATATACCTGACTGCTGTATGATGGACTCCTACCTAGGTAAGTGCTTCTGTTACACACAGTAATTATATAGATACACCTGACCGCAGTATAATGGACTCCTACCTAGGTTAGTGCTTCTGTTTAACATATTAGAGTATTTAATTCCTGTGGGTAAATTCCCCCTTAATTAACAGGCTTGCAATGTGTTACACACCTTTCTGGTACTCAGTGGGTAAACATTTATATTAGTTCACCGGGTTATTTGAAAGAAAAAAAAAACAGTTTCCAGAAAATACTTTGAGGTTATGAGTTTGAACCAGAGAAAACTAAGTGAAAAGTGAGGTCCCAAGGAGGCTGCCCTTTTTGTTATATTTTTTAGTTCAACTCCTTTGAAGCAAGAAACTGTTTGTGTTCAAGACAGATGTCCGTCTCTTAAGTATCAATAGTAATGCTGCACCAATACTTGCAGACTTAGCACAAACTCTAAGCATCTTGAAAAGGCGGCAAAGATAAAAAGAAATAATTCAGCCTGTGTTGTGTCGAGATTTAGCACAGTCGAGTGCCCCATTCTCTCAGACTCATCATGGTAGAAGAGTTCCCTTTGACTGGCTTCTGTTAATTTGTTGATGGATAATAGGCCAGACTTAGTGCAATCTATGTGCACATAGCAGAAAATAGAGTCAATTACATCTGCATTAGCAGCCATTGGGGAGAAAATCTCCTTACATGCTTTCTAGTGCCAAAATAATTACGTGTGTTGAGTAGAGAGGCCTGTGTTAGTGGTAGAGAAATCATTAGCACAACTAAGTGGGCACCAAAGAGAAGAACGATTTGCATTTTAAATTATGCGGCATCAAAAAGACATTCGGAAAATGATGCCTAAAAATGTTTTGACCGCTACGGTCTTTTTCATTTCTCGTCATAAAGAAGCATGCAAAGTTGGTGGTTAAAGTGTTAGTAATATCCAAAAAAGGAGTTTTTTGCATTTAGAAGAGCTAAAAAAAGCTGAGCTAAATGCAAAAAAGCGTATCTCTCAAACCGCTGTGGTTTAAGAGATACAGGCGTTTAAAGGGATAGTAATACCTAAAATGTAAAAAAAATATGTTGTAGGGTTTATCCCCCTGAGTAAAACAAGAGTACTCCCACTGCTGAAAGGTGTTTCATTCAAAAGTTATTAATTTTCAAAGTTGAATTTTTTAGGTGCAATATCACAGTGGCCTGAAATTGTAGAGTGGTGCTGTTGCTACGCGATCCTATGGACAGCTCTGGTCTCAGGACCATAAATCTCCATAGGATGGTGTAGCAACAGCGCCACTCTACAATTTCAGGCCACTGTGATATTGCACCTAAAAAATTCAACTTTGAAAATTAATAACTTTTGAATGAAACACCTTTCAGCAGTGGGAGTACTCTTGTTTTACTCAGGGGGATAAATCCTACAACATATATTTTTTTACATTTTAGATATTACTATCACTTTAAAGTTTGATTTCTCTTACTGACAGCTGTAAAGCTGTTGGCAGGAGATCCGTGTCAGCCGACACTGAGGCGCTTGAGCAGAGCCGCGATCTTGTTAGTTACAACGAATCCCTTCATTGGAATGGTCTAAAACGTGTGCTTGCAAACCAGGCACACGTTTTAAACCATTCCAGTGAAGGGATTCATTTTAACTAAGGAGATTGCGGCTCTGCTCAAGAGCCTCCAAGTCAGTTGACACGGATCTCTTGCTGACAGCTTTACAGCTGTCAGTAGGAGACATCGAACTTTAAACGCCTGTATCTCTCAAACCATAGCGGTTTGAGAGATACAGTTTTTTGCATTTAGCTCAGCTTTTTAACATAGTAACATAGTTATAAAGAAAGTGTCTGTAAAAGTGTCTCATAGCGACATAAGGATACGTATAAACGTTTATCGACATGTTTTTTTAAAGGGTTAGTAATGTCCACTTATAATTTGTTGGTATATTGTAGATTTAAAAAAAAAAAAAAAAAAATATCTGGAGCAAGTTCCGTCTCTCAGCCTTTATGGTTTGAGAGATACAATGTTTTAAAGTCCCCCACCTCCACTTTCCCTGATGTCAGCTGTAAAGCCGACAGTAGGAGATTTGTGTTGGCTGACTCGAGGCGGCTCTTCAGCAGAGCCAAAATACCGCAATCTAAAAATAAATAGTTTTTCTCCCCCATTTTCTCTAAGTGATAACTCCTGTTAGATGACTTTTTAAAAAAAAAAAAAAAAAAGTGGAGTAGAAAAGGTCTTGGCCAAATAAGAATTGTGTCCCAATGTATATATAAAGAAAATCGCTAATTGCACCAAAAATAAAGGCAGGATTAGAGATTAAGGGGTAGATTTAAAGGCAGTCGTTAAGCTAAAAAAAACAACGGGTGTTGTAACGTGTAGGAAAAGGGCCATGTAATGAACTGCTAACGGCAGTTCATCCAGTGTGCCGGCCGCTACACTAACGTGTGTTTTGGCCCATGTTAAAAAAAAATAAACACTCCATTTTGCCATTTAAAGCACTGCGTTAGCTGAAAAAATCCGATAAAGGACTCACTTACCGCATAAAACGTAAGACCCAGTTTGTTTAGCCGTAAAGTCCCTTATCGGATCTTTTCCCAGCTAACGCAGCTATTAACTGGCACAAGAACCCAATGTCCACAGTAGATGTATTGATATGAGGCCCTAAGCCCAACATCAATACATCCAAAGTGCTTAAAACCTGTCCAAAGTTAGTAGGATTAACCCTATAATTGCCGGTGGGGTATAATTACCCCGCTGGAATTCATAGAGTTAACCTGACTAAGTAAAGCAACATTGCATTAACACTTACCATTAATCCTGATGTCCAGCGGAGTCCACAGCTTGCTGGTCCTTCTCTTCTGTCTTCTTTCTTCCATCTTCTGCCTTCTCTCTGTAAAAGAAAAGAAACCAAGTATTACCAAGTATGAACGAATACATTCCAGAACCTCACTGGCACTCAAAGGGTTCAATAGTAGTGCGCCCCAAAGATACCCATATATGGCTCCATGTAATGCCCCAAAGAATACAAATGGCAATAATGGCAAGAAATACAATTATCCACATAGACATAAATCAATGCTATTCCTTTATGCCCAGTATGACACTTAGCTTAGAGATTCGTGTCTCCTCCGCTTGGAGCGGCCACGAGGGCGGCGGCAGCGGAGACACAAATGTCCCCCGACGCTCTCATTCAGCTGTGTACGGGCCTGTAACACATTGAGGGCATTTGAAGTGAGTCTGCCTTTATATATGGGCAGGCTCACTTCAATTGCCCTCACTGCCATTGGCTGGAATGTACTTCACATCCCAGCCAATCAGATTCGGGTGGCTGTTCTTGAACTGTCCACACTGTTCGCAGACTAAATCACCCCGTCACCTTCCAGTGGCCTTTTCCAACCTATACCCAATGGGGAGAAGCCATGATCATACCTTGCATGGAATTCATTGTCGACCTTCCTTTGTCTAATGGTAACACAGTCATCCTTATGATTGTTGACCGATTCTCTAAGATGATTCTTAGCATACCATTCAAAAAACTCCCATCCGCTAAAGAATTGGTTACGGTCTTTGTCAAAGAGGTCGATCAGCTACACGGGCTTCCTAAAGTCATAGTTTCCATTTGGGGTATCCAGTTTGTCTCGAGATTCTGGAGGGCCTTCTGTGCGCAACTAGGTATCCAACTTTCCTTCTCCTCGGCCTATCACCTGCAGTCGATTGGGGCAGCGGAAAGGGCTAATCAGGCCTTGGAACAATTCCTGTGGTGTTACATCTCTGACCATCAGAACAATTGGTCGGACCTACTACCTTGGGTGGAGTTTGCTCATAACAGTGCTGTCTCAGCTTCTACCCAGCTCTCCACTTTCATGGTGAATTATGGGTATCAACCCTCCATGATTCCAGATTTGTTCGGTCCTCAGGGGATCCAGGCATTGGAGGATCATCTCCAGCGAATCTGTTGCACATGGGTGCAGGTCCATGAGTCGTTGCAATGCTCACAAGGAGCTCCAGGCCAATTGTAAACGCCTTCCCGCATGCTCCTACCAGGTCGGGGAGAGGGTCTGGTTGTCCTCCAGAAATCTCCACCTCTGAGTGCCCTTTCAGAAACTGGCTCCCCCTTTTGTGGGTCCTTTCCGTATCCTCCGACGTGTGAACCTTGTGGCCTATGCCCTAGACCTTCCTCCCAATATGCATATACACAATGTGTTCCATGTCTCGCTGCTAAAACCTCTGGTATGTAATTGTTTCACTACGGTCACTCCTCAGCCTCATTCAGTGGCCGTTGACTGCCATGAGGAGTACGAGGTCCAATCCATAGTTGACTCTCGTAGGTTCAGAGGGAGCCTTCAATATTTGGTCCATTGGAAGGGTTACTGTCCAAAAGAGTGCTCATGTGTTGCAGCTGCAGTTGTGCATGCCCCTGCCCTCCTCCATGCTTTCCATGCACGCTTTTTCCATAAACCTCTGGCCCGCAGGGTGGGGGAGGTCGTTGGGAGGGTACTTTTAAGGTTTTGCTGAGCAGCTCTACTTTGCATATGGATTGTAATGTCTAAGCTAATCTAGTGCTCTGCTATCCACTGCTGCTGTTGTCTGAGTTTCTGGCTCAGGCTGATCAGCTGACCTCTCTAATTGCTTACCTGACTGTTATCAGCCAAACCTTCCAGGGTATTTAAAGCAGCTTGGCTCACTTCCCCATTGTCCTTGTGTTTGTTTGCTGACCTGTTGATGCTGGCTGCTGTGGATTTTCCTGTGCTTCTGTTTGCTGTATTCCAGATCCTTGGCTTGTTCCAGACCTCGCTGACGTCAGTGCTTCTGACCCTCGGCTTGTTCCTGACATCGCGGACTTCTGGTTTCCTGACTCCATCTCGGCTGACTACCTGTCTTGGTTCCTGACCCTGGCGTGTCTTTTATGCTCTTGGATCATGCTTCCGTTTTGTTTCATTAAAGGGATAGTAATACTTTGTTTTAGCTTTATTTTATTTTGTAGGCATTAAAAAAACATGAAGAACGATATAAGTCTTATCTCTCAAACCTTTATGGTTGGAGAGATAATCACAAGCAAAGTTTCCCCTCCTGCCCCTTTTACCTAGTGTAAGCCATCTCTTCTCAGATGTGGAATGCAGTCCATAGACCAGACAGATAACAGCAGGGGACAATCTTCTTCCTATGAAAACAATGAAAGCCCTGTCCCCCTTGACAAGTCTTTCAGGTTTTTCCCTCATCTTAATTGAAGATTGTCCCTCTCTGCAGTCTACCTGGGCACCTCCCTTCTGATCTGGCTGAGCAGTGTTACATCAGTAAAAGGGGCGGGAAGGGGATACTTTGTCATTGAATTACTCTTGAACTACAACTCTGACAGAACTGAAATAACCAGGGAAGGGCTGGCAACTAGTGATGAGCGAGCATGCTCGGCCGAAGCTCGGTTCGGCTCGAGCATCGATCTGCTCGGCACATGGCGGTACTCGTACGAGTACCGCATGTGCTCGCCCGCCATGTTCGGGTCTCCTCCCCGCACAAGGCACCTGCCTAGGGCCCGGCCAAATGAGGGGGGCCCGGAAAGCCTCATTCAACTTGAATGAGGCTTTCCGGGCCCCCCTCATTTGGCCGGGAGATTCAACCCCCACGCCCGCAGCTTACCTGATCTCTCACTCATCTCGCCGCTCTAGTAATACAGAGCGCTGGGAGATGACATCATCTCCCAGCCTCTGCATTACTACAGCGGCGCCGGGAGCTTCAGGCAAAGAGATCTGTGCCGAAGGAGGCACAGATCTGTCAACTACACCGCTAGACCATCAGGGGAAATGTGAAGATGAAGGTGCAATGTGGAGGTGAAGTGGAGATGGGGGCATTGCGGAGATGAAGGGGGCATTGTGGAAGGGGCATTGCGGAGATGAAGGGGGCATTGTGGAAGGGGCAGTGTGGAGATGGAAGGGGCAGTGTGGAGAAGGAAGGGGCATTGTGGAAGGGGCATGGTGGAAGGGGCATGGTGGAGATGAAGGGGGGCATGGTGGAGATGAAGGGGGGCATTGTGGAGATGAAGGGGCAATTGTGGAAGGGGCAGTGTGGAGATGAAGGGGCAGTGTGGAGATGAAGGGGGCATTGAGGAAGGGGCAATGTGCATCCAGACATCCTCCCTATGCTGTCCCTGAACCATTTCTGTGGTGTTTCCATCATTTGCTGCCCTTTTCCTATGGACCAGGCACCCTCCCCTCATCAGAGCAGGGGGTGCCTGGTGTAATGCTCGAGTCCTCCCATTGAATTCAATGGGGCTCGGGTGCTCGGCCGAGCACTCGAGCCTCCGGGGGCGCTCGGTCAGAGCACCCGAACACCCGAGCATCGGGGTGCTCGCTCATCACTACTGGCAACTTGTGGCCCAGAGGGCAAATACGATCAAGTGGCCCATTTTTACTATTGTTTGAGCCCACTGTCCCAGCCCACACCCTTTTGTTAATTTTAAAAGTGGCATTAATATCATGAAGTAAAGCAATACCACATAGCTCACAGTAGAAATGGGCTACACTACTGATACTACAGAGCTTATAATTTAAGCAAAGCTACACTAGTGATACTATAGCGCTTACAAGGGAAATACATTATAGTATTAGTGTAGCTGCATTTGGATTGTAGCTCTGTGATATAATTTGTGTAGTTCTGTTTCAGATGGAAGCGCTGTGGTATCACTAGTACAACTTGACTTACAGCAACAAGATGGAGACTAAGTGAGGCAGTGGCCCACTGGCCCAGACATATGGCCGGCCCAGGGGGCAATTGCCCCCCTGCCCCACAGGCCAGCCCTCCCCTGGAAATAACACTCTCCAAAGTCCAAATACTGTGATGATTAATTAGAGCTGCTTTTATTATGAAACATTACTATCCCTTTAATAAAGGTGTATTGCATTTTACACTTTTGAGTCCTGTCTGGTTCCTGGTCCCTAACAGTTACCAAAAGAAGTACAAGGGGTTCCACAGAACGCAGTTAACTAGTAACAGACAGGGGCGAAAGGTTTGACTGGCAGACCATGCGTGTCTGGGGTTCTGTGATGACCAATGGATAGGGAATCAAAGTTGAGGTATCAGACAAAATAGGTGTGTTTCTGCTACTACTCGTACACAGTAGAAAAACACTGGGTTGGCAGACTGTGTTATGTGTCTTATTTAACTACCTGTGGACAGTGGAAGAAGGCTGAGGTGTCAGACAATATATTTGTGATTTATTGATTACCAGTGGAACAAGAGTGAAGTGTCAGAAGGTATATAGGTGTGGTTCTGTGACTACCTGTAAATGAGGTGTCAGACAGTGTATGCATGTATGGTTATTTGGATAATTTGTACAGAGGAGCTCAGGTTTCCTTGTTTTAACCATTTGAGTGCCAAAGTGGTACCCAATGTCATTTACAATGAGATGGATAACATATCCAGCGTTCTAAAGGTTAAAAGATATCATGAACTGCAAAACACTTTATCCTTTTCAGGATCAGGTGCAAGATATCACAGGACCTTGTGCCCCTACCCAAACTGACAGTAATCCTCTAGTTTGACTTTAACTATTTTTAAAGTGCATAATATGTAATGTTACATTTCCTTTACTTTTTTATTTAATTTTCACCAATTTTTTAATTCATTTTATTAGTTGTTGCTTTTCACACTCTTTGTTCCCTGGATCTCTGCTTCCAGAAATCTATTACCGTGAAAGCAGCTGTAGTGATACAATGTAACACTTTCTCTGCAGCACAGGAAGAGTGAGACTATAAGGGGAGATTCACTAAGAGGTGATAAAGCGGTGATGCAGTGGAGATGACATCTCCAGTGTTATCACTTCTCCAATTCCTATGTTATTCTATAGAGACTATGCACTAAGATCTCCAAAGTTAAAGGGATAGTAATAATTGCAAATTACTAATCCCCATATTGTCGTTTTGTTAAAAAGAAACGTATTGCCCCCGGTGTCATCTCTCAAACCCTTATGGTTTGAGAGATGATAGCACTCAAAGTTCCCCCCTCCCTCCCCCTTCTCTGACTGAACGCTGACTGCAGGGATATCCGGTATTACTTGCATCAGGTGGCTCTGCAGCATTGCTGAGATCGCGTTTATAAAAAAGAAATCTTTCGCTAAAACGGTCTTCTACGTGTGCTTGCAAACCAATCACAAACCAATCACAAACCAAGCACAAACCAATCACAAACCAAGCACCAAGCACAAACCAAGCACAAACCAAGCACAAACCAATCACAAACCAATCACAAACCGAGCACAAACCGAGCACAAACCAATCACAAACCGAGCAAAAACCAATCACAAACCAAGCACAAACCAATCACAAACCAAGCACATGTAGAAGACCGTTTCAGTGAAAGAATTCTGTTTTATAAACGCGATCTCGGCTCAGCTGCAGAGCCGCCTGATGCACATAAGACTGTCGTACGACAGCTTCCCCTGCAGTCAACGTTCAGTCAGGGAAGGGGGAGGGAGGGGGGAACTCTGAGCGCTATTATCTCTCAAACCATAAGGGTTTGAGAGATGACACTGGGGGCAATGAGTTTCTTGTTAACAAAGCTACACTATGGGAATTAGTAATTTGCAAGTATTACTATTCCTTTAAAGA